>CM017803.1:8096760-8696760 GCA_008086715.1 Sitobion miscanthi
TTAAATAAAGGAAAAACTTATACGACGCTCAGGATGCTCATGACGCTCTCGATAACAATAATTATTATTTCTACATCTGATGTTGAAAAAACGAAATAATCACTAGTACGGGCGCTAGTTCGTTGAGCGTATTCGGAGTTTTAACTTATAATTAATGCGTCAGTGAAAACAAAAGAAGAATACACCAATTCCAGTGCTCAGCTGAAAAATTACTAGCAGTGGTCTGTATTTGTTATATAACTTATAAAGTTTTGGGTGTGGTAGTATTCGAGTAATTAAGGATAAGAAAGTCTTCAAAAGACAATTACGAGAAATGTTTTGACGTCTTGGCTATCATTTATACGTGAAACATGCATCGATTAAACTTTACCGGTAAAATGTTTAAAGTGATCGAGACATTTTTTTTTGTTACCCTTGGGTCGTGATATACATAACCTGTGTACCATACTATACCGCAAGTTGAGACAAAATCGAAAATCGTCGCATTCCGACCCGATTTCGGGAAAACTTTTGAACAATTTAAATTACTACCTGAAAACTGTCTAAATTGACCGAACATTGTAATAGAATGCCGATAAATGTAATACAGTAACCGATTTATCACCTATCACTCACGCCCTATATAACTCTTACTCGACCCTTAACCGACCTGCTTTAATTAATACTAATATTTGCTAATAATTACCCTAATGGAGTAGAGGACTGTTCTGCGTAATATGATAATCAACAGACCGACTATCGTAATCTAAACTCCACCACCACCCCACACTTATGCGTAAGTATCGTATTATTGATGCAATACTTCATGAGTATAAGCCACGTTGGTGACACTCGGACGTTCATCGTGTAATAATAATATTTGGTGAGTACCTACATTTTTCAACAAAAATAATTAACTAATTGCTGGAAGCTTATCCTGTAAAAATATCGTAATAGTTACTATATTATAGAGCATTATTATTCATAATAAATGAAACGGGACGAGCCCAATACAAATTTAGACAAATTAATCTTAAAGCCAAAGTACGTGACATTATAAATAATAAAAACAACAATATAGTGATACACATTACATAAATACGAACTGGTTTAGTCCCCGTCAACAGAAACGACTCATCTTCGTTCGCAGTATTGTTGCAGTCATCGTCTGTCTATTAAGTAGTTAGGTAAGTAATGTACATTTTTGTCTATACACAACGAGCCACAATAAGTTAAATTAATAAATTATAAAAATAAAAAATTATAACTCACGGACACTCTACAAGCACACTATTAATGTTTATTGTCTTGAGTATACTGTGACCGAATACTTCTCACGTTCTCCGATTTTCTAACTTCCTCTTTGATGTGTTTATATAATCCCTCGTACACTTAATCCCTAAAAATTCATTAAAAAAAAAAAAAGAAGCTTTTCCTCAAGTGAATTTTATATTTTTCTTAGATTTATAACGGAACAAATACTATGGATTTATTTTAGTAATAAAATAATATTATATTAAGTATATAAATAAATTCGTATTTCTGAAAACAATTGTTTAATAGTATTAGGTTTCGTATAATTTTGAATTGATTACATTAATAATATTCGAAGTACTGCTAAGAACATGAATTTCTTGAAAATATTATATAGTATAAAAAAATTTGAATAACATATTAGTAAACAGTTTAACAATTTTCGATCAATACTGCTCATATACATTAATATCACATAATAATAGAAATGAAATGAAATAATATATTATTCCAGAAATGTTTTTAATTTACGACTAATATAATTCATTTTTATCGTAACATGGAAGCTGTAAAAGTACCTTGGAAAAATTATTTTAATGGTAAGGAAGATCATTATATGTTCTATTTGTACGTGATTTATACTGAATGCTGAATAGGCCTTCGTTATTTTTTTTCTAAACCAACGTAAGGGAATATCGAATATAGTCGAATCTTGATGATTTAAAATTTTCAATAACTCGAAAAAAAACCCTTAAAACTTTATACTTTACACACTATAAATAATAATATAAAAATGCTCGTTATTAAAAATATATGACCTTTCTCGATAACACGATTACTTTTGCCACAAACAAGTATACCTACATTACTGTAATGAAGACATTTGAGATCATTACAAATTTACTAATGCACTATTTATATCATATCGTTAAAAAAAATCTTAAAGTAATAGTAGTGATGATTTGTTTTGAAGAAGAAAATATATGACTTTCTTGCTTTCCAATTACTTACTAAACTTTATCTCTAAACAATAAACATGGTACATTTGCACATTCAATAAGGCCTAAACACAAATATTTTAGATAAAACTGTCATCATTCTGTCCAAAATAGTACAAATAATAGAATTATTTAAAACCCAATATTTTAGATTATGAGCCATGAAAGGCTATAAAAGTATTGGTTTTATAATAAAATCATTATTTTTTTTGTATGTGTCTATCGTCACCTTTTGGAACAGTATAAATGTCAAAAGTCAAAATTTCCCAGTATTTATCAAAATAATTTGGGAAAACAGAAAAACAATATTGAGCAAACAGGAATTGTATTATTAAGCACGAACCGTTTTTGATAGATTTTTTTTTTGTTGTAATCCAAAAATGAATATCTGTAGAGACTTGTTTTTTCACAGACTTAAATACACATTTCCAAGACCTTATTACAATTTTCAAAATGTTTCAACTTTTTTGTTCTGTTTATTTATTTAGTTTTTTTTTTTTATTTATAATGTTTAGAGCAAAAATATTTAAAAATTAAATACAAAGTTCCTCATAAATTTTTTGACGTCAGATAAAAAGTATCAAAATTACACAGTATAATACTCAAACATTTTATTTTTAAAGCGTATAGAGTTCTAATTTTATAAAACTTGAACAAATCAGGAGTTAAAGAAACATGAAATTTCAAAACTTAATATCTGAAAATGTACTACAAGTTTTCTCGTAAGCTTTTTACTGGAAATTGAAAAATAAATGTAAATCTACGTCGTTTTTAAATTAACGATTAAATTAAATTATACAACATTATTTTGGTTATTTAAATGTGCTCCTTAAAAGTCTATTATACAAACGTAAAATTGTATAGTTTATGATCTGCAAAGTTTTCAAAATTGGAGAAAATTTTTAAACATTAAAACTTCAAAATTTATTTTTGAAAAAAACCGAGCCTATGTATTTTTAATATTTTTAAATATTACGATATAAATTACTTAATATGTGGAATATTTTATTACATTTTAAAGCTTTTTGACTGAGCCTAGCAATTTTTATCAACACTTTAAAAACGTTATTTTGAAAATGTAATATTCAATAAATTAAAATTAGATTAATTATTTTTTAAATTTTTAATTTAGTATATAGAATTATAGTATAAGAAAAAGTGGTATGTTTTAAGTATTTATAATTAATAAATTTTTCATCACAAAAAAAAAATTGTTTTGATGAGAAATCATTATTTTAAGCAGGAATACTTACTCAACATTTAAAATTCAGGTGCTATAAAAAATATTTGTGTAATATTATGCTCAACTTTATTTTATGATTCTTGTAAGGAGCACTTATGTGGAACCTTGGGTATGGTAACCTAAGATAATATTAAATATTGTATGAATATATTGTAACGTGGTCGGGGGAACAACCAGTTAAATATAAGATATCCATGGAGAGTCGTAGAAGGTTATAGATATAATGACCGTAGCTAGGGGTAGATATGTAAATATTAGAATCCATTTCAGTTGTTATTAAGTTTTATTTTCAACTAAACACTTTCAAATAATAATACTCACAAATATATAAATAAGGTACGTTCTATCATACTATGTAACTGTGTCGTAGTCATATGGAGTTCAATATTTATTATTTGTTGTGTGTTGAGGTCTTAGGTGCACAGCGAACTAACTTACTTATATATTGTGCGTGCTAGCCTTAAAATTATGTGTGTGTTAACATTATTGTACCAACCAGTAGTTTTTGGTCTTGCATAATGTATGGTTCGTATAATATATATATATAGGTGTCATGTAACATATTTATATTTATATTTGTTATAATACAATTGGAATATTTTCGTGATTTTGACGAATTTCATTGAAATTCTAATTTTAAATGCTCATAAATAACTATTATAGATTTATGCTCAATTTTTTTTTTAATTTTCAATATAAGGAACTTATGAGGATCTCCGTATTAAATGTTCAAGCTTTTAAACAGAACATTAATATTTTTTTAATTATTTAATGAAAAAAAATTTAAAATTTCATATGTTTATAAATTATTCAAAAAGAGTCGAAAAATTTTTTCAAAATGGTATTATTATAAACAATAAACATTATATGTGTAATTATTCTTTATAAAACAAAATAATAAAATCTGTTTTGTAGTTTTTCTAAAAAACTTTTGTTTTCCAATCATAGTACTGGAAATCGCTTTCACTTTACATCGTTTACTCGATCCCTTAAAGCACTAAAAAAACTCCACTTTTCTAGCAGAAAAAATATTTAAGTTGAAGATTGAATCATTTTTATTACTCCAAAAGGAAATCACTTACTCAAAAATGGAATAAATATAAAAAACACAGTTAATATTAAATCAATACATCCATCGCTCATTTTCAATATCATGTATAACTTTGTATTTTAAATTTAAATAAACACTAATTACCATCAATCATTATGAAAATATATTATTTAAAATACATTTCACTAATTGCTAATGTTGAGCAAAATTATTTGAAACTAATGTCTTATTTGAATCCAATTTCATTATCAAAAAATATTTTTAACTTATGATTTTCACAATAAAACATTGCCAATAATAACGGTTTTTTTATAATTTGAACTTGTTATATAGAATAATATTTTTTTTATATTCTTGTATGCATAATATCATCAAATTTTTGCTCATTATAGGACAAGCGCTTACCTCTAAAATTACATTTTAAAAAGAATATTGTCTGCGTTGTATTTGTTTCACTTATCACATTTTATTTAACATATTTATGAGAAGACAACTAAAAAAAATGTGAAAAATAAACGTTATTTATTAAAATAATCACACTTTTAACAAGGTACGTTTATTATAAGAAAAATTCACAAAAATATTAATATTTTTTCTACTCATAAAAGGCTCTCAGATTTATAAATAATAATAAGCTTTACATTTTATATTTACATAAAATAATATATATCGACAAAGAGAACGTAAAATTAATAGAATATATCTTTATTCTACAATAAATCTCAATAAATAAATTTATCATTATTTACTATTTTGCCTAGTAAATTGTTTCTTAACAAACTCGAAAATAAAGCAATCAACAAATTATAATTACTCGTACCTTTAGGAATAATACATTTTTGTACTGCATTACATGTATGGTTAAATAAGGTAATATTCGATAAAGTTCGAGTTAAAAGATGCAAAAATGTAATAAAATCTAGAGTTAATAAATCATATTATTTAATCCAAACAATTAGAGGAAGTTACGAGTCAAATTACAAAAAAAACTAAAAATCCAGCGAATTTCATAATAACAAGGTAAATAAATGTTCAAAATATTACCATTTTTGGTATGTTAATAATAAAGTAGAAAAATACTAGAGAAAAACTAAACATAGGAGGTAAGGGGTAACTAACAAATATAATATATTATAGTAACATAATTCATAATTGATATTATTTTATTGTTATTATATCTAAATCTTTAGTAAATTTTTCATTCTATCATTAATTAATAGTATTTATTAAAAGATAAAAATTACCATAACATAAACAAAGTATGTTACCGTTGCTTTTAAATATAATTTAGAAAAATGAAGATCATTAAAATGCATAGGTAATAGTCAAAAGTCGTTATTATATTGTAATATAATACCAAACTCGTTTCACTAATCTTTCCAAAAATATAAAATTGAAATTCAGAGACTAGGTCTGTAAAAACTGACAAGCAGAGAATTAAAAATTTGCAGTTCATTTCCAATCAGATAATAATTTTTGCTTTTGATTTATGGTTCGTTAAACATTTTTGCGATCCATAAAATCTGAAAACGAAATAATAATCACATTAAAAATTCTTCTCTGTCCTGAATTATATATAAATTATAAATTATAATAACCCAACCATCATCTACCTACATCAGCTATACATATTAATGTTTAAAAACTAATTACGAAACCAATGAAAAACAATTAACCTTCATTAAACATCAATAAGCTCAGGAAAGCAATAAAAAAAGATTATCAATAAATTGAATGGAATCAACCTGAACACACAATCAATTAAGCTTAAGAGCGAAAAAAACCATAGCCCAAGTCGAACTTGGACGCATTCAATTTAATCAGCTATTATTGTCAAATGAACCATTACCAAGATTCTTAAATCAAGTTTATTGTCTTTAAAAACAAATCATAATTATTGATATCCGGCTTGATTTGTATTTGTGTTTTTTAAACAAAAGTTTTTTTACAAACAAAAAACAATTATCACGTAGTTAGGTAAGGTTATTATAAGTTATAACAGTCCAATTATAATTATAATACTTTATTATTTCTTAGGATATTTACATAAATCCAAAACATTCATTACTTTTTATATTGTTTTCCATTGAATTCATATTAGGTAGGTAGCTATAATATATAAAATTGTATACACATATTGTTGAAAAAAGTATATGTATAACATAAATGATTACCTATGTCTCTGTCTAAAATAAATATCATGAATAAAACTAGGTACCTATTGTCCCTTTCTAGATTGTTCACCAATACGAAAGGTTATAACAACTGTAAACTGTAGGTAAATAATAAATATGTTATGGTCGATACATGTAGGTACATATCGTATTGAATCTTTATTTTTTGTCAGCATACAATGATTTTAGTTAATACTGGGCACAATTATTAATACATTTCTTATTTAATAACGAATTTATTAAAATTTTGAATTTCGATACCGATTATGGTTGATTATTCCCAAAGTAAACATTGCCTCAGACAACTGGTGTTAGTCACTGGTAGATCACTATAGATTCGTGGTAATCTAATTTAAAGAACTAGTGACATTTGATACAGTCTCACATAAATAATATGGCTTAACTATAAAATCTTCACCACACGACATCAATCTTGGAAAACTATTTAAGTTATATTGAAGTAAGGGAGAATTTCGACATTGTAATAATTAATGCTGGCGTGATTCTTAATTATAATTTATAATAGGTAATGAATATTCAAGTAAAATAACTCGTAAGAAGTTTTCAAGTGTAATCTACGACGTATAGGCTAACATGTAAAACTAGATCTGTTGAATTCGACAAATCTCTTTCAATTATTACACATTAATTTAAATGTAATTGTTAATTAGTAACTTAACTCTGGCTATATATTGTTGGATAAAAAAACACCATCGTGACAACTTGATCAGTTTTTTAATACTTACATTGATACTATGTAATAACCATAATTTTTATCAATATTAATAAGTTCCACTGAATTCAATCGAAACGTAATAAATAACTAAATAACTAAAAAAATCTAAAAGCAATAAATGAAATTAGGTGATTTCAACTAGTAAAAACATAAAAAAAACCGGAATAAGCTTTTATATCGTATAATATTCACACGACAAAAATATTGATCGGCATATTAGCTCCGTATAAACAAACGTAAATTAATTTGTTTTATTTATTTTATTAAATTATAAGAATAATATTATTGTAGGTACCAACTAGTTAATAAATTTATAACATTAGTTAGTCATTATTCATTTTACCAGTGCACTGTCGTGACTCATGTCATGAATTACCAACCAATTTTAAACATTCTACATTTAAAATTATAAAAAAAACTTAGAAAATAATAATTTATGATCTAAAATCTAAAATCTAAAGTGTGTTTCTTTTATTATAGTTCTTGTAAATATTAACTTATTAAATATTATCAAATACACCCAAAAACAATAATTTATTGGTGAATGTACTATAATAATATCATGAACACTCGACGTCCTTTGATTTAATTTTACATCGATTATCTGATGTTATTATTAATAAATAATATTAATATTATATTTTACTAAAAACATACGTAATAAATAGCATATATAGTAACTCAGCATTAAAAATTATATATTGAAAGTAAAATAAATGTACTTAAATTAACATTCGTGGGTGTTTCGATGGTACCAACTTAAAATGTATTAACTAAATAATTACCTACACAACGCGCCTTAATTAGTATTACTGTTTTATAAGATAAATACCTATACAAAGTTCATACTTTTTATGTAGGTGATAAGTGCAGAAAAGTAAATAGAAAATGTTGAAAATTGTTTAATTTAACTTCTGTGTATTTATGATTAGCTATAGATTGTGCTATTGGGGCATTGAGCTATTGAGTTAAATTAAATCAGGAATACGAAAAATATTTAAAGTTTTTGCGTGTGAATTGCGAAGGATAACTCTTAAGTGCACCTACTAAATGCAATAAAAACCTTTTATTTTATTTTTAACATAAAACTAATCAGTTTTTAAAACCCTAAAATACAATAATTTCAATGACATATTTTTTTGTTCTGAAATTATAAAAAAATATTTGTTTTCGATGGCATTTAAAAAAAAAAAAAATAAGAACCCCGTGGGTGGACTAAGAATAACTACCTAGGTATCCAATTCACAAAAACCAAGAGAACCATATTATACCGATTTAAAAGGACTTAAATATAGAGACCATTAGAAACTTCATACAACAGGTGCTAATAGTTTCAACGTACTCTATCCATTACAAGACAGCGACGCAGTGATGGTGGTCTTGAACTGTGTAGAATTAAACGTCCATACCCTTGTACTCATAAACTTCTATATAAATAAAAATATACTTCAGGTGAGTTAGGAAAACGCATCGTCAGTGTCGGTGTTGGATTACAAAATATTTCCCGACACTCAACTACGGCATAACAATGGCGGCTGCTGTTGGTGTTTGCCGTGAAAAATAAATATAAGTGTGTATAATGTACACAAGACGTACCCACACTGTGCAGCATACAAAAATACATATATATATATATATACATACATACATATATACATACATACATACATACATACATACATACTACATACATACATACATACATACAGACATACATACATACAGACATACATACATACAGACATACTTACTTATTATTACGGATAACGAAAAATTTTTTAATACATGTCAAGCCAAAAATACGTCACGAAAAAGTTGTTTTTTTTAGTTTGAGTAAATTTGCTATTTGTGTAGCTTCAAGTTTAACGATTGTATAAAATATAATATCAACTCCAATAAAATGTCGTTTGTTATGAATGATATTATAGTAATAATTATATGCAAACACATCATCATTTCGTCTACAACTATATGCATACACGCACACACACATATATGCACAGTAGCTTGGTACCCGAGGGCATAATTTAAATAAAAAAAATCTTTCAGTGCTAAAATATAAAGTTTAGATTAAAGCGGGGAGAACGGTGGGAGGGTACACGGCCACACCGCCCTAAATTATAGTATAATATGAACATAATAACACACATTTTCATTGCAAAAAAACTATATTAAATACTAATTGAAATAAATTATACATTTATTTTGAACAAATCTCTCTATCGTTATTATTAAACAATCAATAAATTATTTTGTCAACATCAGATGTGCATTTTCGTGGGTATACCATGCATGGATCGTTATTTATCGTGTAAGAACATCAAATAAAAATGTAATCAACTCAATTTTTTAGACTCTGAGTGAGGCAATGAATGTGTTAGTGTTAATGTAGATTTTCTTTGTATGTTAAAAGACACTTTTCATAGTAGAATGAATAATCCGTAATTTTTCAACTATAGGAAAAACCCGAAAGTAAAACTACGAAAAAATGGGAATAATTTATTAAGGACACTATTTTATCGATTTTGTTATTTTTGTTGAAATATAATAGTCAAATTTACTTGACGTTTGCATCAAAAAATTACATTAGAATATTCTAGACATAGTACAATTTCAAAAATATTTAGGTTCTTTATAGTTTATAATACATTTTTAAATATTTTTTTTAAATATTTGTAAAAATAAATAAAATTATCAAATTACTCTAAAGTTTACTTTGTTGAACCTAAAATTCATAAAATTCTAAATCCTAATCATACCTATGGCTTGAAAAGGTAACATAGAATTCATCATAATATTATAGGTATTGTTTTTACAGGAATTTAGAAAAATGCGTTGAATTGCATACATTTATTATGAGAGTTAGAAAACCAAATTCTTATGGAAAAATAGCAAATTTCTACAAAATGTTAGTTTTATGTTATACATATTTCTTCTGTAAAGAACGCTTGAAAATGTTTTACAACCATACAAGGCTCTTCTTAAGTTATTCATACAGCTACTGAGTAGGTAACCTAAAAATGTTGAACATACATTAAAATCGCAATATGAACAGATTTTTTTATAGACATAATATTTTTGAGTTCAAACTTTTACTTAATTGGATGTTTAAAGGAAAATATCGATTTTAGTTATTTTGTTTTAATGCATGCATATTAACTACTGGGACTTAAAACTTTTCAGTATTACGTTTATTTTATTCACTATACACGATATAATTGTTTTAAAATAATAAGATTAATTTTAAGCTATATACACCGTCCTACGGTACACTGGTATTGACTTATAAGTTATAAGTTAATAACTGTTATAGTAATATTTTATGAAATAATATTATTATTATACTATACTAGCTGTACCGCCTAACATTGCCCAGTCTAGAAGTTTTTGAGTCTATATTAACTTAGGATGAACAAAAATCCATTTTTAGAAATATAACCCGATTTCACCGGTGAAAAAATTAAAAATATAACAATATATTATGTATATGTGTATCTTGGTTTTGTTGTACCTCAGTTTACAGACAAGTTTGCGATAGTGTACCTCGCTTTGTGAACTAATTCGACCAAGATGGACAATTCGCTAGTCGTGGCGGATCGGATATAGCACTTGGTATAAATCGAACTTGGAACAAACTACTCTCTAAACTTTACTGATACCTCCAAAAACTATTTGAAATGTTCACGAAATCGGTTAAGTAGTTTTTGAGTATCTATATAAGCTACAAACATACATTCTACTCTCATAATATTATTTGTTTTAAGACATATTTTCTTTATTCGAAACCACAAACGCGATAATCTGATGAATGCCTTTACCTCATCTACTCATGCAACCAATGGCAGCCATTTATATACAAAAAAAAACTAATTTCTACTAATTGCTTTTCCTATTAGTATATTATAATCTGTAAACTGTAACCAATAGCAACCGTTTATAAACAAATAAAATTTTCTTTTTCCTTCCTAAATCTCAAAATCCTTGTTTGAACACCACTCCTGGTCAGGCCACCCGGTCTAATTGATATTAAACCATCCAGGGACCTACTCAAACACACACAAAATATTCCATAAAACTCGGTCCAGCTGTTTAAGAGGAGTTCACTTGCGTAGGACATCTTCGTAACAATTATATGTTTTTGTTTACACAATAATATGAATTTAGTTTTGTCGAAATTTAATTCAACATACCGTTTTACAATTTTACTAACAGAAACATCAATAGCTGCAACATAAATATCCTTAGACGTTAGTAATGTAGGCCAACTCTGCTCAGAATTATTAGTATAAGTACAATAAGGTATTATTGAATTCAAATTTAACACATCCATTACAATGACTTACTCAATGAAGATCAATACTAGGCACCTACTATACAGCAGAGTGACTTCTCCTGTTTTTTTGAAATTATAATCTATTTTTTACAACTGCTTTAAATTGTTAGCAACACATTTTATCAGTGCTAATTTACAACTTACTGGTGTTAAAAGACCGATGAACTCCCTCGTAATTGTTGCTCCACGTGATAAAATTATTGGCAAGTTGAAGATAATTTAACTAAATAAAATGCCAAATATTGAATTATTTTAAAACACATGCGTATTAGTAAAAGTACCGTCGTCCCACAAAATTTGGATCTTAGTTTTACGTTGGTGTTAATATTTTATAATTAAGTCGGTGGCTGTAATTAATTTTTTCTGTTATGACTATTAACATCATAATTAGGTATAAAAAATATCATTACCTAGTTTAATAAGTACATAATAAAAACCATTTCGTTCTTAATAATTATTATCTGTACGTAAAAGGTGCTTATTTCATATTATAAGTTGATTATTCTTAATGTTTTTTTTCTTTAGAATGTATAAAATTCACATATTTTTAGTAAAAATAATTTCAGTACCTAGTGAAAAAACAACTTCAAAAAATCCTTAGACTTAATGCTTAGCAGTGTTTAAATATCATCTTAAAACATATACTTTTTTAACACCTTAAAAATGTAAGTGTATTTTTTTGTGGTTTTTAAAAATGTATTATAATAATAACTTATTACCTAATTTCAAAATAATAAATTACGCATTAACATGTAACTTAAAAAAAAAATAATAATAATTTTCACCGCGTCCTATAAAACGTCAAATTGATTTAAGTTTTTAAATAAAAATAGTTTTTTTTTTTTTCAGTGATTCCTGTAGGTACCTATGGACAAAAATATTATAATAATTGTGTTTCGATCAAACACGAACTTATTATGTTGTCTTCGGTAGGTACATTTTACAGCAAAGTGCGTGCGGAAGAAGAGAGTAGGAAAGCAACAGGTGGAAAACAAACTGCATTTCGTTCTACAGCGTCCGTTCAATGACTACTTAATAAGATCCGGACCATAATCGGACGTCCCGAGACGATTCGTAGAAAATATAATATTATATTAAATATTTGAAGAACTCGATACGACAATGCATACAATGGGGGTAGGTTGTTTATTCGGCGCAATTTACAAAATATGTTTTCCCTTCGTCGGACGAAATTTAAGTTTGGGCGATTGTGTGCGCGTATACAACTCTACGACTACCTACCTACCGTCGGCTAAATGTCACGGCAAACTAACAATAATATAATGCTTAATATTATGACGCAATACGCGATACTATTATTTGCTTTGACTGTGTTCCGCGTGGGAAGCGCGCATATGGCACGTCACAATATAACATATTTTATTATGACAATCGGACGGCCTCTCCTTCGTAGGTAAGTACCTAACCTATAGTTGACACGAGCGTCGTTATAATAATATTATTATCATTGTAAAAATGCACCACGAGTCTCGGTCGTCGAGGCCATTCGCTCCGACCGTCGAGACCTTCCTTCCGGAGGACCACTATATATGACTGTACCGGAGAGCAAATTTGCTTTCGTATAAACGAGAGATGTAGTGTGTGCACACGACATTATTATTATTATTATTATTATTATTATATGCGTAGTAGGTAGGTACTCGATGCGACCGTGGAACAAGTCGGATTCGTCGTTACTCGGTAGTGTTTATAAGTACATAATATAAACAAATATTATATTACCTATATATTATACGATGATATACTTTATTATTATTATTATTATTATATAGTAATATCGCAGAATTGTTTTTTGCGCGTTTTTAATATTGATTCGTTTTGAAAATACCTACGCAAATGTACACGGGAACGATGTCGTATTGTTATTAAACGAACACACTCTTTTGTCGCCAAATAAGAGGTACACATCATCTTATCAGAAACTGATGAACGAAAAAGATATGATATTATAAACCGAATATGAAATATTTAACATAATATTATTTTATACACGGGATGAAAATAAACGCACCTTTTAATATTTTGAAAAACATATTATTATAGTAAAAGCTAATAAATATTATTATATTTAAATTCAATAAAACCAATTAAAAAAATATCTGCATCAATTTAAAGTTGATTTGATTTTGAGACATCACATTATATTATAATTTATAATTTAATATGCCATTTTCGTTTTGAATTGATACATTTTAGAGTATTAGTGTGAATAAATATATTTATTAGAAAATAACGCAGGAAAGTTCATTAAATATTTCTTGAATAAGATACTTTTTGTACCTAAAAAAGTTACATCAAACATTTATGAAATAAAATATTAAATTATGATAATTTTATATTTAAGCGCATAAGACCGTAATTATCTCAAACCGTGTATGATTCAAACGACTATACTGTAAGTTAAAATTTAATTTTATCAAATTTAGGATGCTAAATTATTGTTAAATAATTATATTCATCATTAGTTAATTATATTTATGTTCAATTATTAAATTTAACTGGAAGTTAGGGAGTCAAAAAATTCCATATATCTTAGCACTGTACAAACGGAATGGGGAAACTATTGATTTTAGAATGACATGTGGTATTTTATTATTACGTATGTCCGTGATCACGATTTTAGTTTAAAGAGCACTCAAAAGTGCTCACTCCTATGTGTTTAGGTACACTGTTATCACTAGATACAGCATAACAACAATTGTGACTTTAAAAAAAAAAAATCCATTCGAATTAATCAAACCTTTTTTTTTAGTTCAATATAATATATGCTTCCATTTAATCTTCCATTACACCCCCTCGCAACTCACCAATTATTAAATAACTTTTTTGTATTAACTTTGATGGACTACAATAGGTTAATTTAAATAAAAATCTGATAATGAATTTAAAAAGAATTGTAATTCTCAATAACCTCAAACAAAAACCGTGAAATTAGAGCAATTTTAAAAATAATAATCCAAAAAAATTTAGAACTTGACTTACATTATTAGGTTTTTACTATTGAACATTTGTGTTTTCATTAAAAAATATCTACAAATTACAATTATTTACTGTAACACAATATAATCCATATAAATAGGTACAACTTATCTAATGTCACTCTAAGTGTGTACATTTTTTAACTTGCAGGTTGGAGTACAGTTAAGTAAACGTCGAGTAAGCATTTAGTTTTTTGAATGGGCTATTGAGAAGGGTATGTTAGGTATACCATGGAGTATGGGTGTATGGATGTTAGACACTCGTCACTTTCCTCACCTTGAAAATAAATATTAATTATATATTAATCAAAGATAATTGTGAATAATGACATTCGAATAACTGGTTGGAATGGAATAGTAATCATATATATATAACAGTTTTCAATTCCAAAACGTAAGTCAAATTTGAAATGTTCACAATAACAATATTAGTCAAGGCATTCAGTATATTATACATATATATATAAGCGGCATTGTCCTGACTGACTGACAGACAATCAACGTAGAGCCTAATTTTTAATAGGTAGAGGTTTGGAATTTTGACAGTACTTTCATTTCATAATGTATGTTTACACTAAGAAAGGATTTTTAAATATTCTCATTTTAAATATGTGCTCATCAAACAAGGACTTTTTTTTATTGGTAAACGGAAATCGAATACTTTATTGTAAATATAAATGGTTGCCATTGGTTACAGGTTATAATATTGTACGTAAGTATTGTACGTTGTCATAAAGATACAGCTATACCAGTATATTATCTATATATATAAAAGAGAGTTCAAAAAAGCGGGTAAGTGGATGTCGCTCTGCTGTACAGTAGGGGTTACAAGTGACTCAATGTATAATAGATTGTATTAAACTTGAATTCAATGATATAATATCATTGTATAAGAAAAACGATTCTAAGCGGAGACGGTTTATCAGTCTGGATTTTTAAATTTTTATTATTTATTATAGCCTTTAAGTTGAATTAATATTATAATTTTTTATACGTTGCTATGATAAACCAATCGTTAAAAATTAAAATCCCATTTTAAGTGGTTTTTTATAATTTGCCAGTAATTTTTCCTGTGGTACTAAATAACTATTGATATATATATAAAAAAAAAAAAAACCTTTGTAAAACCACTATAGCTTCCTGGCTCCGCTCAGAATCTAAAAAATGTTAGACCATTTATAACTCAAGAACGGCTGAACCGATTTCAAAAATTATTTCATCATTAGAATGTTACATTATCTCTAAGTGCTAAAATGTTGTATACTTATTTAAAAATGAGAAATTAAAACTCGGAGATATTCTCAAACAGGGATTTTGAGATTTACGATGGACATTTTTGTTTATAAACGGTTGCTATTATAATAATAACTATTGGTTGCCATTGGTCAATCGTTAATTAAATAAATATAATATAATATATTTAACAATATATACTTGATATTATACATTATATATTCAAGATGATCGATGAAACAGTTTAAGTCTTTTTTTCGAAAAATAAGCACCTTTTGTATTTACGCGTACATCTCCCAAAGTACTCAACAGATTTTCATACAGTTTTCACTAATAGATTGGTCACGAGAAAGGATTTAATGTAAAATGTATCTTTTGGCTTTTTTTACTAAGTGCACGAAAAAAGCTTTGGTTATTTATAAACCAAATTATTATTATACGGATAGAAAAAATAATGACAAAGACTAAAATCAAAGAAATGCTTCTTGGAATAATTTTTTGAATGCGATTAGATACCAGGAGACAGCGTATATAGTCACATTTTAAACATGAAACACAATATTTTCCATAAGCTCTGTGCATAGAATCTATGATATCATTGCAAAACGCGTTAGTTCCATAAATTATAATGACAAACGTCCTAAAGTATGCCTATATGCCATATGATAGGATTTTACGGAATAAACGTTACCGAAACATAAAGAAAACAAAGTCTGTAAGACCTTATACAGGCTAATTGAATAGCACGCAGAGAATAATATCGGGGTGACGGCAAACGAGAATGTTAAAAATTCAATTAAATGCTTGCGGCAAGGTCCTACGATAACTTTAACCGTGATCTCGGGAGCTATTTACGGACCATTGGAACGTATAATATTATTATTGGGTTACAAACAACACGAATCTTTATATTGATTTCCGTAGATTATTATACTTGTATGCGTGTATTGGCTAATAATAATTGAAACAAAGATTTATAATCTGATTGTAGTTCCATCGCCACTTCAATTGTCACATTTACCGTATTTTTATTTGCCTTAGTGCGTCAATGGCAATGAAAGGGTTAAGACATAATTATCGACTGTGCACAATACACACAATGCGATAGGTATTATTACCCTGGCCGTTTTTAATTCGTACTTCAAACCATCGTTTATAAATAATACACCATAATAATATATTATGAAACACCAAATACTCGGCTTACTGTAAGCTGCAATTGATATCCATACCGTTTAAATGTAATGAATTCTGACGTACGATAAGTACTTAAAAAAAAAAACCAATTTATTCAACAATATCCTTGAAAATTATTATTTATCCATAATAAATAACAACTAATATGATACGAAGGGCATACACAAAAGTAATTCAATGAAAGAAATAATCAATCACAAAAATGTGCTTTACATATTATTATTATTATTGTATACTAATGTTGCGTATATTGTAATAAAATAAGTTTCGTAAACAAAGTTCATAAATGTAATACACTTTATGCGTATTATTTGATTTAAGAAAAAATGAAAAAGATATTTTAAGAATGTAATTGGATAAGAATAATATAATTCAATAAAATTGTTTATATATTAAATGCACAACACTTTAACCTACAGAAAATCTAACTTAATTGTGTGACATGTATACATGTATAATGTTTGTGCAAAAAATATTTATGACGTGAGTCTAATTGACAAGTATAAAATTTGATCAATATCAATTAACCTCTGAAAAAAATTAAAAGTTGAACAATAAAAAAGCATATTAGTGTTAATATTGTATTCAAGGTAGAATATAAATCAATAATCTATAGTTCATTGTTGTTGTTGTTAACGCCATCAAAATAAATGAACCATACGTGTTGTTAGTTATGTTTTTGAATATTAAAATAATATACCTACATGAAATAATTACAGTGTAACCTCAAAAACTCGAATTTCTGTAAGGCAAATTTTCGATAACTCGAAGAAATCCTCGGCCCATGTATTTTAATATAACACGAACAGAAAATTTGTCCAATACCTCGAATTTTTTTATTCTGTCCCCGATCGATTTGATTTATTGAGATTTCGCTATGATATTAGTTAATGCAATACAATAAAAATATCCCAAGTCCACATCACTCGTGGAGGTTATATAGAAATTTTTTACTCTAAAATACTTATAAACATAAACACTACATTCAACAGCTAAATTTGTAAATTTTAAGAACATTTTAGACCGCCATTATAATATAATACAGCCTTTATTTGGGATATTATATGAACCAAAATATATTGTATAGGTACGAGTATATAATATTGAGCTAAAAATTAAAATTAATATAATATTATTACTTATTAGTTTAATATAAAATGTTTAATTTAATTTAAATATTATTTAGGAAAATGTTAGCACTGCAATATTTTAATTTCTGTCAAATAATTAGTAAACAATATAAAAACATCGATCTTGGCTTTCATCATCTCGAGGATGTAAGATTAGTATAAGACTATAGAGAGTCATTAATAATAATAAGTAATAACAGCTTTATCAAGTACCATAATATAAAGCC
Source organism: Sitobion miscanthi (assembly GCA_008086715.1). Taxonomy (NCBI): domain Eukaryota; kingdom Metazoa; phylum Arthropoda; class Insecta; order Hemiptera; family Aphididae; genus Sitobion; species Sitobion miscanthi. The sequence goes on from CM017803.1 coordinate 8,115,315, forward strand.
TATTCAACAAAATATTAATTTTAAAGAATCTGCAAGCATTTAGGTACTTGTACAATAAAAATTTTGAAAATTAAAATAATATACCTGTAGCTTGTAACATGACTATATTAATTTTTAAATACTAAATTGTAACTATGTTTATAAATGTAATCGATAATATTACGTTAGACAAACCACAATAAGTGCATCGGTGAAATAATATTATAAACGCAAAGATCAATGTCTATGTGTTGTACTTACCCGTAATTTACTGTGCCTATTATAATATGACATCATATTAAGTTGGTACTATAAATTATAATTGTATTGATGCATAATGCGTAGAAAAATCAAAATAATTATGCAAATTATACAATAGTACACGTTTTAGAAAATGTATGCTTGTCGACCATCCAGACTATCCATGTCATCCAGACAATTGTAAGAATTCCGATAGCCACATAATGTTAGTATATACTTTGATTTATATCAATATAAAAAACATAGTTTTGGGTACCTACCTAATCGTACGCCCCACGAAAATTCGATAGATGGTATTTTATACCAATTTTAAAACTCGTAATTTGCTCCACCAGTTGGTCCATTTAAGTTCATATGTGATATGAGCAAAAATATGAAAAAAAAATCGTGTCACATATAAATATTAATTTTGGTAATCTGCCCCACAACAGAAAACGAGATTACAAATGCGCCACGATTTCAATTTCAATTATTGGAATTCACCTGACAAATTTACCAAAGTCACATCAGTTATAATAGCACATAAATCATGAGTGAATAACACGTGACTATTAATAACTTGAACGATTTGACAATGAATAAATTATAACGTTTATGATTTTTACATATTTTACTACTTACTTAACTCATTTATACACATAGCACAATTATTGTAGTTATTTTTTTATTTTACTTTGTGCACAGTGCACATTTTAAAATTTTTCTCGGAATTAAAGAACAAATTTAAATTAACTTTATTTATGAATAAAATCAAATATTTATATTAAAATACATATAAGGTACTTATGAATAAGCTTAAAAACATTTTTGATCAGTTATTTTAAATTGCCACTTATTACAATTTTGATAATGTGTAAAATTACAATATTTTGGTGGGTACAATATTGTGCAGATTGCATAATGCCCTTTTATCTAGTTTTATGTGGCACAAATTTCAGCCTTAATAAATGATGCCAAAATGCCCAAAATGCCCAAAATTAATTCTTAGATGTGGCGCAAATTGCATTTTTTTTTTTGGACCAAACTACATACGTCCGAAAATTCAAAAACTCTGCATCCGAGTGCCTGTGGCAATTTCATAATAACGACAGAGTAAAAATAACGCTATCCATCACATTAGGTCGCATGTGCAGTTCAAGAACGTAATTAGAATATATTTCAAATACCACATATTATCGCCACACCCGTGAAACGCACTGCAAATTCGCACAATAACTAAAATGTCACGAACATAGTATTATTGTACACATCTCGCGAGTGGATTAGATACACACGATGTACACCGAACCAGCATTGACCCCGTTACCGCAGTCTTGTATAATAATGGGTCACATTTTACGCGTACATCGGCCGTCAGAGAAGTCAAGTTGCGGGCACAGTCGTTTGTAATAATTTCGACTTTTAAGTCGTCACATGAACTTTTGAGACCACGCAAAGCATCCCGGGGTTTTAAGAACCCGATTTTATGGTCACAGTATCTCAAAGCGCGTCAAATAAACTATATAAGTTTAGTTCTGGTTAACATAAATTTGTGTAAATACCTGCACTACTGCTACGCTTTAATAAGAGATAGACGTAAGCCTCGATATGATGTATACACGCGTAATCGTAATGGCACAATTCCAATGAAAAACCGTGATGGTGGTATGGGGGAGGGGGCTGTGATTGTGCTGGACTCCCTTACTTTTTCAGTTAGTCGACAAATGGCATACCTAAATATTATGGGGGTGCTTATTTAGATACTAGGAAGGCTTATCACACCCCTAAACTCCCCCCCCCCCCCCGCTAATAACATTTATGTGTATTCATATAATAGGAAAATATTATTTCACAAAAAAAAAAAAACAAAACATCTTTTGTGATTATTTACGACATAGAAATGCGATAAGTTAATATTTGTAATTCGTATACATGGGTGAAAATTAGCCACGTGAAAAAAAATTAATTCATTTTCCTTGTTTAAATTTCAAAGTTTGCTAATTAGGTATTAAAAACGATGTTTTCGAACATGAAAACTGAATTTAACCGCCTCACATTGGTCTGAAACGCTATTTTAGCAGCTTAAAAGTTCCATTTCAAAATAAATTCAAAACAAAAAATAATGTCGAAACTCAATTAGGATAAGTTCCTTAAGCCAGGTATAAAATTTCATAATCATACGTTTATTTTTAACTTGTTTATAATTATATCAAGTTGGAAATTGTAAATGTTCGTAGGTAATTATATAATATGAACTTTGATATTTAATTGGATATTTTTGTGTCATTAATGGATAAGATAAGTATAACGATAATAATTATTATAGATTGTCATTATAGTCAGTGTGGAGACTGTATGCAGTTGATTTTTAAGATGACATACGTATTTATATATAAAATAATATACTTTTAAAGCTACAAAGTTAGTAAGTACGTATAATATAAAATATAAATTATAGGTAGGTTATAATTGTATTTTATATATCCCAGAACCATCATATTATGGGTAGTCAACTCGAAGGTAAGATAAAACTTATATAATATTGCTATTGATTTATTTTTTTTCTAAATATAACGCTCAAATGATTATTACATTATTAGTTGATCCCGTCAACAATAGCGTCAAAAATATATTTTGATTTGTGAACTGCATGAAGTTGTACATCAAGATTAATGTTCTGTGCAATCTGTGACAACTGATAATACGAGAAAATTATTGTGTCTTTTTGTTCAAGATAAATTTTGTGGTTTTAAGTGGAATGTTACTTATATTAAAACAATAGAAAGCGCAATTTAAATTTTTCTTGGCATTATCAAAGAAATTAATAAAATCATGGTAAAATAATATAAGTTTACTAAAATGTTAAAACGCTAAAAACGAAAAAAATTTTAAACATTTAAATATTTTTGAACAATATTAGATGGTAAAAAAAATTCTAAAAAACATTATATTTCCCTCATAAAAAAATGTATAGTTTCATTAAAAAAACGTCATAAGACTTACAATTTCCATATTGATATAGTTAAAAAAACAAACGTATGATTATGAAAATTTTTTTTTGACTTAAGGAACTTATGTTAATAGAGTTTTGATATTTTTTTTAAAAATGTATTTTCAAATGGGTTTTTAAGCCTCTAAAATTGCGTTTCCGACCACGTCTACGCAATGAAAAAAAGCACAATATTTTTTCAACGGTTTGAAATGATATTAATATATTATGTAACGACTAAAAACGTATTTGGACGACGATCGCGAACAGATTTAATTTCACTGACGTCCGTGCGGAGTAATTTATCATTGAACCTTGAACGATTAAAAAAAAAAACCTACACCTACAACAGACTATATACGTCTTTGAACTATATTTTGTTCGGTGTTTGCTGGCGTGTCGAATCGTCTACATCGTGTCCATCCTACATGGCGAATAAGATTATTATCCGTCATAGGGGTTCGTAATGACGTGGGGGGAGGGTGGATTGTTGAGAGTGGGAGGTGTTCAAAACGAACGGGATGCGTCGCCTTACAAATATCAGCTCTGTATTTACACACATAATGTTGCATATATACTGTGTTTATTCTCCCTAATTCCATTGCACCCACAGCCACACGCGCGTGTAGATTTCAAACTAAATCCACGAAATTTAACCGATGATCCCTTATAATTCCCCGGGTATCTGCGCGGTGTGCGACTTGCTGGCGAACTCGTGCAGTACAGGTGTGGAATAAAATAAATAAATAAAAGAAAACATGTACATAATATGTGCCTTTTTTAACCCCAGTTATTGTTTGAAATGGCATTTTCCTACTATCTGTATCAGTCCAGCGTTGTTTACGCGGAGGAAAAAGGTTCGACGAAGAAATTCAAAAATTTAAATTGTTATTTGTGAAGTAGATTATCATATTACTCGATGACTATGGAGCTATTTCTCTGAATCGATTTCTTATGAATTGAATTATATGAACAATAAAAAACAAATTAATTTAATTCTTTATCATTACGGTGTTAACTGAGTAGCTTCTTCCAACACAATAATATTCTTAACTCAAAATATTATGTATTTCCTTCTTAACACATTTTCTTCGTGTAACCTAACCAAACTTAACCTCATTGTTGCCAATTAATATGTTGTTGTATGCGTAAATATTGTTAATATCATTATTATAGAAATAATTTAAAATATTACATTCGTAACAAACCAAGTTCAATATTTATTCGTGTACACAGTATTCGGAAATAATATAACTTCGATATCTCCAGGATTTTTATTTATTATTAACATTCAGCATCTAATTAATTTATTTTGGTACGTAGAATATTTCTAAAGGTATGTCGAAGTCATTATCCATATTTTAGATGGTTTTATTGAGAGCTTCTAGTAACAAACAACAACAAAAAATGACATATTTTATACTTCCATAGAAATAGTGTGTGTCTAGTGCTTATTATAAATAGAAAAAAATATGCGAAAAAAATAATTAAATAAAGAGCGGTGAATGTATATTGATTTTACAATGATTTTTGATTTTTTTTTCTGTCTGTCATCAACATTTGTGGTAGTACTAATGCTCTAATATTTCCAATATCACCATCTTTTCTGATAGGAAAAGTATCTAGTTGGTGCTTTGGGAGGCAAAAATTTCAAATTCCCAGTAGTTTTCAAAAACACCAGGAAAAACAAAAAATGAAAATGTTCATGTTTTACTCAAAACCAATTTTTGACAAAATAAATTGTGTGTAACACAAAAAGTAGAAACTTTAAGTTTTCAAAATCAGGTGTTTATTTTTAATAAACAATTTTTTTTTTATGTATAAAAAACTTAATACAATAAATTGTAATACGATAGGTACCACATAACTATTGTTGATAATGAAATTTAAAATTGAGCGTAAATTCACAGTACATTTTTGTAATGGTCTGAAGTTCTATTTATTTTTCAATCGGAAATTCATAAAAAATTGCTTATCATAGCTAACATAACACAATTTAACAGACATTTTGGAATACCGATGTCTCACTATATTTAAAACAAACAAGTATATAATATTCTATACTACAGTTGAAAAAAAAAGTTCAACTAATTACATACCCACGTTCATATTTTATGTTTTTATTTATTAAGAACATACTTTATTGTTGCACAATTATAAATGTTATATTTAACAAAAAATTATTACAATTTATATTCTACAAGTAAAAAAAAATATACGTTATAATATATATTGTCATATTAAAAAAAAATTATTATTTACTAATTACAAATGTTTCATTGTCTATAATAATATAGACTCTATAATCTATATTATAAAATTGTATTCAACCAACTCACGACTCGCGTCGTCGAGAGTAGCACTGCAAAACATTATAAGTATAATTTTTCTTAATATTATACTTATAATATAAAAATTATTTTATTAGGATGCGTTACATAATTATACCTTTTTTCAATATTTGATTGTTTTATAAATATACCCAGACAGCAAATGTTTGACTAAAAATATTATTATAACATTATAATAATATTATTCGTGATAATTATATTATTATAATGTTATTATAATATTATCATTTCAAAATGCTGTCTGGGTACTTTATACGGTATTTTGGTGAAAATATGGTCAATATCTCATTTTGAGGAACGAATTTTAGTGTAAATAAGAAAGATACATTTTGATGGAAACTCGTCGTCGTCAAATCAATGATCAGAGAGTGAGGAAAATTAATTATATACGCAAATATATATTTTAACTTTTATAAACGTATTATTATATCGTTATAAACTATCAATTGTTATCAGTTATATGATGAAAATTGAAAATATAAATACTATATTTATTGGAATCTCTGGAACAATTCGACACAGACCACGAATCAAATTTTCAACTACCTGCTGCAGCTGTGATAGTGTAAATTTACCGTTTTCCCTTGAATAAGCCGCTTGATGACCGCGACCTACGGCTGGTATGGCCCGGTAGATACACAACTTCGGTTGTAGTTTTGTCTAACCCTGATCGCTCCCACCGCCAGTGGTAAATACCATGTATACCTTACCAATGCAGTGCGTTGCGAATAATGAATGACTTCGAAATGTATACGCGCGGTGTATAATGATATACAAGGTGATATTTTCATCAGTAAACAGTGAACTAGTCCTTTTCTAGTGGAATGTAATATTTTGTGTTGTTGAAAAATATTTTTTGAAGTTTTTGAATTAATTCCAAAACGAAATACCGTTTAGAAAAAAACAGACAATTTTTAATTCCCTATTCCCAAGCAAACTATTTTTCTAAAGATAAAAAATTATAAAAATCGAATTTCAAATCACTACAGTTAAAGGTGTTAACATTTTTAGATAATGAGTGGAGTAGAATGCATCATTAACATTTTGCGGGGTGTCCCTGCAGTGCCACTCCACTTCGCCCGTCTGCAGATATTTAAACGCTTACACCAGCTGTAAACTTTAAAACGTGTCGTAACAACGACCTGAAATTCTCTAGGTACAAACATAACACTTTTTCAAAAACACGTAAATATTTCCGAAAAGGTGACAAAAAAAAAAAAAAAAAAAAACAACGATCATCCTGTAGTAGTTGGACACTACACCATCCATCGTCTCGTCTATCGACGACGATACACTCGATAACATAATAATAACAATATTATAATTATTATTATTATTATTATCGTTGTTGTTGCGTTCGGTGGAGGGAAAGGTAACCGCCGAGGGCCGACGAGTCGTGCGTGTGCGCGTGCGATTACCGGCAGTGACATCCGAATACTCAGACACTATGCGCCACCGGTTCGTCTTATCCATGCTGCTCTTGCTGCCGGCCGTCCGGGCCGCGGTCGGTACGAAAAACGCACCTGAAATTCGACCAAAAAACGGTACGGTACACACAATTTTCTTTATTCGTCGTTTTCATTATCAATAACCATTTTGCCGTCGTCATCGTTCATCCTCCGCGGTGGAAAATCGCGGGAAATCGGTCGCGGGCCGAGAAGTCAAACTCTCGCATCGTCGCGCACCTCCTCCGATTAATAAAACAAATTTAATCATCGCGACGGGTGACGCGAAGTGCGCGTGACTATAATAGTTTGGTACCTATATCGTCTGTTATCGGGCAGCACCTACTTACGCTCATTTGAGATCATTAAACAATTTTTTTTCTTTACAAAATACGCTAAGAATCAAAGTAGAGTATTTTCACGTGATAATATTTTACGTCAATATTATTTCGTTTTATTTACATGATTTTATTTAATTTTATATCGAAGGGCCTTTACTGGGCCTCGCTGGGACGAGTGGAGGTCCAGGATTGCCTTGGTTAACAAATATTCTTAGTTATTTTACCTACAGTTAAAATTTCAAAACATAAATTAACAAAGTAAAAATCCTTAAAATAATTACTTATCTGGTATTTAAACATGGCATATATTTTTAGTTTTAGTTACATCATATTCATATCGAAGCAACGGAGCCAGTGGGAAATGTAATTTTTAAACAAAGATTAAAGACTAGGGATAACGTGCATTTATATAGAAATTACATTTTTTTCTGAATTTTCTATGACATTGCTTTCCAAGCACAAAATTAAAATGATGACTTTTATTTTGTATTTTTTTTTCTACTATTTTGATTTTTAGAGCATTTTCTGGCATTTTTATTATATTTTCATGGTTTAAGAATAAATAAAATGTTATGAAAACTTAGTTTATATTCCTTAAAAAAAAAAAAAATAAAATAAAATTTATTTTACTGATATTTCTATTTTTATTACGTATTATGTTCGCTCTTATTACCTAAGTTTACGTGAAATGAAGTTTTTCAAAATACAAATTAACACATATCGATAACCATCGAAGTTTTTTGTTTTAAAATACCAAATAATATCTTATTTGCCAATACTATAATTAAACACAAAATATAACGTACTATATATCTACATTTTATATTATGTTAATTAACTTTAATTTGTTCATTGTTCAGAACATTTTTTAACACATTTTATAAAGTTTTGTAATATTATTATAATTCAGTAAATAATTTTTTGGTTTTTTTTAGAACATTTATATCCACGCCCTTCCTAATATTGACATATTAGCCACCTTATTAGGCATTCAATTATATAATGTCAGCTATAATATATCATATCATTGTTATAAATAAATTATTTTTGCTTTAATATTGTGTAAAAATACAAATTTTATATTTCATTAACTGCAGTTAACTATGGCGTCTAAATATGACTCCTCATTGAGTTATTCGTGCAGTTATCTAGTCTATTTTATTATTAGTTTTTTTTTTGAACAAATTCCACGTCGTGTTATTCTGTTATCATTTCTTATCTGCAGTCTTTAACCTTTTTTTTCGTTATTAGTCATCAATATTATAGATATAATCTTAATTATTCATGAAATGTTTTTTCTTTTTACATTAGACACTGAGTTTAGGTTTGACGTTAGGTGGTATCTCATAGTGAGAAATGTCCAGCCACGAGTTTAAAAATTATAATTGATAGCAAATAATTGAAAAAAATATATATTTTCAGAAATAAAATCATATTTCCGAAAAAAAAAACAATCTCTTACACATTTTATCTTATTATACGGTCTTTCTGGTCGAGACCTCCGTTTTTCTAAAGTCCATACAGTATTACCAGAATAAATCAATGACGACAAACTGTCACAGCTGACAACAACCCCCGAAAAAAACATTGATCAATACTATTTCCATAATAGTTTATAATTGTTGTCATACTGTATTGTAGAGTAGGATTTAGGGTGGCTGAGTGGGAAGCATATTTTTTTAACTAATTACAAGTAATAATACTGAAAAATGTGTTTTATTTGAATTCACACGTAATCCCAATTAAAACGGTTAGTGTTATATAACTTAATTTTTCTAATACTGAAATCACTGAGCGCCTTGGTGTGTCGATCGTAACATTATTATCGAAAACTTAAATAAACGATGACTTAACTATGAATTCGTATATTATGTACAATCGATTTGGCTTTATTTCGAAAAATTAAAACCATTAAGTTATCAATAATTTAAAAATTAAGCAACTGACCTTAACATTTTTTTAACGTACTTAGTTTTAAGAATATTTTAAAGTTCTTAAAAAAGAAACCAGTTTATTCAAAAATTTTCAGTCAGGAAAATTGAATGAATAAAATATTAAAAAACTAAAAGAAAGTATTATTGAAATATTTTATTGGTATGATAACAAACTGGAAAATCATTTTCTTATTTAAAACACATACAAATAGATTGCGTAATTCTACGGACAAAGAGAGAAATTAAGATAAATATGTTTTTGGGCTGGGTACAGATATTTTTATTTTCCGATCGATTTTGATTACCACTTTGTCTATTACCATAGAAACGAATAAAACGTAAAAATTTCAATTTAAAATAATCAAAATTACAATTATAAATGGTTACTTATTAATACGTCATATTATTTATGATTCATAAATTTTCTTTAAAGAAGAATAGCGTGCTACGTTTATCAATACACCAACTTTTTAGGAAAACTTAATTAAAAAAATTGAATTGTTGATTTTGTGAAAATAAAATAAAGAAAAGTTTAAAACATTTAATTTTAATCATTGGTAAAAATGATCATTCAAATTATTAATTTAAGCCATTTACACTAATTTATATGCAATTTGTATTTTTATAACACAACTAATACATAATATGATGATAATCACCCGATTTATAAATTTGTTGTTAGTATTTCTAGCTTTCCCACCCAGCGTTGCTTAAGATTTATTTTTTTTTATAAATACATTTTTTTTTTAAATGTTTATACCATAGGTATATATTTTGATTATAATAGTAATGTAACCACATAAATTAACAAAAATACATAATCTTTTTTCGAGAGCTGAAAAAAATTCATACGTGAACTACCCTTTAGCTACTTATAGGGGTTGATATAATAAGCTATAAACACCTCCCAAGTCTCAAGTAATCTATTGGTAAAACTTTTCACTGAAGTCGGTTCAGTAGTTTTTAAGTCCATTAGCTTCGGATAAACCAACGCGGGTTAAATTATATAGAGACCAAATATCAAAATTATAAGTTTAAATTATTATATCCGATCAATTATATTATATCATATACGGCAACCATTTATATCTATACGAAATCTCATTGAAAAACAGCGTTTCAGTTCTTCCCAAATTTTCCAATTTGTCTTTTCATTAAAATCTCATTTATAACATAATAAAAAAAATGAGCCAAATCAGTCCAGCCGTTCTCGATTGATGCTTCGAAGATCGACTATTATATAGATTAAATAAATTTAAATAAGTAACTATACCTAGTACGTACTACAGGCAATATTAATTAAGGTGATTTAATCAGAAAAAAATGTATTGTCCCGTTTTTTTGTCTGGGTTCTCACAGTATAATATTCAGTTCATAACTAAATATTCTCCTGATCAGGTTATCGATAACTACTAAGTACAGAATTATAAGACATTGACAACACTCCTACTAGGATCCTCTAAAAACATATATTATAAGACTCGATAAAATGTTTAATTTCCTCAGGAATTCGGGCAAAAAGCCAAATACAGTTTTAAAATGATACATTTCTACTCAAAACTCTCGGACATTGTTTAAGTCCGGGGACTTACTATTTTGGATTTTCCCATTATTATTGTTTTTTTTTTCATTATTATATTTCGTATTTTGCGTGTTACAGATGACGACGCATTAATCAATAGCCTGGAGGATGTGGACCTCAGTTGCGACGGAGGTAGATGCGAACCAGACGGACAAGACGTCGTGCCGTCGACGAGTTGGACAACCACCAAGAAACGTACGTAAGCTACCCCGCGCCCGCCGCCCTAGCAAATAATAATATTCCTAAAAAAACATACGCCAAAAACCACTTTCTTATTTTCCCCGTAGTTTTCTAAGAAGATTTGATAGTCCATGTCATTTTCCGGGTAAAACCCATTAGTTTGAAAACATTTTGACGAAACTATGTACCTATATTGACCCCAGTCAACTTCCAAAGGTACAAAACAACTATTAAAATAATGAATTTGCAACGACGTACATTCTCACACTCAAACTGTTTGAGTAAATTAATCTAGATTTCTAATTTTTATTTAATAGACATTACGTAAAATCAATCCAAATAGTTTTTACTTAAAATATGATATTTTTATCTTAAAAAAAACCTTGCGCTATCCACATTTTATCATTTTATATTGTAACTAAAATATACGACGAGGAGCGAAAATTTTAGCATGAGTATTTTTAAGTTAAAGAATTAAGAAGCCCTCTACTGTAGATAGAACTTTGAAGAATAAAATTAATTTATTTTGAAATATTTTGAAAATATGAAATCAATGTAATTGGAACAACATACCATGTTTATGTTACCAAGGCTGTTTGTTAAACATAAAATTGTATTGTTATACTATTAATGGTCAGAATATTAATTAATTACATTGTAAATTAAAATTTTTTTTATTAAATTTAATATGTTCTATGGGTTTCTATTAGTTCGCTACTGAAATATTACTGTCCACATTTCTCATAATAATATTATGATTGTATCTAAATAAAAATCTCATAGCATTGTGCTACTGTCGATAATATTATATCAAACGAATATTTTTACGTGTCCTAATCCGTTGGTTGAAAGCAATAAATCTGCAAAGTAATAATAGTATGTGATCTCGAACTTGTTTTTTTTTTTGTATATACAATCTAAGGTAAGTCATCTCGCCCTCACTATTGTCGGTTGGTTCACAATAGACTCGTAAATATTCTATGAGCTTTGAAAAGTTTTATTTTATCGACATAATATACGTATAGTTAGATTTCACAAGTCCGCGGAATTCACGTGAACTTTCAGCGATTTTTTCGTTGTGACAGCTGCCGCCACCTTTTGATCTATCATGACCAAACGATCCCCTGTCCCCCTCCCCATCCATCGTGTCAACCCCATCTTAAGCATTTCACTTATTTCGCTCACTTTTTCTATCGCAAATTTTCACTGATATATCCATCTTCTAGTGTTCAATGGTACGTAGTATTCAGTGTAAGAAAAAAACGGAAATCTGGTCCCTCACTTCTTCACAATTGTAAACCTTTTTCTTTTAGGTGCATATTTTTTGTACCATTCATTTTATTTTACTTTCGATATCCTTTGTGCGTGCATACAGGAAATATTTTGGAATTTGACTTATAAGATTTTATATAAACTATTTTTCATCTGGGCTGTGGAGTTCAAAAATATACAGCCCAAATATCACAAACCGTTTGTTCTCTATAAGTAGGTACTCAATAATAATATGTTTATGTTAAATGTGACCGATAGTACTTGTAAGAATATAGTGGTTCAAACAAATGGTAATTATTTGCCTGCATAAACGGTGCTAACTTTTTTTTTCTAAAATACAAAACTTTAAACCATTTAAAAAAAAACTTTTAAAATGTTAACACGTCTATATAGGTAATGACGTGCACTTACATATTATTTAAGAAATAATTTCAACTAAAAGCATAAAATATAATGGGATTTCGATTTTCTTTATTTAATAGGTTTTCCCATTCGTATGCTTAAAGTGCATGTAACATTTGTTCATTTTTCGTTTGAATTTAATTTAAGTAATATGCATAATTTAAGTAAGGAATCCGTAAATTTTAATTTGCTTGTTTCTCCTTATACATACTGATTATAATTTGTAAACACACGTTTTGTTCAACGTATTGAGTTAACAAACAATACATTATAATTAATTTTTAACTAGTTACATTTTGTTAAATAATAACCAAATATTTTACCAAATTCAACAGGCTTCATTATTTAATTATTTACTCAAAATTAAATTATAAATAATAATAATAATAATACATCTGATTAACTTATTTTTTTACCATACCCTTGTCATAAATCAATAAAAAATCTATTTACAACCTTTCCTAGCTTTGCTATGTACCAGTAGTTTTATAGTTTTAGATTGTGTATGAAATAAATAAAACAAGGAACTATTGTTTTTACAATAGGAGTATGGTTCTACTTTACAGGTTTTTTTTTCCAGGGATTTATTATTGAGAAACCTCAAAAAATTTCATAAAAAACCTCTCTGTTAATTTAAACTTCTATTAAGACATTAAAGATTATATTATTATCCACACATTTAATTATTATTTTAATAATTTAAACAAAAATAAAAAGTTTTAATTGTGCAACGAAACAACAAAGTCATTATAAGTGGTCTTAATATTTATTGCCAGCTAAACTTCGTTTTATCGATCAACGTATCAGATTATCACCACTGGGTCCGGAAATTGCTCTTGCCTACACAATACAACCAGAAACTTAACTCATATATTACAAAAATTAATTATTGATTACGTTATGTCAAAATATGTATTGGTAATCGTATGCTAGTTTATTATATTTTATTCAATATTTTTATGGAACGTTGTAATAATATTAACTTTGTACATATCACATTTCCTAGGTATAATTAATTATTTCGTTGTAATAAATATTTTTTTCCCCGATGTACAGATATTTGTTAATTAAAAATTATTGGCTTGAATAATATTATGTCAGACTGCACCGGTAATAAATGTTGCACGCGTTTTTCAACTGAATTTAAATCATTGATCATTTAAATTGTTACTATAAAATGAAACTTAGTAATTACTTATGTATACATTATTAATTTGACATATGTACATTGTACACTTTTAAATTGAGTATTGCCAATAAAAATTATTTTTCATAACTGGCCGAATGATAGGATAGATCAATCTAACAACAACTACAAAAACCAAATACCGTTAAACCATATGCCACGTATGCCACTGATCATGATTGATCACATGTTTTATACTTTTAAAATATGAATTTTTAAGGTTAATATTTATGGTTACGTTTGACGTTTCTATATTAAACTACCGACAAAAAAATAGTTTTCAATCAAATGTTTCATATCTGATTAGTCGTGATCAAATGTAGGTATTTTAGATTTTTTTAAATAATTTAATATCATATAAAGTTGAAGTGATCGAATAAAGGCAGTAAAAGTATCACTAAATCCTATCACATTTTGACATGAACAATGTCATGAAAATATATAATTAGAATAAAATTATTGTTACTTTATGGCGAATTCATATATTTTTTTTACAACGATGTTATCACTTTTTCATAACTCATAAATTTCAATAGGCCTTGCAGAATTTTTTTTTATTTCATCAGAAATTACTAAAAGCTTACAAACGTTGCTTCAAGAGTCAAATCTGTTTTCAACATTAATATATTAACTGTATAGAACTTTTGGATCACTTTTACTACCTTCAATATTAATATCTGAGAAAATATAATAAAAAACAAGCTTATTGACTACTGTTATAAATATTATAGTGAATCTACTCGTAAAACAAGTGAGCTTACAAGACAGTTTCAAATGTCTGTTATTGCATATTTTCAGTATATTATTTTTAATACATAATTTATTTAAATGATATTTTATGAAAACAAAATGTTTTAGTAAACAAATATCTGTTCTGATATTATTGACAAATATTGTTTTTCAAAACATTTCATTAAAACTATTATCAAGTTAATACCTACTAAAAATACTCTTTAAATCATGTTCTTTCTTCTTAGAATAACTTCTATTGATAGGGTGAATCAACCAACAATCATTAATACTAAAAGAGTTATTGAAATTGAAGTTATATCAAATAAGAATAAAGTACATAATAATAATATATTGAAAATGCAATGAAGATATGATTAATTTGTTCGATTTTTAAATAAATAACTTTGAGATCATTATGTACTAAAATTATAAATAACAATCGTACATTAATAGATATTTGAATCATTATAATCAATAGAATCATTATGCTCACATAATAATAACAAATAGAAACCAATAATCAATATATCGAGGTGATGAATACTAAACTTTTCATGCATTCACAATTCAAAATATTTCTATTATGAGGACGTCACGCCCGCATGACGTGTTGTCTCCATCTTACAAATGTACAAAATAGCAAAAACTGTTTTGCGAGAGACAATTTTAATCCCTCTATATTTGTAGTAGAGTTACCAAAACTCTACGACGTATAGAGAAAAACTTTATCTGTGTAATACCGTTTTTATTTTTATTTTTTTTTTTAATAGCAGTAACCAATAACATTAAATAATTAAATGAAACAAAAAAAAACCTATTCTTCTTAAACTGCAGATAACTTTAAATGTATTTGTATTATCCAAAGAATAAAAAAAAACTACGACACAGATAATGGTCTTCCCTATGCGTTGTGGAATTTTGGTAATTCTACTATAAATACGGAGGTAGTAAAATTGTCTCGTGAAAAACAGTTATTGCTCTGTTGTACATTTGTAAGACGGATACAATACATGCGGGTGTGGCATCATCTTAAGTATAAACTCAGTTTGATAAATGTTTGTTTTTTTAAATAATTAGAACAGCTAAAGTATTCTGATGTCCATATTATACTTTGTTAGTGGTTACAAATGTTAATATATTCAATACGTTTGAGTCGTTCTTTACCTTAAGCATCTTAAAAATCGGCCTCGCAGTAATACCTACTCAGATAACAAATTTTTACGATTATACCGAAATATACACGAATGGCTCCAAAATAGAGAAAAATGGAAACCTCAATCAACAGAATTCGTATAGTACACACATCGATAACCCATCAGTATCTGATGAAGAAGGAAGACCCACCCCTATGCGCCAGCTGCGGTCACCTCTCACAATTAAACACATCATAACTGAATGCCTTTCATATGAAATGGATAGACGTGAAGCAGGCATCTCAAACATTCTGTCAGAAGCTCTCCACCCAGACAACACAAGACGCATGATAACCTTTATTACTAAGTCCAACCTTATCAATAGTATTTAATATGTAACTTATATAACATGTAAATAATTTAGAGTTAAACTCTTTGTCGCCAATGGCCATAGTTTCCGAGGCCTAATTCAATTAAAAAAAAAAAAAAAAACAAATAATAATAATAACAACATTGTAACATATTATTCACCCTATAGTAAAAAAAAAACCGGATCAATGGTAGGATATTATTTTTTTTCAATTATCCTTTTTATATTACATTATAGATAAGATGTATTGATTTATAACAACATAATACTGTAAAAATATTTTTTAAACAAATTTCAAATATGGTATAAAAAGTGGAAATGTTTCCATAAAATTACCGTCGGTGCTCCATCGTTTTAAACTATAAAAAATATTCAAAAAATAAGCTCTAGAGCTGTTTCCAATAATATAATTTGACATTCAACATTTTTACAATAAATATTTTTTTTTCTTATTATTTGTCTGTTATTGAATACACTTTTGCCAAAACTCAACTACACATATTATTTAAAACAAGTTATCAAAAACAATTCCTTTTTAATTATGGACTTTGAAATAAGTGTCTTTTTATTATTTCGAAAATTCTACAATGCCAGTGTGTAGGTATGTATGTGGTGCAATAACTATAAGTGATTACATTCATTTATTTACATTAAAAAAACAAGCTCAAAGGCGTGGAGGAAGAACAATCTAGTGACGGCACTACAACGTGAACAGAAATGAATGTTAATTTAAAATTAAATGAAATACAAATTCCAATAGCTCTCACTTTCCTCGCAATATGTATAGTCTATTCAACGACAACATTATTATCTTTATGGATTTATTATCTTTAATAATGACAACTAATAATTAATCTGAACCATAAACTGTTTTAATTATTATTATTATCAATGTTACATTATTCCACGTGTGGGTTCATTTCAGCAAATATTTTTCAACTGACCAATAAATCGTGTCCCGGATTCGAACTACCCCCAATTTTCCCTCGGCAGAAATGTGACACTGATAGAGACTGCTGGCCAAGGATATGTTGTGGATATGGTGGACTCAACGGTCAGAAATATTGTCGAATTCCTTTGCCAAGTTGGCGAAATGATTTAATGAAGACATTACGAAAAGTAAGTACTTTCATACATATTATTATGTTCATACAATATATTTTAAAAACTGATAAAACGTTGATGTAATTATACTTGATAAACGTTTGATTGTATGTTAAATAATAAATTCAGAACAATCTCAAACTGACACGTACAATTTCTCCAAAATGGCCATATATTTACATTACAACGAAATAATATAAATATAATTATATATATATACATCGACATATTTTTTAATATGTATTTTTGGTTAGTTTTAGTACCTACTCGACTAATACTGCCAGGAGTTCAACCGCAGTAAAAGGGACACGAGAAAAAAACTGTTTATATTACTGCACTTTGACATTACACCAATCAGATACAAAAATATCAAGTGTTATATTATACTTCTTAAATTTCAAAATACATTATTCATTTTGACTTGTTACAAAATAAATTAAATTTATTGCAATAATAAATTGTATTTTTACATACATTTTTATAAAATATACCTTAACTACGATGAAAGATATTAAATGTCTTGATATATTATCAATGCTGTAACTTAAATAATTACATTTTTAAATATGTGATTTATTCTTTTATATAATTTCAAAAAATATATTGCTCACTTAGTTGGGAATTTAATAAAATGTAAACCTAATTGAAGGACGAGATGGATATAGTACACAAATGTTCATAACAATTTAATAATAATAAAGAACTTCTTAATCAAACCTTGACTGAATGCCTAAAAAAAAAAAAAAAAATACTAATGAAATATTTACCCAATATTATACATGCAAGTAATAATTACTAATTACTAAAATGTCGTTTAATTATCAAACGACATTTTATTTTAAGAAATAATTAAGAAATATTACATTTTCTAAATCTTGTACTTAAAATTTCTCTGCACTATATCAATGAAAATAAAATGAATAAAAGCTGAGTAATAAGTACTTACAGTAAATTAGTCGGTATTGTAATATTCTCTCATGCTGTGTAATACCTGTTATAAATGGAGTGCTGCATTAGACCGTTAGAACTTTGATACTAATTACATTTCTATACAAACGATAACTGAATAACGGCATTTACCCACTATTAAATGCAATTTAAATTAAATAAAGCTCTATTTCCATTTTCAAACTTTGACATAAAGTTTATTATGAATCCATATTTTCAAAAAGCACTGCGCCTGAGTATACCTAGGTGTATGATATTTAAGAAACATCAAAGACATTATTATAAATTATTATTTATTACAATTGAACCCAGGAAATTTAAAACTTTGAACAGATGCGATAATATTTCTAAAACACTTATTATTTTAAGTACCCATAATATTTCTCCCAGTAACCAGAAACAATATATAAAAAATAATGAACTAATATAGTAAGATCCATCAGTGTTTATGATAAAATAAATATCAAATAAATTTAAAATATTATTAAATAATAATACACATCTAACAAAAATGTGATAATATTTATTACACAACACTCTGCAAAATAAGAATTTTTTTTTTTAAAAGATATTATGTTTTGTTTAATCACAATAAAATAAAATGACTAGCCATTAGCTGGGTAGTTATTTGCTTGTACTTTATTACTTTCTATGGTATAGTATCCACATTTTGAGTAAGGCATTTTTTTTTTAAAGTAAATAAAATAAAAACCTTTTCCTAAAATACTAATTATGTATACATTGTACTACAAAGTTTGTATACACGCACATTTTAGAACCTTTCATAATTATTTTCAAAATAGTTTTGTTTGTTTCAATATCAGCAAACTTTCTTATTGGAATAATTCTATATATTCAAATTATTTATATTAAATTGAAATATGTAAGTTTCCTCTCATTTGAAACATAAATTATTGATTCAGTTTTAAGTAAATAGTATTACTGAACCTTTAAGGAATTCAATGCGTTAAACTAATGGAGATAAATTAAAAGTGATCGATCGAATTTTCTTCTTTGATTCCTGTTGGGTATATCAATATCGTATATCAATTGTAAATTTGTTTCAGTTTAGTTACATCCTAACTATGAGGGTTAAAATCGAAAGACAATTTCAATTCAAAGCATTATAATATAGAATAGATTAAAACTGGAATATTTTAATACCATTTATGACTTTTTGAAATCGAATTAAATTAGATATAAAGATATATAGCTAAATTGCAAAACATAAAAACTCGCGTTCAACGTATACGCATACACATTTGTTCTGTTTTGAACCACAACAATTTTGCACACCATCACCAGGCTTTCACTGCAATCTTATTTGATACTAAAGAACCATCATCTATTGTTGAACAAGAGACATTAACTTCTAGAATAAAATATAATAATAGTTTTAATAATTATTATAATAATAATAGTAAGTCGAGTCAGACAAAACTGAAAAACATTCAAGCCGCCAAAACATTATAATTAGCAATATTTATTTAATTCCTAATCAACTATTTTTAGCAATACTCTCAAATGAACCTTAAAATGCTAACCAATGTATACTACCGAGTCTTGATGCATGTGACTTAACTCGAACATAATAAATTAAAATATACGGTCTAAATACGGTTCTAAAAATGCAATCAAAAAAATAAAAACAGTTTTAATGACTTTTTTTGCCGTGAAATCAACCACCGTCGTGTCGGGACTTAAAAATCATCGTTCACAGAGGGACGTAAATCAGACACAGTACCCAATAAAAATCGTGAGGTCGTAACTTTTTTAAGCACCTAAAATAACGACGTTAGTCATTACTCATTATAAACAAAACAATTAACTCTAGGCTTACTATTCACAATTCGTACCTATGTCAAAACCTCATGGAAATTATTTACATATCATTGTCATTTATCTATAAAAAGTCAACAGTAGACATTACGTCGTGGAACTAATAAAAATAGATACTCTATAGGTATTTACACGTATTATATAGTTCTATATAATTCATGTGCTATATCTTATTAATTTTTTGAATACTATGAAAAGAATTTTCCGAAACTGTTTAGTGCATAATATTATAAGCTTTCGATCATCTATTACAGCTAATTTAAAAAATATGATATAATACAATAATCGTGCTACCAAATGAGTCTCAAAAAGGGACGATCAACTTGTATGTTCTGAATTTTATAAAAAAAAAAACTTTTTCTACAATATTTGATTTTGATAAAATTATGACGTACCTAGTCAGTATAAAAGATTTGGGACATAACGCTTTTAGATAAAAGATGCAATATTCATCCATTTTCTTTTATGGTATTATTAGTTTAAATTCATGGAAACGAATTCATAAATACTTTTATCCATCTCCCGTTTGTAAACGAATAATTATTATAAAATATTACTGTTCCATCAACGAAATATACGTTCACATGACAAAAATTAGAAAAAAAACACAATTCACCGAAAAATTACGGAAAATATTTAATTGAATTAGTTTTTCCTGTAATATTTATCGTATTTTAAAATCGCTCACGATTAAAAAAAATATTTATATTGAATGAAACAGAACAACTCGTCTGTCTCGTCCAGCTGCACAAAGTCGGACTTGGGTTGAACTTTTTTTTAGGGGACTGATATTATCCAATGTGACTTGCACTCTTATTACTGAACAACGGCTTCCCCCTAGAGTCTGTCTATATGCTGCTGCTGTCATAATTTCAACAATTTCGTAAAAAAAAGAGGAGAGTACGCTTCGTACACTTGAAAAATCGCCACGACATTGGGTACCTACCGATCGTACCCAATAAAGTACCGACGAATTATTGTTTTTTTTTCCGCGTTTCTTTTCATTAAAATGTAACGACCACGTGGTACGAAACATAGGTTGCGGGTCGCTGAATCGACAGGTGACAATACTATTACGATGATCGTGTTCGCAGGCCTCCGGTCCAGCAGGCCGCCGTACCTGCAGTGCAGCCCGCCGCCGCCCAAGCGTTACGATCTGTTCCCCCGGAAGTGCCGGACCACCGTGGACTGCCTGCCGGATCTTTGCTGCCCGGAAACCGGAAGGAACGTCTGCCGGCCACCCAAGAAAATAATACGACCGATCAGGGTCCATCGGGTAGGCGGCTGAGGTGTCCGTTGTTAATTACCGGCCCGACTGAGTTTGCCACCCAGTCAAAACTATCGCCGATCGAAATGCTAACAACCATGTCAATCACACAGAGCATTTTTATAATTTTTTTTTGCAAATGTTTTAAATCCATCGCAAAAGACTTAAAACGGCAAAATTATAACACGACAAGCGTCTACAGATAAATATTTCTAAGACGCTTTTTTTTCATTGCTATCGTAAATGTTTTCCCGAAACGTTTACAACACTTTTTCGACTGTTATAATAATATTATTTTGCGCTGCGGGAAAAACATTGTTCTGTGTTATTGTGTAATCGTGCCTATCTAGTCATTACTCGTACTTTGTAAATATTGTTAATCGCTGAATCCTTCCGAACACTTGAACGAAGGGATTACGCTTAAAAATTAATTATTTTTGCATATTCGTATTAAGGATCATTTTTGTTATTATTATTATTATTATTATTATTATTACTATTAACATTATTTCTATTATGAAATAAATTATTATTGTTATTATTAATTATTATTATTTTTATAATTGTGTACGACACATTGGTAACTTGAATACTTGATCTGAACGTGTCACCCTCGTATCGGACGTCTGCGTACATCAAATCCATAATATACACGACGTTTAGATAGTATAGCTATAAGTATATAATCAATACAACAAATTCGATGACGAATTATTATTTTCCGGATATAAAGGAGCACACGAGGTCCCTGGAAAAATCCCAAGTTAATGTTATTATTGTCTCGTTAAGACGCTTTCACTAATTCCAAGCCCAAACAAAACCCATTTGGCTCTTAGCGCGTTTTCAATTTATCTAGGACGTGTAAGATAGACCACAGTAATAGTTGTGCAGTTAAATCCACTGGCCTCGGCAATCGCCCCGACACCATCGCCACGCGTCATATCCAATTAACGATTTTGGGGAGACTGTAAAAACATAATAATTTCGTGTTCAACCGATAGCCGAATAAAACCACAAACGCGATTGTGTAGTCAGAGGCGGTCATAATCCGAAAAGTCGCTCTGGACAATAATTGAAATATAATAACATTTGTTAGTGGTAAGCCTATATGTAGTTTATCGAATTTGGATGTTTAGCAAACAAATTAGTGATGTTATTTAATTTGTTATTAACTGTGTAAACACTGTAAACAATAAATTATTTTATTATTCTTCAATCGATTACCGGTGTATAGTTGGTTTGCAAACAATAACCTACTCCATATTTAATTAAATGACACCGCTGGATACCTGTTTTGTCCATTGTTCGTCATAATTGAACCCGAAATGACTGTGCGATGAATAAAATATGACGTAAGTACCCACCATGAGGACAAAGGTATGGCCCCACTGGCCACTGTATATATAATGTAAGTATTGCACGCATAACACAAAATAATATAAATTATATATTCGAGTTTTTATTTGTGAACAAGTGTGTTACAAGAGTATATTTTATCACTATAACATCTGATTATTGTCCCACAGTTAATGTGTAATCGCTCTTTTTTATGCACAACACACCGATATTGATCAACCATAATAGAATTTTGTAAGGTATAGGAGGTACCTATTAATGACTAATATCACTTAGCAATTAGCATTGCGCTCAACAGAGAACATGAAACGATAAATTGTTGTCTGTACTATTTGAAACATAATAATATACTATCAACGATGGAAAGACAAATTGATGTAATTCACATTACTACAGAATAGCGAACAAAAAAAAATGAATGTCAAAATGTCATATTTAAACTGTAATAATAACCGATAGTTATATTTTTTTACTATTGTACCAGGAAATTAATATTTATACCTAATCTGTTTAAACAAAATAAATATTAACTGTTAATACATTATATCATTATGTACAAATGTTCGTAACGTAAAAATCTGACCTAGATATGAAATAATTTCTATTATATTCAATATGTTCAAGTTTTTTTTTTTTTTATAACTATTCAATAGCTATTTTGAAATTTGATTTGTAATAAAATATAGGAGATTAAAATTTTAATTTTTATGTAATAAATTTAAAAGAAAGTATTAGAAACGCATATTATTATGGTATTCACATTGCCCATGTGCAATAGTATCTTAGTAAAAATTATCATACTTAAACAAAGATTATCAACTCTTAATGCAGAACTTAATACAGCAAACAACTATTTAGACTGTCGGTGACGGCTAAAATATTGGCAAAATCTCGTATTTAAAGTAAGAATCATATCTATAAAATTTAATAATTAGAGGAAAATAAGTACGATTTTACTACACAAAAATGAGTGGAGGAAAATGGAGAGTAGTTTTCTTTTTTTTAGAGGGAAATTGTACGACCCTTTTTTGCAAGGAACGAACTCCTTAATTAATTTTTTTCAAAGAAATGTAATATTCCTTTAATGTTTTTTAACTAAACTATTAACATTAGTTAATATCAGAGTTTCTCTTAAAAATAACGTTCAATTTGCCTACCTAAAATCGATTACGTTTAGATATAAAACATAATGAATAATCAATTTCGTTATAAAAATTTTAAGTTATGTTTCTGTTCAATCATAGCTAATTATAATAACTTTATATATTATGCTTTATATATAAAATATTTTATTTAAATGTCTTGAACATTTCTGTTGAAACAAATGTATTTATCAGTCTCAGAATTTTCTTTATAAATACTTAATAATATTTTTCCTACATTTCATATTACGCACTTTCAAAATTAATTAAAATACCTACTGCATCAAATCATTTTCCGCCTCCATTTTAATCTTTTAGCCCTAATTAATATTATTGAATGGTTTATAGTACTATTAAATATTTTATTTAATTCGTGTTTTCGATCGACTTATATACCAGCTACCAGGTTACTACATTACCATCGGTTTCTTTGACTGAAATTGTTGTTTATATGAAAATCTGAAACTTCTTAACCCGTAAAAATGGCCTGTAGGCATGAGTTGGTAATTTTTTTTTTCATTTTAAACTTCCGAAATAACCATTCTTCTGTGTTCACCAAATTTGACTTACTTTTAAAATTCTTCGCGATTTCATCAACATATTTGTACAAAAATATACTTTAGTCTATTAGTTTCTCGTTAAAACCTGAACATTTCCATAGACTCTTAAAAAAAATTAATTTTTCCCCGCAATCAACAAAACCCAACAAGCAAACAGATAATGATAAGCGTATTTCTATCACTTTAAAAAATTCATTACTCAATACATCACTAAACAGCTAAGCTTCGGATGAAATAAGAACATCATAGGTTACTAAATTAGTACGGACATTGAAAAATTTAGTACACACACTAAGTACATTTTGGTCGCAGATTTCTAGACGCAGATTTTCAAATTAATATTGAACTTAAGACGATTATTAATTATGATTTAAATTCTTGGAAAACAAGATATTTTGGATTTAAAAGCATCGAACTCATATATAAAAGAATTAAAAATGATAGCCCTGATAGACCCCCTACACATGTTTCTATAAATTAAAAATATATAGAGGCCCAGAAACCCACAATTGAAAATTCCTAAGAACACCACTGAGTACCTACCGTACAAATTTCAATAGTATAATAATATATTGATGTATGAGTATTCCGTTTCTTAGTGTTTAATTTACTGTACTATTTATACCGTTCTACGATAAGTCAGTACTAACTCAAAAGTTGCCTTATAACAATAATATAATATGACAAACATATAATTGTATATTATTTTTAAAATCTCATCCTTTTAGGCAAAAATATAATTAAAATCCATTTAAATAGCCATCATAATATTTCCTTTAGAAGATATAATATAAATTGAACAATTAGTAAAACAGCGTACATTTAAGTATCGTTCTTCAAAAATTCAAAAACCATTAAAACACTCTAATATTTTTTCAAATAATCGAAAACACACTTGAAAATCGGATACCTACATAGTTCTAATCATTTTAGTGCAAATTATAAACACTATTTTTTTAACTACCGACGGTGGTAGACGGTGGTACGAATTACATATATTTATAATCATGGCGCAAATTATACACTCCTACAAAAAACATATTTTAATAAATTTGTGCCAAAACACTGTAGGTATTTATTGACGAAATACGTTATTTAAACATTTATAAAATTATTTTTTGTTATGATAATTTGTTTACAAATTATAAGTGGTTTTTCTGTGATAAAATAATATACTTCGTTTATTATTTCGTGAAACAAAAATTGAATCATATAATATTATTAATAGTTTTTATTCTCTTATGATGGGAATTCCATCCAATATTGATATTTGTGTTAGTTTCTTAACGCATTCAGTACGCCAAACTTGTTCTTCCATAGACTCTTGTATTGGATTACCTAAAAAAAATTAATCACATTTAATTTTTACAACAATATGTATGAATATAAAAAATAACATTACCGGCCAGTACTAGTTCTTGAAGAGTTTCCAATTTTAAAAGTTTTTGAACCTCACTCCAACTGTCGACTAAATTATTGCCCATGTACAATACTTTAAGTTTCTTCATGCCCATTATACCTTTCAGTTTATCAATGTAATTATAAGATATCCATAATTCTTCTAAAGTATCAGCCAATTTATCTATTCCATTGAAATTTTTTAAGTTGTTCCGTGCCAATGATAATACTTTTAAGTTTTTCAAAGTGTCAAGACTAGTTATTTTGTCGATACAATTTGTGCTCAGTGATAATTTTCTGTAACAAGTATCAAAATACACACACCAGCAAATATTTAACGAAATTCAACATGAATAAATAACTATTCTTTTTTTTTAAATTTAATTTACTCGCAATTCTTCAAAACTGCCAGGTTAGCATCCATTTTTTCAAGTGGTGGCCATTGAAATTGCAAACCGACGTATAAAGCTTCTGCAAGTGGCGTTTTGTTCTTTTCCTGCCATTTGGCTAATGCTTCTTTAATGGTCGTTGCCTTTGGTTCCTACATAATATTATAATGTACATATTTTAATATTTGTAAACTTATGATATAATACTTCCGGTACTCACTCCCATGTCTCAAATAATCTAATAAATACAATATTATGTTTTCTAATAATTGCAAACTATATGACGATTTTGTTTTGTTTTGTGTTTTTGTTGCTATGGTTATAATATAATATATATTGCTACACTTTTGTTATTACAATATAATTTTTTTATTTGTCTATATTGAAACCACAAATTCTATTTATTTAATATTTGTTTTTATTTAAATATTACATACAAGTATGTAAATGCACATATTCAAAAAAATGTACTATTTATTTATATTAATACGCCATTACGAGATATTTTATGGTTAAGAAATCAATGTCCAAACTATAAACTATTACTCATTAGTAGGTACCTAGGTATAAGAAATTGTTTCTTAAATAATATATTTTATATCGGAATTTATAAAATATGGAGGAATCCAATCCTATACAAAATAATTTTCAACATTTTGTCTGATTGTATTAATATTTAGTAAGCTATTATATCAATATTTGTAGAAATTATTTAACTCTTATTACAGTCTTAAATTTATTGTGTTTTCGTATACAATTTGAGGTAGTCACGTTACTGCTTTAAATTATATACATAATTTGTTATTTGGTTCATCGTTTATTTTTTACAACTGCTTTAATATTATGTATCAACCAAATTTTAAACTGATAACATAAACGAATGTCTAAGTACCATGTTCATATGTCAATTTATTAAATTGTTGTCAAAAAATTTGGGGATCCTGATAAATTTAGTATTTATAGGCTTCATTAAGCTTCTCACAAATTCGAGAAACCGCTGCTAATTTATTAATAACGACATTTATACAGAGTGTCCTTGTACTTAAATCTGAGCTCACTTTAGAACCTAATTTTAAATAACCATGCGCTTCGAGAATCTCTCGAAGTGAATCGGGATACAAAGATCATGAATTGGACTCTTGATATTGATTATTGAAAATACTCTTCTGAATAGAGCTCAGTTTACTCCGTAGAGTTTATAAGACACTCAAAATCTATATCTTAAATTCTTATCGATTAAATATGTACGTATTTATATTTAATGAACAATTGAATGATACACAATATTCGAATTCATTTTTTAGTATAAAATAAGTATTAATATATAATATACAAGTCATTTTCTAAGGACTTATTTAAAATTGTTCATCAATATTTTGTTTGCAATAATAAAATAAAATAAGATTTATACTTTATGGCTTATTCACCTTACATAAGTTGCCTGCAAATAACATAATTCTACCGGACAACATAATATTAATGTGTAGGAAAACGTTTGTACATAATATAATACATAATAAGTACATATTATTTATTTAAATTACAATTTGTACTTAAAAAGCTTTGAGATTCAAATATTACTACCGTCAATCACTGCCGTTTTAACATGCATCATAATAATAAACGTATACATTTTACAACTGTCCATTAGTTTGAATGGACGCTACGTCGATACCTAAAATACTCATAAAATAAGATGAGTCATGAATCATAAGTGTAGGTAAGTACTTTTAATATTATCATAAATAGTAAGTATATACAGCTGTACAGACACACAGTACCTACTTATATCGATTAATTTTAAATAATATGAACGTGTATCATAGTATTGGACATAATATTCAAATCAAAAATATAAATAGTTGTATTAAAATATTAATTATATTATTTGTTTACTAAAAATAACAACACACATTTGTATCTTTTAGAAACGTGTAAGACATTATCTATAGGTATATAAATATAACTAAATATTGTTTTAAAAAGGTGTATAATATTCAATTAAAGAAAAACATAGGTAATAATATACAAATTAGGATCATTATTCATTATATTATGTTCTCATATAAAAACTATAATAATACAATACACTTTCAATAATTTAATTTTTATTTCAATCTATTAATTTTGAAGCAAAAATAATTTTACTACAGTACTTTATTTAATTAGGCAATTAGGATTAAATTAGATAATATTAATATAGTCAATTTATACGCAGTAAAATTGTTTTTAAAAAGACAAAAATATCAATTTATTGATAAAAAATGAAAAAATGAAAATGTAATTCAGTTTATAATTAGTTTAAACGATACACTATGATAAGTACTTCCAATAATTATTAAAAAAATTAACTTCTTTTGTATGGATCAGAGAAAAAATATAGTTGAATAAGTATGTAAACTTAAATTATACTATATTATGTCTATAAACATTGATTTTATACATAATTACATATTGTCATATTCATTCAACTCGTAAACAAT
Organism: Sitobion miscanthi; assembly: GCA_008086715.1. Lineage (NCBI taxonomy): Eukaryota > Metazoa > Arthropoda > Insecta > Hemiptera > Aphididae > Sitobion > Sitobion miscanthi. The sequence goes on from CM017803.1 coordinate 8,143,937, forward strand.
TAATAATGCGTTTGCAATCACTTGTATAATTATTCAGTAGCATAGTTATTTATTGTTTCACATTATTTTTGTTCAAACTGTTCATCAAAAAAATATTTAGATTAAATGGAAATATTAACTATAACTTATAACTTAAAAACACTGTAACATATTAAATTGTTATCGTTGTAATATTTATTATTACCTATTTGATCATCTTCTAAAAGTATCTTTTTTTAATTAATAAAATTTGAAAAAAAAATCATTTGTATCTACTATTGTGTCATTGGCAATTACAATTAATTATTCAATCATTTTATTAATAAAATCTATAATAATAATACAAAATACCAATGAATAACTATAAAATATAATAAGCGTGCAGCAAATAAAAAATGTATTATAGACGCACGGAATTTGAAGGCCAAATATAATATGATTTTCTTCACTAATCACTATACATATTACCTACTAAGTATATACCTAAAACACATTTACCATGGTAAAATGTATATATGCTATAAATTACATTCACCAAAATAACTATAAAATGTTAAAAAAGCAATCAACAATAAAACATAATTCATTCAAAAATATGTACAGTTATTGCTCGTTTCTAACTTTAAAAACGATAAAACTCCATACACAGTAATTGGTATTAATATGATTCATTATAATATTGTAATGTCTTAATAGTTAATACATACAAGTTATAATTATAGTATTTTATTAAAATATGTTATTTTACGTATATCGTGTTTGCATTGAAATTATTAGGTATAAATTGATACCACAAAACAAGTTACGATCACAAAATCTACCAATACATTAATTTGAGAAATACTAGTAAGTTATTTTGTGTCAACGACTTTCCCTAGAAAAAGTCAACACACAAAACTATGACAATTTTCAGTAAACAAATATATTTAAAACATTTTTTTTTTGGTATTTGTATTTGAGTATTTATTTTAAAGAGGAGAAATTACATATGGATAAAAAAAAATCAATACTGAAACACACTTTACATAATAATGTGTGGTTTCTCAATTAGACACAATTACTTGTGTATTGTAACATTTAAGTTTGATAAGAGTAAACGACGTATGCGGTTGATAAAAACGTTGACTATGGATTGTGTCAAATTTCATCAAAAACTTTCATAATTATACATAATTTCAATAGCCTAAATATTATTATTTACTTGCAATCTAAATGAATACGCATTTTTATTTAAATTTTTTACGATATTCATATCAGTATTGATATAATACTGCCAATAAATGAACACTGAACTGTATAGCCTTCTAATGAACACGGGCGACAAGTAATTTGAATATTAATGCAATTACTAATTGGTAATGTTTCTACACGCCGTACCTTTTTGAAAATAAAGTATTGTAGTTTTTATATTTTATTTATATTAAAACAAGTGTGTATTCACTATTCAGTAACTATCTAACTGAATGAGAATTATACGGTGGAATAATTTTATATTGTAATATAATTTTGTATTTTATATTTTTTTCGTTTGTTTTCATTTTTAGGTACTATGAAAATTAAAAAAAATTGTCTATAGGTAGCGCCTTTCTAAATTAAAAATTTTAAACAAATGGATATTATTATTTAAAAATGTATTTTCTTGAACTTCCCATTCATTTTTTATAAGGCTGTTAAACACTACGAATACATAAAAAACGATGTAATCAAGCACCTGTTTTTAAACATTTCCCGCGTTTTGGATGAACTAGGTTCATAAAAAACTTAAGTATACTCAGCAAAAATATTTTTTAACACGCTAATTGTCACGTCTAAAACAAAAACAATAATAGGTACACTACAAAATTTTCTGGTGTGATTCGCATGTGAAAGAATAATCGTCATTTTACTTGTGAAATTAATCAAAAAACTATCAAATTATTTTTTAATTTCAGAAAACGGCATCTAGACAAAGATATAGCTAAATTGCCTATCTAAAACGCCGTGTACTCAGAAGTGCATTAAATAAACATTATAATTATTTAATTTATGGTATAAAACCACGTAAAGATATTTTATAAAATGAACGCAACTATAAATTATTACTCTATGTGAAATTTAATTTTATTTGTATTGTTTCCAATATATTTTATTATTTATTTTAATCAATTTTGAATTTTGTGAATGTAAATCTCGTACTGTGTAGGCACAAGGTACATGTGTTTGTAATGTTTGTATAAATTTCAGCACTACTCAACTTATATATTATTAAAAATGAACCAAAAGATTAATTAGTTTACCATTTTTATATTCGTATCACGTATAGGCCAAGATCATAGCCTGAGTCTAATGGATATTGGCCCTCTCAAAGTAAAGTTTAACTTTCTTAAAGCTTTTGATATTTTTTTGAATATTTTCCATTTTTAGCAGGGAAGATTCAGTTATGAACACGTGGTTGAAGATAAAAGTTAAATAAGTTCGTGAAAATGTAAATTCCATCAGCTAGTCACCTCATACGAGGGGCTTATAAGATTGTTTGTATCATACACTTCTTTGATGAACGTTTAAAACTATAAATTAAGGACATCGAGCAATTTAAACACAACTAATAAAAAAATCTTGTACATAATTTTTTAGTGAAAAATAAAATAATTTTTTAGAAAACGTGTTGGCCTCGTTTGGAAATAGGTTTATTATTTTTAAAGCGATATAAACATAACATGACGTATCCATTAAATTTAATTCGCTGAATATAGTGTGCAAAAATTTTTGGAGTCCTAACTTAAGACCTTTAACTTTAAAGTGGGGCTACTGGATAAATCAAATACCCCCCTTAAGACAAAAACCTAAATACGCAACTGGATAGAGTAATATACTAGGCTTTTCCGTAATTCTGTTTACGTTATTCTAACACGCTGTGTGTTTTCTTTTATTTTTTCGCTTACTGATTGCGCCGCATCAGCCCAATTCCTTTAACTGTAGGCATGAAAGCGTATGAATGCTTGCGAATATAATAATATTATAATACATATTATTATGTTGCTTACACACCACCAAATCAGAAAACCTTTTTGCAGGGCCACCATTGAGTTTTTCGTAAAATTCTCCTAAGGGTAGACCTGGTCGTTGCACATGATATAAGGCATAAACAGTCGTGGGTAGATGTGACCAGAAACGTCACTTACGAGTTTACGACACATTTTCTGACGATTTATTTCCCACCAATACAATTATTGCATTATACATTTATTCATACATCATAAATTTCGTAATAAAAATAGCACTGAATTATCTTTTTGTGTTTGAAAATAATAAATAAGACGAAAGAGAAAATGATTATTATTTTAATAGTATGGATCATTTGAATTTTCTGGTTTCTTAATTACTTTGGTAATTTAATTTATCGTACTTTAAACATTTCGGTTTTAAATTTGAATAAATATCTTTTTATACAAAACTCAACAATCATAATATTATATTAATATTATTGTCATTTTTATTATATACTTATAATATAGTTATTACTTATTATTATCAGGGCTTGAAACCGGTTACCGGAATTTTGGGGAACCTATAATCGGTTACTGTTATTATAAACCTATTTTTACTCCCGGTTATCGGTTACCGGTTACCATGAAAATTTTTCAGCTAACATAAACGTTATAATAACGTAATATGTTTTAACCGGTTAAGAACCGATTACCGGTATTTATAAATACTGACTACCGTTACGTATGAACTATAATAATAATATGTTTAATTTATTTTAGCTACATAAATGATTAAACGTTCGTAGCTACTAATGGTTTAATAAATAATAACTTCTTAAAACTATTCTTAAATCATACTATTATATCTTCGTTTTTTTCCCTTGTCTCAATTCTCGTAATAATAATTCAAATAATTGGTATTCTACATTTCTATTTCCTACCTACCTATAACATAAAATATCTTTGGTTGGTAATGAGTAATGACGGTACTCGATAGTCGATAGTCCCGGTCTCCCTAATCGTATATTGTACTGGGAAATCTAAAAATAGCTTGATTCCTATAACAACACGAATATTGTATTGAGTATACGAGTACAAAGGTGTAGTACAATTTTTTTTTTTAGAAAACCGGTATTCAATCGGCTACCGGTAACCGGCATTTTTTGGAAGCGGTTATCACTTAACGGTAACCTGTAATTTTGAATCTAGTACTGGTAATTGGTTACCGCTAACAACAGGACCGGTATAAACCGGTAACCGGTATCCAAAAAATGTTCGACCTAACCGATTAAATTAATAACGGTTTCAAGCCCTGATTATTATTATTATTTTAATTAATATCATATAGAAGATACTCCGATACTTGATAGATACAAATTACAATATGATATAGCAGTCGCTGCTTATAAGACTCTTTTTGGGAACCAGAGTATTTGAGTCTATTAACAGAATGAGCCGATAAGACGAAAGTTCCAAGAATAATAAAAAAATTGGCTAACTAGCTAAAAAATGAACTAACAAATGTTTTTTATTATGTATTTATGTATTTTAAATGTTCGTTTTATATGTAAAGAAATGAATAATAAACAATTATGTAGGTTCATATATCCACAGGCAGAGTTTGGAGAGTTTTTTGAGGATGAAAAACACCTACAACGTTCTTTATTAGTTCAACTTCCATTTATTTCAATGTCCCTTGCAAAGAGCATAATATAGCAATAATATTGTGTATAGAATATATTCTAAAATGATTGTAGTTTAATATTTTCTTTGTTTTACTAGAATTTTAATCATAACAGAAAAAAGTTTAAAGTTACATATTATACTGTTTATAGTGCAAGTTTTTAAGTTGAAGATTTAGTTTTAAAAATTCTGTAATAGGCCTACTATAATAAATTGTACAATATTATTATTAACATCAATAAAGTGCAAAAATGAAGAAATTAGTTAGTTTAAATCATTAGTATTTTAGGGATAAAATAATATATTTTAATGCAATACTCTATGCCTGAGAAACATTTTAAATGTTGAAAATTGCATTGCGTTCGTACATGCTTCTATTTGTGTGCAACATCTGATATATGGAATAAGATAGTCTACTTTGAGGACATAGATTAGCGTCATTCAATAAGTTTAAAGAATAATTGACTTAAATTACAACAATATAGGTATAGTGAAAATGAAAACCGTAGCATAATCGTATTATTATATTTAATAGCTGTATATTGTGGTATATTAAGGGTTTATACAAAATGTATAATTTATGTTGAGCTATAATAGTAACAAATAACAACCCTACTAAGATTATCTTAAATAATTGGATTTGGCTTGACGATCAACGATTATATTTAGATTTTTTGGACCCTGTGGTAGGTGAAATTTTGTTGTTTTTTAGACGCTTTTTGTAAGTTGGTTTTCGTGGAACCCGTTATGGCCAATATCATCACAGTTATGATAATTATGATTTTGAAATAATATTTTTCATTGTGATATACCTATTCCTGAAAAGTTGATTAATAACTCTATACCGTCCTTATGATCGACAAAAATGAGTGAATATCTATTTAAATTGGTGTGTTACATAGTTACATAATATATATTATTATATAATAAAAGCTGATCCCGTGCACTTCGTTACCCGTTAAATGTACAAATTGTATAAGACTCAAACTTTGTTCAATTTCTTATTTAATATTAGGTGTATGATGTTCTAGATTCATCTAAATTTTTTTCTAACTCTAAAGTATCAAAGTTATACCAAGTTTGTCGTTTTTATTTAATTCCACCTACGGTGGATTAACCACCGATACTTATAATATCAAAACACAGCGTACAAAAAAATTAAATGCATTGAATGGATGCACTGATTTCACGGCAACCAATAATTATTATTATAATAGTTTTAAAACCCATGATATCCTTTTATAAACAAAAATTTCCATCGTAAATCTCTAAATCCCCGTTTGAGCACATCCCCTGGTTGGACCTATGGGGATGATTTGAGAATCTAAACCATCCGAGGCGTCAACCAAACACATACAAAAAAATTCATTCGATTCGGTCCGGCCGTTCTCGAGTTTTAGCGAGACTAACGAACAGCAATTCATTCATATATATATATATATATATATAGATTATTGACATATTATCTTAAACCTTAGTTCATGTCTATAACTAGATTCTTGCCCCTCGGTATCTACAATCAACTCCCATGCCCTATTGATTATTCAATCAAGGTCGAATATTCTGAAGGAACACAACATTTTTTAAAATTTTATTGACTATCAAATATGTGTTGTATTATGCATAGTATCATTTTCATTTACTGTTAATATAAAAAAAAAATGTAAAAGTATAAAGTTGATATTTGCAATCGTATTAACTACTTATTTTTTATTGTTTGTTTTAAAAAAAAAAGAGAATGCTTTTTAATATTTATTTAAAGATTTACTTGTAGGTACTATTAGTTTTCTATAATTTAAAATGAAATAAAAATAAATTTTTGGATGGTAAATTTAACTTTTAAAAATATGTAAATTACATTAAATTTTAATGTTCAAAATTTTTGAACTGTTGCTAGAAATCGTAGTGGAATTTATTTTTTTTTTGGGGGGGGGAGGGCAGCCTTCAATAAATTCTTGGTTATTCCACTGCTATTTGTGGCTTATGTTCAAATAAAAAACAATTGAGACAAATGACTTTTCTTGAATAGGATAACAGAAACAACTCCTCGGACAATAATATTGTTGGAAATAGAGAGATAGTTATTGTAGCCCCATGATAATTAAATATTATATAAAATACCTATTATGTATTATTTTTTTTGTTTTCTAAATAAAAATGTATTATGATTTAAATAACTATTTTAAAGTATAAAAAAAAATGTATTATGTTTACGCATTTTGTGCCAGTTTATTTATACAAAAATTTTCACTAAGAACTGTTCTGTTGATTTATATTTTCTAATTAATGGTTCGATTTATTATTCTATGAAATTTAAAATTTTTCAAGTACCTATCAAAATGTACTAAGGATGCATTTCGTTGTAATTGTTAGTCACACAGGTTTTAGTGCGCCAATCAGCCTGCAGAGTCGTGATAAACGGTAGTATTTAGTTTAACACTTATTGGTTATTATAACTTGGTAAGTCTTGTCATAATGCTTTACCTAACATACTGCGTTTGGTGTGCGTTTAGAAACTGAAATACTAAATAAAATGAGAGACAGCGACAAAAAAGTCCAAATCCCCAGCGAGTCATACGTGCATTTTCTACACATTCTTATCGGCCCATTTCACCGTTTAGGATAAACTAAAACCCATCTGGGATCGACAAATCTCTACGTATTGAATTTGAAATTCTACGATGAGTGGAATAACACCGCCAGTGCTTGCGTTAGGTTGGGGGTTAGGTGGCAATATTGGCGTGGCTATAAAATAAGCTATATATTATTATAGAGACGGAAGAACACGTTTGCGTATTTTATCGGTTGTGACTATCGTAATAGATATTTCGTGGAATAATATTGTTTTATATTGCTCAAAGTGTAAGATATGCCATAAAACACACACGCGGATAGAGTTATATTACTTTTACCAAAAGAGTGGCATAGTAGGTAGGCGTTTTTTATTTTCTGTGTATTTTGACTGTATCATCAATGTGTGCGACGTAAATAAACATACGCCTATAGTAAATGTTGGTACCTAATCAATTTCATGACAAATTTTAACAAAATTTAGACACGAGTATGCTACAAAATAATATTTTTTACATTGTATGGTATTTAAACGCATACAAAAAACTCTTCCTCCCCACCATTAAACCCAAACATCTAATATATAATAATATTATCGTTTAAACTCCAAGTTTGTAAGGGTGTGTTTTGGGTCATTGTCGTCCAAATACTCCGAATGTGAACATCCCTTGAAAATTAGCAATAAATTCATATGTAAATTTTCCGTTTCGGATATCTACCTACCGCGTTTTCGATTCCAATGTTAGAATCCTGGACCTCTTGAACGTGTCCCCTCACATTGAATTTAAGATGCCGAACACGGGCTTATAGATTATAGCCTATAGGTTTATATAATATAGCGTATAAGGTACTATCGCGTAGCAAGTCGGGTGGTTATTAAGAAATGGAATGCGGTGGTTTCACTGTAGTGGCGATTATATCGCATACAATCCATAATGCGAATGCGGTGCAGGTCACGCACGACACCTTCATCGATTTTGCTAAGAAACCTGTGTTAAATATTATTATACGGAATGACATAGGTTTATGGTGTTATAAATTACAATGCAATATATTATTATAATAGGTAAATTATAACCATAATAATACAGTATGCCTTATATTATTATACAGTGATAAACAGATAACGTCTTTGGTGTTGGGCATAATCTACAGCCGTGGTGTGGGGATATCGATAACACTACCATCATAACTTGTCCGAGGAGCTCGATCGATTTTTCAAAAATATCCAGTCGTATCTGCAGTGTATTTATTACTTAACGTAATACATGCCTATAATAGCCGGGTTCACAGCTTTGTTGTCTGTCGTGTTGTGTGGTTTTTATCGTGTTCTGATTGGTCGTTATAATCATGGTATCATTCACTAACCATAAATCATGATATACTGGAAAATTTCCAGAATTTTACCGAGCTCAACTTTTGTACATGACATAACACACGACGTATAACTGCGTGAACCCAGCTTAATTAGAACGGCTCTATCTCCTTTAATCTATGGCTTGTTTTTCCATCCTACTCTTAGTCCCATTCACGTCATTTCTCCATATTTTATTGTTCAGCGTGACGTACCTATTTCCGGTGTACAAAAACATTGCTGGCTAGACTTAAAACGCGCTGCAAAACCACCACACGTCTGCAATCTGCAGCAGTCCCGTCACAGTCGCTTTTTCACGGGCCAATTAAAATATTATAAACAGCTTTTTATACTATGCACTAGAGTAGTTCAAATAACGGTTAGGTTAGACTTAAAAACCTACTGAAACTAATAAAAAAAAAAAAAATTCACTGTAAAGAAATAGATATTTTATATATGCTGAAAACGGTGTTGAAATTATAATTTTGCTGAAACTTTAAGCTGTAATGTTTTAGCCATTTGAAGATTTCCGCTCTTACCTAATCTAACAGCACGTATTATAGACCAGGACTATCTCGCTCTACACTGAATCGAAAACATCCCTCAATTTGTCATGCAAAAACCACTTAGGTCTCAGTGTAAAACAAAATTCTGATTTCACCGTGTTTTTCAGCATACAACAATACATTTGTTCGCAGAAAAATATTTTTAAAAAAGAGTCACCTGGTAAATTATTTATATTCCAAACATTGTATTATGTTTCACGACCCGCATAATATAATTGGACCTGATTAAAAAGAGTTAAAAAAAGTTTTAAATATAGTTGAAAATCAAAAAAAATATATCATCAAAAACTAAGATACGAATACTATTTCGCTTTAAAGTTAGACAAGTTAGCAATCAAGCATGCCCATAATAGGTATACAAATATAAAAATGTGGTAGGTAAGTAGGATTCTGGGACGTTCCCCTTCCCCGGTTCATTGAACGGGACAATTTCCCCCTGACAAAAAATTAAAAGTAAAAATATTGAGCAATAATATATAGTTCAAATCAATATGTACAAATAATTAAATTAATACCCTAGTTAATATATAATTATTATTTAGTAGTACGTCATAATAACACTAAGGACAATACAAAATTTACTAATGTGAAAAAAAAATCTATATTGATTCAGGGTGGGGGGGGGGGTGTCTCAGTCCAAGTGGGAAACGTTCAGTAGCGGTGGTGATAAAGCACGGGTGGGGGAAACGTCCAAATACCGGTGAGAAGGTACCTACCTAACCACTCTCCTGTACAGTAGGTAGGTGTCAATTGTACCCCATCCTTCAGTGCGTCACTGTAATGTTCGTGTGAAATTTAAAATCATTAGTACTACGGTGTATTATCATTTTTGCCGAAAACATTGTATATTAATATTATTAATATTTAATTATTAAAATTTTGAATAATATTACAGGTACATATTATATTAGATTTGATTTATTATTTTTATTAACATTTGATTTAATACCGACTTACGGTGAAACGGAGTTAATAGGTTCGTGATATAAATAAGCAAAAACATACAATATTTGAATATTATTCTAAATGTTTTAAAAATGCCATTGTGTATGCCATCCACTCAAAACCATTATGTTTGCCGACGATAGTACTATTTACTGCAAAGGAAGAAATATAAACACATCAAAAACAATCATGCAAAACGCTATCAATGAAATCAGCAAATGGGAAAAATCTACGGGGTTCAAATTTGGGCCAGAAAAATCCAAAAGTATTCTATTCACATACAAAACAAATAAAACCCCACCTCAAATATACATGAACAATATTCTAATTCCACCCACATATGACTTAAAAATGTTAGGTTTAAATCTAAACAATCAACTAAATTGGTCCAAACACATAAAACTGTTAAAAACTAAGACTAAATTAAGACTAAATATAATCAGAGCCATTTCTAATCGAGCATGGGGTGCTAACAGCACCATCATAATGAGAACATATAAAAGTCTAATACTATCCGTCATCGACTATGGTTCCATTATCTACGGAGCAGCCCCTGAATCAATTTTAAAATCATTAGATCCAATCCACAACCAAGGCATCCGACTGAGTATTGGCGCATTTAAAACCAGCCCAATACCCAGTATCCTATGTGAAGCAAACACACCTCCACTCGAAATAAGACGAAACTTGCTCATCCATAAATTTGCACTTAAAAGACTAGCCGACAAGGACAATGCTATATCACCATACCTTTTCAACACTTCACCTCCGTCTTTTCACTTAAGAAAAAATCAGCCAATATCTACACGAATCAAAAAATGGCTAGACACAACAAATACAACATTGCCTAAACTCCTCTCCCCTGATCCATATAGATACCCGCCTTGGAAAATGAACCTAAACATCAACACCTCAATGATCCAAGAAATCCAAAACATAGAGCCTTCCGAAATCCCCAAACACTTTAATGACATTATACTTAAGAATTTCTGTGATCATAAAATTATATACACCGATGGATCAAAATCCAACATCAAAACAGGACTAGCTATAATTACAGATGAAGAAACCTTTAAGTTCTCTTCACTGGAGATTAATTCTATTTTCACCATTGAGGCACTAGCAATTCTGAAAGCCATAGAACTAACTGAACAAAATTGGAAAAATACAAAGTCCTTCTTAATAGCCAGCGATTCCCTTAGTTCTATCCTAGCTATACAAAACCAAGGGACTTCAAATGAAATAATAAAAAACATACAAGAAAGAGCCTCTTCTCTTGCTCCCCGTTCAGTAACCTTCATGTGGATTCCTGCCCACAAAAACATACCAGGAAATGAAAAAGCTGATATAGCAGCCAAAGAAGCCTCCACCAACATCAAAATTCCCAAAATAGACCTTTCGTCTCTCAAGGACACTGCCCGAAATGCCTTAAAAAGTAGCAAAATGATTCACCAACGACTCTGGGACCAGGAATTGAACAACAAACTATACCAAATAAAACCTTTTCTGATACCTAACCCGAACCCCCCCTCAAGTACGAGAAGACAACAAGTGATATGGACACGGATGAAAATTGGACACACGAACATCACTCACATCCACTTAATGAGAAGAGAACCGAGACCAAACTGCGAACTCTGCAACAACGCCCCGATTTCCACAGCACACCTACTCCTAGAATGCCCTAATCTAATAGAACAAAGAAAAATTTTTCCACACCTAACATTAAGAGATATTTTAAGTATAGACAATTTTAACTATTTAATAACATTCCTTAAAATAACCAATCTATATAATAGAATCTAAATAATTTTTATATTATTGTTACATATAACATTATCACCATATACCTGTACTATACTGTATTTCCTTTATTTAAATATTAAGATGTAAATAACTTGTAAACATGTTTTGGCTAATGACTTTAATGTTGAAGCCGTATCAATAAAAAAAAAAAAAAAAAAAAAATATTAGAATTCGGATTTAAAATTATAACTGTTATATTCTTCATTTAAATATCTTATTTCATCAAAATGTCAATATCAAAAAAATTGTGCTCTATATATTTTTTAGTTTTAGAAAAACTTATGAAATATGAGAAACCTTGTATTACATTTTCAAGCTTTAGCTTGACATCTTAATTACCTATTTATACAGGTTAAATAATGTAAATGTATTTTTTTTTTATCAAATAACACTTAAATATAATAATTACCTAAATAAATAAGAACCATTATTAAACCGTTATAAAATTTTTTTAGTGTAAAACGTAAATTATAATAATACTATTTAATAATTGCAATAAATAATAATACTATAGGTAGGTACCTAATAGTTTTAATTAAATTATCATAAAACCTTGTAAAACCGCTGGTTGAAATTAAAAAAAAATGTACCTCAATAACATATGATTATTGGTTTTTGATAAAATATAATCAACATCGCTATTTTTTATTACGTACTTAAATCATATTATTTAAATATATAATTATCTTGTGTTCAAACAGGTGGAAAATCAAAATAACTGAATCTAAATCGGTGCAAAATGCAAGTAACATTTTAAACATTTTCACTTCGAAATATAGATTCACCACCTGTTACATTCAATAATCAAACCATTCCAACGGAAAATGAAGTTAAATAACTTAGTCTAACTCTAGATAAACGCCTGGAGCCCATATATAAAACTTAAGTGCAAAACTGTTAACCCTAAACTTCACCTAATAACACCACTATTGAAATCTAAACTCTCCCTATCCAATAAACTTACTATATACAAGTCAATAAATCGACCAGTATGGTAATTAGACATACGGTATTCAGTTATGGGGTTTGAAAAGCCATTTAATACCAAAACGCTTAAGGCACTTCAATCCATCTGCTTACGACTAGTAGATAATGTTTCTCCTTGGTAAGTATTTCACAAACAATTATCTTCGCAAATACCTAAATATTCCTACCCTAAGGACTTAATCAATTAGCAAAATTATATTACTTTAAATTTAATACTAACTTAAACTCTCACAGTAACTGACTCAAAGTAGATGACTCAAAAGACACTGTCCTAGAGACCTACTAAGATAAAAAAAAATAAATACTTGGTTGGGTATGCACTGCTGAGTGCCCACCCATAAATGCTAACCTCCTGTCAATAATCATTATTTATCAAATTTACTCATAATACTTACTGTGCTGTATAGATTGTAAATATTTTTTAATAAAATAAAAATATATTTGTGAAATTACAATCAACATAAATTAAAATTAAATTTAGTTAAATTAGTTGTAAAATATATTAATAACAACTTATGAGTTATGACTAGAGCGCGGATTTTTATGCACTAAAAAGTATTGAAATATGCCATATAATATGCAGTAAAAATCATGCGAATATGTAGTAAAAAACATAAAAATATGTAATAATTTTTTTTTTTATTCAAAATTTACAAATTAAACAATTTATAATAATTAATTACTTAGATACTTAATAAAAAAAATGTAGGAAATTTTCTGAAGAACTTAATTTTTTTATTAAATTGTATTTATTATTAAAATGAATAATCATATATGCATTTCGAATTTCTTTCGAATTGTTCTACGTCAACTGAAGATGTTGGGGCATATTTGAAGCAACTTCGTATTATCGGGTCTTGATAAAGATCTTCGAGCTGAACGTATTCACCTAATAGTACTGCATTAATTTTTCATAGAATTTCCAGACCTTTATTTGTATGCTCGTTTAATTTTGCCGTAAGTGTTGCACCTTTCGATCCAGGAGTAGAATGATATTTTTTTTTCGTTTTGTCAATTATTGAAAAGCTTTTATGTAAAGTCATATTTTGAGTTTCCAGTTTTTGTTATGACTATAAAATTTATTTTTAATTTTTCTACTTGATAAAAAATTATTTTATACATTTTTTAAATTTTTGCTTCAGTATGCAATAATTTTTGAATTTTTCCAAAATATGCAATAACATTTATAAATGCAGAAATATGCGAAAAAAATGTCACCGTTAGTTTCAAATTATGATAATTCGTGGAGATAACTGACAAAAATCCAAAAATATTAAAAGAAAAAAAATATGCAATTACATAGAAATCCGTGCTCTAGTTATGACTTACGAGCAGGGACAGGAACCGAACCTAAAAGAACCGGTTATGGAATCGGAACCTTTAAAATATTAAGAACCAGAACTGGAATCGAAACCTTTATTTTATTAAATAAATACCGGAACTGAACCGGAATTTTCAAATTAAATAGATTCTTTTAGGTTTAAAAATAAAATAATTTTATCAATCATAATTTAATGGTATTACTATTTAATGTATAAACTATGTATGATCATATTATGAGTTTTCTAATATTTCTCGTACCATTCAAAACACGCATTCCGGACAGGTATTTAAAATTATTGTACTTTTTGGTATATAATTTATCTAGAACCGGTACCAAAATCAATTGGAACCGATACCTTTATATTTTTTCAGAACCAAACCGGATTAGCTATTCTATTTTGGAGAACCAGTACCGGAACAGATACCAATAAATTCAAAGAATGCCAATCCCTGCTAATACGAGGAACCTTATATTATATTTTTAAATCTTAGTATGAACATTAAACATTCTAGAAATTTTAAACTATATAGATACATAATAATTTGCAAATTTTCAACGAAATTCTGTTTCCAAAAACTCATAAAACATTATTGTGGATTTAGGCCCAATTTTTTTTTCAAATTCCAGTATAAATAACTTATAGAAACCGTGTATCAGTTTTTAAGGCCTTTTGACCGAGCTAAAAATTTTAATTGCCATAATATACCTATTATGTATATATATAATATTCATAGGCACATATATAAAATAATATATTATATTATATAGAAATAAAACTGAAATAAATCAAAAGTGGTCTAATATGTTGGTTACCAATAGGCTACCAAACAATTATTTCAATAACTACATTAAGATTTTTTAAGCTAATTAAGCTAATTGTTCGTTTATTAAGTTTTTTGATTTTCTCAATTATTTTCAAAAGCACTAAGGATTTTCAACTTCTATAATCTATAACAGAACCGACTAGATCTAATTTTCTACAAGAAACCACCACGGATGTTGGATGATCAAAGCGTTTTTTATCTTCAGACGCATAAAAAAACCAAAAAACACACATCATGGTCAAATAAATAATATACAGTCATCGCTCCACTATCAGAATCTAAAATTCAAAAATAAAATAAATTAGGAGGTACCTACCTTGAAAAAAAATAATATTAAAACAAATCTAATAATTTAGCAATTTATGAGGTTTGTAATAATAAAAAAAAAAAACTATTGGTACAATTTAATATGTACAAAATGAATATAATATTGCATGTTGGGTTTTAAAATGGTCTATAATTACATACACATACCTATAGAGCCACTAGAGGTCACCAAGGACGTATATCGTCATTATATAATATATATATAAGTTTTACTTTATGACCATTAGCCGGTTACATGCGATACACATCACTCGATGTACCTACTTACCTACGTAGACTGTGATGTGCCGCAAACGTGCATGAGGTGTAGTCACTAAAAGTTTGAAAATAGTAAATACCCACTCGAAACGTACAACAATCAATAATCTGATAGTGTTTTCTTGTCGTTTTAATGCGTTAACGGCACACAGTTAAATAGTTGTATCATTATTTTTGTTTATATTCTTAAGTTATAGATATGGTAAACAATTTAAATAAAACAGTGTTATTACTGGATATAACACTATTTTATTATTGTTTTAAGAATTTATTTTTCTAAGAATATTATTTATACTATTTTTGTAAAGGAATATATAACAAATTAACACTAAGATTAAAGATTACATAATATACTATTAATTACTGCACCTTACATTATTACTGCATATTACATGTAAAACTGAACTATAAAATTTTATTCATTTATTAATTTTATTAAAATGTTAAAATACTTTTGCCTGCAAAAATTTATTTAATAGATTTTTATCTATTTTTAAACATTCTCGCAACTTTTATATCTCAAATATTTAATGCCCAGAAGAAAACTACCTCTCCTGAAAAATATATGTAAAACGTAAATAGTACGTTTTGCATTGTCACCCCACGATTTTAAAGTTAGAATTTTGACAAAATTTACCAAATTTAAAATTTAATATTATTTTGTAGTTAAAAATTTATAAAATGTTCAACTATTATAACTACGGATTGAACATTTAAAATAATTTTCCACGTAAATAGGTTAAATATAAATTACTTTATTCACAATACTATCATCAAATATACTTAGTTATTCTTATACAATGATGTTATATCATTGAATTCAAATTGAACACCATTCATTACAGTGACCCGCAATAACCTATTGTACAGCAGAACGACATCCACAGTTATTTTAGATTCTGAGCGGAGCGATGAATGTATTGATTTTACAATGATGTGTGTTTTTTTTATTTTTATTTGAATTTTTTTATTTTTTTATTTTTGTGTCTGTCATCACCATTTAGGACAGTAAAAAGATTTTCTTCAACAGTATCTTTTCTGATAGGAAAGCGGATTTAATGATATAAAATAAAGATAATTAAGATAATAATATAAAATTATTAATCTTATGTAGTTAGCTTGCACATATTAAAATTACACAATAACAATTATATAACGTCGGTACAACGGTATAGATTACAACTGAATTATAACTGACCTTTACTTAATAAATTCGTTAAAAGAGAGATGATAGCTATGAATTCGGAAATAAAAAGAGTAAATAATGTTTTGATGTGTGAAGAAAAATGGGGATGGTTTTGGTTAGAGGAAGTAACTTGAGCATAATATTATGATGGTTTATCGGAATTGGAATAATTTAAAGTAGATGAGTAATTTAACAATATGTACAACGTTAGTTTCCAATTATAGCTCTTGTCGACTGTCATGTGTTAGGCAAACTATAATATATTATGACCTGGTATATTATCGTTGTTATTATGGAAATGTGACGTAAGTATTCCATAGTATAGATATATAACAGTAGTATACTGTACAGCGTTTCTGTGGGAAGGGGGAATTACAAGGGCATTCTCCTCAAGAATTTTTATTCTAAACTATTCGTCATCACATTTGGTAGATAAGTGAATCGTAAACCATGTAGTCAATGTGTATTTATATAAACATTTTGG
Source organism: Sitobion miscanthi (assembly GCA_008086715.1). NCBI lineage: Eukaryota > Metazoa > Arthropoda > Insecta > Hemiptera > Aphididae > Sitobion > Sitobion miscanthi. Next base: position 8,161,197 of record CM017803.1, read on the forward strand.
ATGTACCTACCTACTACCTAGTCTTGAGTCTTGAGACTTCTCTACATCATTTACGCGTAGGCACGTAGGTAACCTAATAATCATAGCAGCAAGTAGGCACCCATATTCATGATTCGACCAAGCTAACTTGGAAGTTTAGAGGTTGCTTTGTAAATAGTTCATTGTTATATTACCTATATCTGTAGTAGCTTTAGTTTTTCAACATTAAGGAGGTTTGGTCTCACTAATTCAATTTCAATATATTAACATAATATTAAAAAAAGATTCAACTTACCATCTTTGGTGCATTTTATGCTTCTGACTACAAATATTTTAATGAGCTTATTTACTTATATCTACTTGTAAGTACCACTTTTGTTGATTACCTATGCCACGTCTATGTGTGAAATATGAATTATATTAATTAGTGTTGATTTGCATCTTTAAACATATGTTATAATCTTGATTAATTTATAAGAGAAGACCCACTAATTGCTTAATATTCATATTGGCACTGAGTGCCTATACATATTCAAGTTAATAACATAAAAGATAGGTATGTTTGCTGGATGAAAGAATTATAGATTTTATATTAAAATAATTGATTATTATTCGGTAGTATCAAAATGTATTCATAATAGAATTAGTAAATACTAAATATAGTATGTAAAACAAAATAAATGATTTTAATATTCAAGTCAAGAAGTATATTATATTATAGCTAAACTATATTTATTTAGTGTTTTAAGCTTCCTCATTATTACTGTGTTGCTATATAGCTAGGATAGCTAATGGATATGATTTTATAATTTCATAGTAAGGTATCCAATACTTACCTCCCCCCCCCCCCCCCAAGAATGTTTACCAGACCTGTCGCTGATATACCTATGTATTATATACACTTTTATTAAGCCCAAGTGTAAACAAAAGTCCACACAAACAGATAGGTAATTGCTAACAAATAGGGCTTGTCACGAGTTTATTTGTATAGGTATATATGTTTACAATGTATCAACCTACTTTTGGATTTAACCACATAAGTATTATTGGATATAAATAATAAATACGATTGAAAATAAAATATATATAGTAAGCTCTGGAGTCTCAAAAATATACTATTTCTCCTACCCCCTCCCACAACCAGCCTGCATCGGTGCATTGTATACATCATATTATTCTCATTAATATTATTACCTATTATTTTTGTTATAATATTTATCTAATAATGAACAATATAAACTTTTCACTCAAGAGCACATTCCTCCAGTAAACTGAGTGGTATTTATTTTCATACAACCTTAAAGCGTGTAATTTTTATCACCTATATACAATTAAATCAGCGAGTAGACGAGATTGTGAAATTATTCCAAGAACTTTCAATGACTTTACAAACAATCGTTACAAACAATTTAATTATGAAGTAAATGTATTTTGTCTTTTTATCTGATGATAATATTGAAAAAGAAAAGAACGATTTGTAATTTGTAGTCAGTGGTGCATAAAAATTAGTTATTCCTCCAGATGAATCCCGTACTTTTTACGTAAGTTTAGTAAGTACCTACAATTTTTTACTTCAGAATATGAAAAAGTCATACCTATAGAAGTAGCACTACCACTATTATCAGTAACCTACCTACTTACATTATACATACGTATATAATATATTATTATGATAATTAATAGTGAGACCAAATAGTTAGGTACACAATATGATGCATACCTTTTAATTAAATTTATTTTTTGGGTTAGTTAGTGAATATATCGTTTTTAAATAAAAAAAATAAAAAAAGACAGACTATATTATAATATTGTGTTACATCACAATAATGTAGATGGTTCGTTAGATTTTTAGATTTTTAAGGTATAAAACATTTTTTTTTCATCAGTGGGACGTATAGGTAGTCAAGCATTTTAATTTACCTTTCATAAATGAAAAAAAAATTAGTTACAATAGGGAGATTTGAAAATTTTAATAGTTGAATAAAATGACAAAAAATTTGTGGACTAACGTGATACAGACCCTTCGATTTACATCACATAAATGTGGAAAGTATCTATTCGAAAATTCGTACGTATGAAGCTTTGAAGACTCAGCCCGATTGTCCTGGGTCGGTGGGGCAGCTGGACGGAGTTTTGACTGAGGGTGGGCAAAGGCGCTCTTTTGTATACGGGATAAAAAAAATTAAAATTAAATAAACACCATTGTAAAACCACTAGCTTTATCGCTCCCCTCAGAATCTAAAATGAGGCTATATTAGGAATATTTTTTAAAGAAAAATATTTGTTTATTTAAATTATAATATTGGAGATGGGCCTAAAAGTATTGATGATCAATAACAATCGCACAATTTTACATAAAAATAATGTCAACATATTTTTTAACTTTAATAAAAAAAATTGACCATTCAAAATGTATCAATTATAGTTAAATTGCATTTTTATTTCAAGTTCAATCTAAAAAATATATATTCCAAAATAAAATAGTTTTATATTATGTTAATTCAGAAAAAAATATTAAATCTCACATATTACCTAATAATTAATACATATCTGAACAACAATTCCGTATTTTCCTCGCAGTTAATCTATGTTTATTCATTTTTAAGTTTTAAAAAATAATAAATCAATCACAAGTCACAACGAATTTAAATAAAAACTTTATCGTATGTCAAAGTGATGATTGATGATCAAGTAATAGCGTACGCAGGGTGATATAAAATTTTAATTAAATATAATATACTGGTATTATAATATTATACTTTAATAGTTTTTATATTACAATGTCATATTATACTATATTAAATGATTTTATCCAAATGACCAATTTAAAATAGGTCTTTTAGGTCCGCGTCAAATGTCATTTAAAACATTCTGTTTATGATCAAATAAAATAGCATACAAATAGGTACCAAAGTATTATTTACTTGATAGGTATAAAAGATTTTTAAAAGTATCGAAACATTTTTTGACTGGAATTATATTTACATGATACCAGAGATCGAAACCGGTTTTTTCATATTTCAACACCGGAACCGAAACCAAAAGCTTTAAAACACCGATTAATAAACCGTAACTGAAACTTAAAATCTTAAAAAACCGTTCTTGAATCCGATTGAAATTTAAAACTAATATCGGTTTCTTCGAATTTTATGAAGTTAATTACCTATATTATATTTTATAATTCTAGTTAAAACGAGTATTTTTATGCCGTGAAAATATTTTGTTTGAATATCGATGCCAGAACTGATTATTATGAAATATAAATAGGTAATACGAATATTATTCTATTTATATTTTGTAACATCATTACTATATTCACTGATTCAAAATTAAAATGCAAATATCACAATTATTATTTTGTTCATCCCTATATATGCGGCTATGCACGTCTGTATTGTTGTTATTTGATGTATTTGTGTATATTATTATTTATTAATGTTATTACAATTGTTTCGTATTCGACTGATCCGCATCCGTCCAGCAGTCATCAATTGCTTATGTAATTATTATCATTCTCCACAGAATCTCCTGGATTATAAATGTGTGTACCAAATAACGTGTATTTTTTAAATATTAACACTAAACCTTTTTAAATAACAATATTTTCAATAGTCCTATACTCTTTTTTAGTATCCATTTAAATTAATATTTTGTTCAAATATCATAAGTATTAATCACATAATAAGAGATTTATTATATACTGTAATATAGTGTGATGTTAATGTAAATTACAATTAAATATTAATATAATCGAATAACAATCTCAACCATATGTTGCATGCAAAAGTAGGTTTATAACATATTAAAGTTAACAACACGAAATTAGTTCTGCTATATTTTATCTGTATGTATTTACTCTAGTTATACAAATCGGACATATTTTAGGGTTTTAGGCGCCGCTCAGCCCTTATTATTAAATAGATAGTAAAAATATTTTATATTATTAGGTAAAGAAAAAAAAAATTTCAAAAATCGTTACAAAAACCAAAACCGGAATTTTTCAAAAACCGTTCTTGATACCGATAAATTTGAAAAACCTTTTTTGGAACCGAAACCAAAACCAAAAAGTTTGTAAAACCGATCTTAGAACCTAAACCAAAACCATAAATTGTAGAAAACCGTTCTCAAAAACTTAAACCGTAACCGTTAAAATTTGAAACGGTTTCGATCCCTGCATGATACACCTGTTTAACCAATGTAAAATGGTATGCTCGGTGGTATCTATTAGTCATTGCCCATTAGGCTTACAGAAAAACCCCATGATTTCAAAAACCGATATTGCCATATATTTTTATATATACTTAAATAATTATTTTGTACCTACCTATTTCCTCGAGTAATTATGACTCTTTTAACTATAATATTATCCATTAACGGCATTAGGTAGGTTGGTGCCTGGTGGAAAACATCCAAACCTCTGGCTATTAATAATATTATGCTTAATGTTTATTCACGTTATTTACAATTTTATAATAATATTGTATAAAAAACTCTTTTTTGATAAAACTTTTTTAGGAATTTTGGGGAATAGTATCAAAAATGTGAGAATGTCGATTTCATGTAGACTTGATAACAAATTAAAATCTGTTTTCAGAATTATTATCTCTTCATTAGATCAATTGGTATGTTTGGCAAAGTCACAAAATCCTATGTCACACGTGTGTTGGACAAAGACGAAAAATCACGAAATCAAATCCCCTCAAGAAGACGTTTGTTGTCTCCGTCTTACAAGTGCGTAATACATACCAAATTTTGCACTTAGCAGAACACGACGTTTAACTCTGTTAACTCATTAGAGTGAATTTACCTGTTATAAATTTTAAAGTTTAGATTATTATTATTATCAATCTGGTGCATCTCATAGGCATTTTGTTATATTTTCATTTTAAAGCGATTTTAAATTTTAAAATTGTAAACTATTTGTATATCTTAAAATACTCATGACTCTCTTGAAAATTAAAATATAACAAAAAGCCTATGAAATACCCTAGATAATAATCTTATCTTTAAATTTTATTAGAAGTTAATTCACTCCAATTTTTGAATTAATAGAGTGAAACGTTATCTGCTAAGCGTACAATTTGCTATGTTACGCACTTGTAAGACGGAGACAACAATTAATGTCGATGTAACGTCCTCTTTACAGTTTGTGTCATTCGCTATTTTGTTGAAAATTATTTTTGGATTTAATAAGTACTAACGTATATTCTAAGCACTAGCGATTACGTCGGATCGTCAGCAGTCGTCTTTGATCGATAACCATACGATAACAATAATAATAATTACGATGACTGTCGACGACTGTCAGTGCCCTGTGGCATGAAAGGCTCGTTTGGAGTACTTTGGAGTTTCTGACAGTTCAGTAATCACTAAACAGTCTATTCGATTTTGACGTTGTGTTTAATACACAATATTATACGTGTGTTCGGATTCGATTAAGTAGTTTAAAATCTAAATTCAATTTGCCTTGTAGGTACTTGTACTTAATATAATATTAGTGGTAATTGTTTACTTGTGCAGTTGTGCGTAAGAAAAGTAGGAACATTTGTAAAATTCTCTGAAATAACCTTGGATAATGTGCAAAATACATTTTTTTCTACGAATTCTGTACTGTATAAGTAGTCCACATTCATAAGTTTCCACCCTTGTTGAGCTGCATAAAATCAGAAAATCTAAGCATCTGCTCTCTAATATTATTATTATATTTGTGAAATATAAATATTAAAATACAATGGTTACCTAATTAATAATACCTAGGTACGTATTCATATACTATGTTAAATCACGTATAAAGGTTTATATTATTATTATACATAAGTATCGTATTTTTGATTTTTACTACCATTTGTTTAGTGCCTAAACTTTAGATAATTTACAGGTTCAATAGTAAATCTATTCTGTGAGTACACTATATGTTATTGCATGACATTCTAATTGCAATATTCCATACCTAGTAAATATTGCCACTAACAACCAAGGCCGGATTAAGGGAGGTCTAACCAGGGCGGAAGCCCCTGGGCCCTCTCAAGTACCAAAATGAAAGGGGTTCAAACAATTTTAAGCTGATACACATTTTATTAGTGATTTTAAAGAAAAGTTTTTCAATATTTTAGAAACCATTTTTTTATTATCGACAAAAACAACTAAATAGTAAATACCTACAAAAGTACTGCTGTAGAAAAGACGCATTTTACTGTTATTTAATATTTTCATTGACACAATAATATCATCAATCGTTAATAATGTTATTTATGTACGGAGAGAACTTGTTCTAAAAAATGAGTAAAAAATAAGTATATATCCAGTCAAACCCAAGAAAACATACAAATAATTTTATATTCTGAGAATGATTTGTTGAAATCATTAGACTTAAATGAAGTACTAAAGAGTTGGCTTCAAGTAAAGCAAGAAAAAAAAAATTATTTGATAAAATGGTTTTTGTTTTATATATTAACTTTTGTTTGATTTTTGTTGTAAATGAGTATACTGTATTACTGTTGATAAATTTAAAAGTTATTATGAAAATTTGAATTTAAATTAATGAAATATGATGTGGGTATTAACTTTTATTATACCACAATAAATTTATGAGTATAGCTGTATAGACGCATAAATTACATTTACCTATTAATTTTATAATTGTATAATGCAATTATTATCAATTTGTAAAATAGTTAGAAAAAGGTATGTTCCTGCGAGCGTAGTGTAACCCATTTGTCAAAAAGGCCTATATGAAATTTCAGCCCCGGAGCCCTTTAAATTCTTAATCCGGCCATGCTAACAACGAACAAAAGTTTTTACAACAGTGTTGGAAAAAGCAACACAAATGTCCAATTATTATGAGTTATGCATTTATGCGGGTGTTTGTGCAAGGCCGTATAAAGACATTTTTTTCGGGGGGGGGGGGGGGGGGGGGGGGGTCCAAAACATGTATATTGTAATTTTATTGAATTTAGGTTTTTGATATTGGTTAAAAATAAGTCTTGTTGAAGAAATTTCGGGGGTGGGGCTCAGATACGGTCTTGTGTATAATATGTCGTGTAGCTGGTCTGTATTGTCACACTAGACAATAGGCATAAATGCATAGTAAGTTGCCTATACAACCCCTCTTAGAATATTATTGACTTAATAAAACCACGTATTTATTAACTATGTATTTATTTATATTATTAATAATTATTAGGTATTTATTACGATTTTACATTTGTAATTTTTATAGTTAATATAGTGTTAAGAGTAACTATTTATTATGTTAAATATTCTTCGATTATACTGAAAAAGTTTTACTCTATTATAAGTGTACGATAATAATAGTTGTTTGGGCTTTTTTACATATTATTATAGTCTATTTAATGGACAGAAGACCAAGTTAGTTTTTCCAACTGTGCTGTTGATGCTGGGATATTTAAAAACTACACTGATAGGTTTTCTAAATGTTGATACTAATTTTTAGCCAAAAACCAAAAAGTATCAGACGTTAATCATATTGTTTCAGAAAGAATTCCAAGAATAACAGTATTTTCATTATATTCAAATATTTATGTTAACATAGTAAACTATTCAATACTTTCAATCCGTCAACACTTCATATTGACATAATAAATTCTTATACAATAATGTACTTTGTAATCTGTTTGTCACTGCTGTGATTGCTAAATATTAATCCCTTATGAGTTGACCGTCAATAAATATTCAAATAATGAGGTACCTACCTATAATTTCTTTAAATTAAGCTATAATATAAGAAATGTATATTGATTTAATATTCTTCGAATGATGTCAAAGCTCAATAGTTACATGTTATGCTATATTAGTAGTTAAATATTGACATTCATTTTTGATATTGATTATCACTTAGAAATAATATGTATAGAATATTTATTATATAGTATAATACATCAATAATATTTATTAGGATGTAGGTAAAAGACCCAGATAATCTAATACTATACAAATCATAAGAAAAAACAGCTATCTATAAGGATATCATGAAGGATCTCGTGGTGTGAAAAAAATCAAACACCGCTGCCGTTTCCCCAGTCCGCGCCGGCCGATCCCGTCGATTCACTATAGCGCGCGACCATCGCGTACCGTTCGACTCGGCGGCGTGTCGATTTTAAAAACGTTTTCGAAAATGTTCGCTTTTTTACGCTGTTTTTCGCCTTTATCGACTTTTTTCCTCCTTTCCCCAATAGTTCGTTTGTTTAAAAGAGCCGCGTGTTTGTACCGATATCGTCCTAGCCCTCGCAATCGAGCCAGCGTATGTCTTATTAATGACTTTCGTGTTTCCGATTCGTTTCGTCTTTTCAAATGCCGTTTTGCTCTATTTGTTTATGTGCATCATTTTCTTTTGAAAACCGGGAAATGTCGGTTTGTACGCTGAAAATTCGCGTTTCCACGAAATGTCAGTCGGTCTTCGTGTCCAACGCCACAAGTGCACAGTGGATATATATTGTTTTTGATTCAATAAATTGCATTATTGTAATATGTCGACATATTGTTTTGGTCCTTAATAACGAGCTGGGATATTGCCTTATCGTAAAATTGATTATTCAAGCTACATAATACTGTAATATATAATAACGGTCAGATAAAGTGAAAAGAATTTACATAAAGTTTGAACAGTGTGTAATACATAGACTTATATACGACTAGGGCTCATACACACCAAATTCCCAATGGGTACCAGCCAAATGTCCAACTCGCAACAGGAACCGACCGCAGTGTTCATTCAAGCTGCCACTATGATAATTTGGGTGCTGGATGCGCAAGCTTACCTCGTGTTATTGCAGTATTTCGTCTTGGAGAACTGAGCATAATTTTGGTTTAAAAAAAATAATTTAAGTTTATTGGTGACTAAGGAGGTAGAGTGACCGTCATATCGGCTGTGCGGGTTTCAATCTACGTCCGTAGTTAGTTCCAATTTTGCGTTGTTGGCTTAAATTATTATAGTTGAAGTAACCGATTATAAACTTAAATGGTATGAACATTATCTTTAATTCTCTCGTTGGTTTCTTGATATTTTTTATTTTTAAGGACGCCACATCCTGACACTCGTAATGTGTGATTTTGGTCTTACAATTGTGTAACATAACAAATTTACGATCAGGAAGATACGTTTAGCTTCCTTTAAGTTTAACATTGAGTGATCGGACCTATTATTGAAATTGATGTGAAACATGCGTGTTAGCATTGCTTGTAATGTGGTATATAAACATAATACAATTATTTCAATCAATTGTTTATTGTTTATATTTATTCAATGTATGTAGTTGTTTACTCAGAATTGTTGTTACAAGGCAAGGTTTGTTTTGTCTGCTTACCTATTACATCCAGACCAACATTTTGTGTTTTGATATGTGTGCGCTCCCTGGTATGAAGACATCTCATTTAGCTGCTAGTATGCAAAAAACAGGGTAGTTTGTTCATTTCCATACACATTGTAGAACCTACAATTAAAACATATATATAAATAGTAAATTGTATTATTTTCTGTTGAAAAAAGCAACTCAGTTTTTATTTTAATTTTTTTTTTTTTATTATTTGTAACACCATTGCTGAACTGTACATATTTTATCATCCTATTGGCAGTTTCTTAAATAAGTTATTTTGAAAAAAAAAAGTACCCTCTGTCAAATATTAAGTTAATATTTATTTTTTAAATATTTTGTACTTTCTTTCTGTACCTACTATCAGCCAACAGTTTCAAGTTTGTAAAGTTTCCCTTAATTTGTTTGAGTTGGCATAAGCATGGACACTTAATTATACTATGTTCATGTTTTGTATATAAGTTATTAGATATCAATCTATTATTTATTGTTTTAAATCATTGTAATAAAGCAAGTCAAAATATTTTTAATTAACCAAATAATAATTTGCATAGGAACATTAATTTCGCTTTTATATTTTTGTTACCACCACATGTCGCAATACATTTATAATAATATTTTATAGTAAAACTGTATGCTGTTGATCGCTTCTAATGAAAGATTCTATATAATTGCAAAATAGTTGGAAAAATATGGTGTCAAAATGTGGGAAACATCCACTATGGATGCACTAACTTTTCCTTATTATGATTGATGTTATTATATTGTTTGGATCCCATCTTGTTCGGTTCTGGTAAATAGTATTTTTTGTTTGTAATAATTAAGTTCTATTTTTTTTATTTATTTTTGTTTCAAATCAATATCTTGATTATGAATTATATATTTTCTTAAATCCCAACTATTTTCATAATATTTAATATTAATTTTCAGGTATTGTTTTGTTGGATAGAGTTTTTCGAAACGATTCTAGGGCAAATCACAATTTTCAAAAACAATATTGAAAAACTTAGCTAATGTTCTGCTCAGTTGATTAACATGCATTAAAAAGCTATCCTATTTAGACACGGTTGGTTTATTCTACTTGCTCTGTCGAATCCATAGAATGAAGCGTGTTGTCGATGAAGCCCTTATCTATTAATGGAAAATTTAAACTTTTGATTGTAACTAAAATTGGTGAAAGGCTGACTAACAACGGAGCTCTGGTTTGATTGTTCAGAAATGTGTCTTATTGCCTGTTTTCCAAGTGTTGATGGTCCAATGGTTTTTCATTTCTGTTTGTTTCTTCGGGATTTTCGAAATAATGAAGTTGCTGAAGAAGAGAAAATCTTTGAGATGATGAGATGGTCAAAGATGGAAGAGTTGTTGAAGATATTGAGGCAAAGAGGAAAATGTTTTTGACATAATGAAATCGTTGACAATAAGGTTAAAAATAGTTAAAAAACCAATTATTAATAATACTGATACAGATGTCGAAAATAAACCTCAAATTAACAAAACAAAAAAAGGAAACATAGTGAAGTCGTCAAAGAGGAAAAAGTTTTTGAACTAATGACATTGTTGATAAGAGTTAAAAAAAAAGTTAAAAAAAACCCCAATTAATTAGTAATACTGATACAAATGTATAAATAAACCACCTCAAATTAAAAAAACAAAAAAAGGAAACATAGTGAAGTCGTCAAAGGAAACAGTTTTTGAACTATGAATTGGTTGACAGAAGTTTAAAAAAGTTTAAAAAAACCAATGATTAGTAATACTGTACAAATGTAGAAAACTCCTCAAATTCTCAAAACACGAATCTTGAAAAGTAACAACAACCATTGAGTAAAAAGTAAAATGCAAAAAGAAGGGAAAGAAGGCTGAAACTGGAAAAAGCAAACAAGTCCTTGTGGCCTACTAACACAAAAACAATAAACAAAAAAGTCGAAGTATAAGAAACTTAAATTGTTTATTATTATATTTGATTTTGATCTATATTAATTTCAATTAAAACATATAACTAGCATACTAATCATAGATAATTTATTTAAAATGTTTAATGATGCCTTCCTTAATTATTTATTGTATAGTATTTTAATATTTTTTATATATTTTATCAATTATACCAACACTTATATTTAGAGTCAAAGGACGTCTAATATTTGCATATTTGTTTAGGCGCAATCTTAAACTAAGGGCAAGTAAAAACCATGTGTTTTATGTTACTATAAAACCAAATTTTGTAATTTTAATGTTGTATAGTTTTTGCAATAAGTATCATAATGTGTATACATGAATCAAGAATGTAATGTACTCCTTTACCATAGATATGTTTTTCAGATTTGGGTGATGTATTGTTTACAGAGATAACATAAAATTACAACATTATTCAATACCTTATACACAAATCTGGATTAATATAATTAATTTAATAATTTTAAATATTTTAATTTTCTTTAAAGGCTAGCAAATCTTAAGCTGAAACGTAAAAATTCAATCTTCATTCTCACTATCGAACCTCTTGTTGCTTTCTTGATCACTATTATCAGTGATTGCAGAGTCTGAATTGACCTCGCTGGCCCCGCGTTTAGCGGGTGGTTTCGGAGGGGCTTTTCTTACTTTCTCATTTTCAAAATCTGAGCTATGGCGACAACTATCTGAAGTAGCTCGCGGGCACTAGACACACTGTATGTACAGGGGGCTTGTACGCTCCTCTTCACTTCACACTTTGAGATGATTCTTTGGCCTTGGTAATAGCTTCTTCATCAGATTTATCGCTTTCCGTCACTCCGAACTGACTTATGAATATTGGATTTCTTAACACTAGTTCCACTGGCAGCTCTGAGCACGTTTGTTATTTTTTTTCTTTATCACTATCAACGGTTTCACTGTTAGCACGTTTAGCATTAGTTGCAGCTAAACGTTCTTCATCGTCATCAGAACATCACTATCCTGAAACTAAATTGTTCTTTTTATAATCACCTTAAATAAAAAACCAAAAATAGTATAAATTATTTATTAAAATTTCATTAATATAAAGCATTTAACTGTTAGATATATTAAAAATTGTTGTGTTTAATATAATAAATAATAATAATAGTGTTATATAGAAATTGATAAATATACTATTTGTATATTATATGTATCGAGTAAGTTAAAAGAGAGAAAAGATTGTCAGCTTCAGGGGGGTTTCAATCAAATATTTTTTATTTACTATTTGAAATATATAATTTTAAAGTGGTTGATATTTAGTATATTTATGTGATATTTGGGGTAGCCATATGTCCTGGTTTGAATATAGCGTCCCGCTTTCTCGTTAACATGTTATCAGAACAGCAATTGCCTAGGACAAACTTTAATAATTTATGCAACCATTTTCTCATTTTTGTCTTTCTTACTAAATACTTTCTAGTAGAAAGGAAAACAATATTGTTTCGATAAATAATAATAAAATATTTAATTGACTGATGAAATCTATTTATAATTATTTTTTTGGCTTACTAACAATTATTACTGAATATTTTTGTGTTTTCATTCCCGGTCTTTATGAATTATTCTAATCAGTTATCGTCATCGTGTTTAAAGTAATAATTGGGAGTCGTTTATTCATTTTGATTTGTAACATTAAGTATTTTTGACTTACAAACTTATGTCAAACGAGTCAAGAGCTAACCAGCTATGAGTGGTATTCTAGTTACGGAAAAATAGTGTGTTACAACTTAGACGGTTTGATCAGGGAAGAATGTTTAGAATTTTCTAAATTATGTACAAAAATGTTTGTCTCAGTTTAAGATTAAATAATATCGCGAACACAAAGTGAATTATCGCCATATGGTAGGTGCCCTTCAATTTCACAACCCTAATAAGAATTGTTATTGTCTTAAAAACTAAGCTGAGTAAGTCTATTCTATCAAAATAATTGATAGATATTTTTTTTTTTTTAATGGAGCCCCCTTAAATCCTAGTTGTTTTTTACAAGTTTTCTGACTTGCTGATAGGATTACATTTTTTATGTGTGATTTTGTTTGAATTTTAAGGTGGCCCCTTGCCTATGCCATGATTTAAAAGGAGAAGCATTTAGGTAATTTCTAATCTCGTCGTGCCAAACCCGAGATTATGTTGTTCGTCGTAAATTATTATAGTGTGTATGGCGTCCATGCAAGTCAATTGTCACGGTACAGTGGGCCTTGCACTCACATGTATTATGTAATATTATAATCATGAAAAAAACTATTTTATTTTTCACCTCAAACATACAATTCTAATTCCCAACAATACGCCGCATGATTACCTACCTCAATTTGCATTCTGCCAAATATCATTTTTTCCAAAACATGTCCGAGGGATTGATTGAGGCAAAGTTTTAAATTGTATTTAGTTGTAGATTCAATATTTACGTTGGACTAATTCTGACTTTGTTACAATTTTTATTGCAATTCAAAGTTAAAAAATTAAAAATTGGCTCAATTGTTCCTTGTTTATATTCCAGAACGACACTCCAAATTTTTTCAGAATGAAAATCTTTGATAATTGCACACTTACGTTTGGATTAAGAAACAGTAGTTTTTTGACAAAAAGCGTAGTAGTTGAGACCCCTTAAGTTTTTTAAACTATAATAAAAAATGAAGCATAGTTTATGTTAAAATATGCTGCATGCATTACCAGTGTCAATTCAAAGTGTAGATTTATTAGATTCATTACCTTTTCTAGACTCATTATCATCAATCATCATCATCACTATCGGCTTTTTTTTAGTTGCTATTTTTCCTTTTGGCACTTTCTTTTGCAGCGGAAAACTATTAAAATAGATGTAGTAAAATATGTTATAATTGTTAAAAAAAAATTATGTGATCACTCAGACCGGATTTATCCTCTTTTAAAACCTTCAAATAATTCCTCCATTACTGCTCTTAAAATTTAAAAATATGCCAAATCATCAATACATCATTATTTTGCCAAAAATGAATTTTTTAAATTTTCTTTTTTCAATATTATTGATAAGTGAGGTATTAATTAGGTTTTAACAGTTGCATATTCTAATTAAATACTATTGCACTTTAGTAGAGTTGGAAAGGATAAAAAAAAAAAAAAATGTCCAATGTTCAAAAATTTTTCTGGGTACCGTTAATCTTCAATCAAATAAAAACAAATTTTTTTTTTTTCTCACAATTTACAAAATATTCCAAAATCAATGCTAATGGGTTAAATATTCTTTTAACCTATGAAATATTCTCCAAATATCAAAAAACGTTTTTTCTCCGCCTCGGAAATCGATGATCGTTCACATTTTTTATCTCTCATAATGACTTGCATAGACCCATAAAATTGGGTAAAATTGTATGTAAAAAAATATTTAAATCCGGTCATAGTGATTACTCCCCATTAGGACAATCACAAAAAAACCTTGATTCAAGCAGATGACTCTTATTGTATAAAACAACTATATTATTTATTGAACTTTTTATTTAATGTTTAATCACATAGTATAATTTTTAAAGTACATGTACACATTTCAGTACTTCTTCTCTGATATTGTTGGGGGTGGTGAATAAACGTTTGAAGTGTAAAATTGTACACTCCTTCCTCTTTTAACCCTTAACTACTTATGTTAACAATAGACTTAAAACAATCCTACACGTGGTAAAAAAAAAAAAAAATTTATTAAATATTCAGTAAGATGAAGAGAACGCACTGAGGTAAGCTGATTGCCTAACTAAAAAATAAAATTTGATTATCTGTTTCAGTTATCAATAAGACAACAGAATTGACAAATCTTGCTATCTATCCCTATTTAAGTTTTAATGATATACAAGGGAACTTAATTCATCCATAATTATTTTTTTTGTTTATGGTAAATTAGTCTATTATTGCTGTTTATTTAAATAACCGATTGTGCAATATGAATTGTACATAATACCAGTACACTAGATAATTATTTTCACCAAGTACTTCACTTTAAATATTTAACAAATTACCTTGCAATTGCTTTTTTTTAGCTGCTTCTTCAGCTTTAGCTATCTTCTTCGCGTTATATACGGCTGTCACTGTTTTTTCTCTAAATTTGTGACCAACTGAATTCTTGTTCATTGATTGGAACATGACGAACAATTAATCTGTTATTAGTACTACACTTTGTGTAACATTTTTTTGTTCGTCTCTTACTTTAAACACTCTAAAATGTTTGATTCTTGTCATGATTTCAACAATAATATCTATCTAAATAATCTCAACCAAACCTTTGTTTCCAATTCCATTATAAAATAACTCCATCTGGCTGTACAGTCAAAAAAATAATTTCCTCCCCTCGTATCCTTTACTACTCTTGCTTTTAACATTCCAGTTGTGTTCTCCATGGCCATTTTGTACTCATATTCATAATCTCATCATATGGACGGTGCTTCACGCATCTCACTTCACACGACGTTTAAGCTATAGTTTCCTTCAGATGGTAAAAAGTAAGCTACAAACTGTTCACCATTTTCATTCCATGACCTCTGAAAATTTGTCATAAGCTTTAGTTTATAATGTTTACAATTTTACTATTACTATAATTTACTTTTTATTTTTCTTGGTTTCAAAATATACTTGTTTTTAATTACCTAATCATAGCTTGAGACTTTCTTCTATTCTGAGCTGATAGGCCGTCCTCATTGGAGCTTGGATCTGAATCAAAGATCTTAGCACCTGGAACTCTCCATTCTAATTAAAATAAAGTGAGTTACATTATTTAACCATTAAACAATCTGTTCCAACTATTTAAAATGTTCAATGTTCCTTTGAAATCTGGAAAAACATTTAATGTCTCAACAGATAGACATTTGGCTTGCTGTATGTTTTTCTAACTGGTTTTTTCATTGTCTTCAATGTCTTTTTTCAATTGCTTTCACATCTGACTATCTCTATCCATGTAAAGAGTTTTCCCTCCTCCTGAACAATTTAGTATTTTTATTTAGTAAAATTGGAAGAAGCTTTTATATTTCAAAATTTATCCTTAAAGTTCTTTTTTGATACTAAAAAAACCCAACTTTAGCCTCAACGTTTTCAATTGTTTGTGGTTTAAACCTAGTTTTTTTCTGTGAAATGTATTCTGTAGCCCGTAACCAAGATAAACTTCTGGCTGATGTCTTGACCCTCGCCATTTAACACTTCATTTTTATGAAAATATTTACCACATTTGATTCGAGATCGTAGATTTAGAGTTTAAAACTAATTGACAAATATCTTCCAGTATTTATTAATCAATATTAAACTAAAAAAACCAATCGTTAACCAATAAAAAAAGGGTGATTTGGACCGTTTCTTACACACTGTCCCGGTAAAGTGTCGGTTAACGTTAACCGACGGATAATAGATTCTACCGGCAGAATCACCCAGTTAAGTGTCCAGTTAACTTTAACCGACATTGGTAGAACGGCCATTACATATAGATATAATTTTTAAGATAATTTAATTAAAATTCAAGTAATTTAAATATTAACTATTAAACCTCAATCTTTATTAACTCAAATTGTTTAACTAAAATTTTAAAACATTAGGTTCAACCTAACATTATTTAAATATTACTATTATGTAAAAACAAACGTTTGATTTTGTTTTTAGTTAATGAGCTCCTTTCCTTTCTCCCTCCCCCGTCCCCTGTCACCTTCTCCTTTTCGCTCTTTGTGGCGCTCCGCCCTCTTCTTCCCCCCCCGTTTTTTCCCTCCGCCTTCTCCCTCTTTGGTCCCTTCTCCTCTCTTGCCTCCTTTCTCTTTCTTCCCTCCCCTCCCTGTTGCTTCCTCCCTCTGTCTCTTCTCTTCTTTCTCCCCCCTTATATGCTCTCCTCTCACCCGCCTTCTGCTTCTCTCTTGCCTCCACTCTCTCCCCTCCCTTCTCTTCCCTCCCTTTCCCCTCCCCCGTTTTCTCGGTTCTGATGTCCCCCCCGCCTTCTCACACCTTGTTGGCCGCCCTCCACCGGCTCCGCCGCGCCCTTTTTCAAAATCAGGGCTAATGGTCTGGAAGCATATTGGAATATCCTCACTTTACATAACTAAATCTGACCTAAAAATGAGATAAATGATTACAAACACAAAAATAAAACAATAGTTAACGTAGTAAACCGTGTTATTACAACATAAAACCTTTTTTAAAAAACACGGCTCGTAAGGTGGCACTTTTTTCTTGAGCTTATTGTTTTGAACGGTTTTGGGGCCTTATTGAAATATAATATAGCACATCACCAAAAGAAACTAACTGGAGAACGGCCAACCTAAAAACAGCACGTAACGTTGCAAATTAGAACAAGAAACAAGTGGAGAACCACAAAGATGAAAAAACGTGAGTACTCTTGTGTTAATATCATTTTTCACACACATAGACGCTTTGGTCGTTATAACACAACAGTGTTGCCATATTTTACACCAAGCATCGTAGGTTTATTTGATTTTGTAGCATAATCAGTCCTATAATCAAAATAGGTAGGTGATCCGGCTACATCGAGTTTCTCGTAGAGCTATGGAATAATAAAATTGACAAAACTTTGAAATTTTAAATAAATAAATTAGATTTAGATTCTGAGCGAAAAATTTTTGGTGGCAATCCTGTTTGCATACACATGGTTGGATATGCTCATGCGCGTGTATCATACTAACCGACAAAGCGTCTATGTTGTGAAAAATGATTATAAACACAAGAGTAACTCAGCGTTTTCTCCCTTTGTGGTTCTCGCACTGTGTTCCTTGTTCTAATTTTCACCGTTATCCGTTCTGTTTTAGGTGCCGTTCTCCAGTAGGTTTCTTTTGGTGATTGCTATAATTATATGTTTCACTAATGCCAAACGCGTTCAAACATACAGCTCAAGAAAAAAGGCCACTACGACCGTATAAAAAAGGTATGTATGTTAATAACCGGTTACTCCGTTAAATATTTGGTTTTATTTTTGTGTTTTGTAATCATTATCCAGCATTTTTTAGGTCCGATTTAGTGTATTAGTGGAGATATTCCAATATGCTTCCAGACATACCCTTTGATTTAAAATTCCTCTCGTATGCCTTTTGATGCACAAGGTGGGATACTTCGTTTTTTGACACATACCTATAAACTTTTATTTAAATTTTATTTAGATAATTTATGTATAGAGTTTATGCAATATAACCTTCGTCTTTAAGAGATCATATAAGTTTTGAAATACTCGCAGATCATGATTTCGGAATCAACATTGTTTGGTGAATTAAGAATAAGTAGGGCAATAGATTATAATTTACAAATGATAATGCTGATGAAAACTTTTGGAAGAATGTCTAGCTCCACCAGATTCTAAAAGGTATAAGTTACATTTTACTTTTTATTTATAATATAAAATTATCTTACTAACCAAATCAACGATTGTTTTGTCCATAATAGTAATATTTAAATCATGTCGAGGTAATCCCTGATTTAAAATTATTAGTTAACAATTTGATGTTAATAAAGATGAAGTTTAATAGTATATTTATTTTATTGAAATTTTAATTAAATTTATCTTAAAATATTATCATTTTAAATGGCCGTTCTTACCATGGTCTGGTTAAAGTTAACTGAACACTTAACTGGTTGAATTCTGCCGGTAATAATCTATTATCAGTCGTTACTTAACCGACACTTTACCGACACGTGTAAGACGGTCCTAAATCACCTTTTTGTTCATTTTTAACTAGTGGTTTTTTTTTTATGTTATAATTATTGTTAATAAATACTGAAGATATTTGTCAATTTAGTTTAAACTCTAATCTACTATCTAGAATCAATTTGGGGTAAAAGATTTTTCATAAAATAATTTTAATTTCTAATGTTCAAGACATCATGCCAGAAGTGTATCTTGTTTCGGCGTACAAATACATTTCTACAGAACAAACTAGGTTTCACCACAAACAATTGAAAAAGTTAGGCTAAAGTTGGGTTTAGTATCAAAAAGAATTTAAGGTATAATTTTGAAAATAAAACTTCTTCTAAATATGTTACTAAATAAAAAATACTAATTTTTCAGGAGGAAACTCTTTACATGCATCGAGATAGTCAGTGAAAGCAATTGTAAAAGACATTTGAAAGACAATAAAAAACATAGTTGAAAACTTACAGCAAAGCCAAAGTCCCTATCTGTTGAGAACCATAATGTTTTTCCAGCTTTCAAAGTAACATTGAACATTTTTAATAGTTGGTACCAGAAAATTGTTTAATGTTTAAATAATGTAATCTTATTTTTAATTAGAATGGGGATTTCCATGTGCTCAAGTTATCTTGATTCAGATCCACTCCCAATGGGACGGCCTATTCCAGCTCAGATAGAAGAAATGTCTCAAGCTATTATTAGGTAATTAAAACAATTATATTTTGAAATCACCCCCCCCCCATAAAAATAAAAAGTCATTATTTTAAGGTAAAATGTAAAACATATAAACTAAAGCTTATGAAAAATTTTCAGAGGGTGGTAATGGATGAAAATGGTGAACATTTGTAGCTACTTTTTACCATCTGAAGAAAACTATAGTTAAACCGTCGTGAAGATGCTGTTGAAGCACGTCCATATGAGACGAATTATGATATGAGGACAAAATGGCCAGAGAAAATACAATGGAATGTTAAAAAGCAAGAGTAGTAAAGGATACAGGAAAATTATTTTTTTACTGTACAGCAGAGGGAGTTTTTATAATGAATTGGACAGGTTGGTTTAGATTATTTAGATAGATATATTTTTTGAAGGCAGACAATAATCAAACATTTTAGAGTGTTGTTAGTAGAACTACAAAAATTGGTACACAAAGTAGTAGTACTGTACCAGATTAATTGTTCGTCATGTTCCAATCAATGAACAAGAATTCAGTGTTCACAATTTGAGAAAAACAGGTACAGCCGTATAACGAAGAAGCAGAAGCTAAAGCTGACGAAGCATCTAAAAAAGCAATCCGGTAATTGTTAAATGATTAAAGTGAAGTACTCTGGGAAAATAATTATATAGTGTACTGAGTATTAATTTACACTTTCATATTGCACAATTTTATTTAATAAACAGCATAATGATCATTTACCATAACAAAAAAAAAAAAATTTTTATAATATTGGATTAATTAAGTTCCTTGTATATAATTGTAATACATAGAGGATAAGCAAGAATTTTTTGTTCACTTCTGTTGTCTTATTGATACTGAAACAGATAATCAAATTTTATTTGTTAGTGAGTAATCAGCTTACTCGTGCGTTCTCTTCATCTTTACTGAATATTTACTACCTTAGGATTTGTTTAATTCTATTTTGTTTACAATAAGTTAACTGTTTAAAATAGGAAGGAAGTGTACAATTTTACACTTCAAACGTTTTAGTTTCACCACCCCAACAAATATCAGAGAAGAGTACTGAAATGTGTACATAGTACTTTCAATTTTAATATGTGATTAAACATTTAATAAAAGTCATAATAATATAGTTGTTTATATACATATAAGATTCATCCTGTTGAAGCAAGGTTTTTTTTTGTGATTGTCCTAATGGTTAGTAATCCTAATGACCCGGATGAAATGTTTATTTTTTACATACAATTTTTTACCCAATTTTACTGGGTCTACGGCAGTCTATGAAGAGTAAAAAATGTGAACGATTCATTCGATTCCGAATGCGGAGAAAAAAGTTTTTTTTGCATATTTGAGATATTTTCATAGGTCAAAGAATATTTAACTGCCATTTTTAGCATATTTGGATATTTTGTAAATTGTGAGAAAAAATTTGTATGTTATTTTGAATTTAATATTAACGTACCCAGAAAAATTTTTGAACATTTACAATTTTGTTTTTTTTTATCATTTCCAACTCTACTAAAGTGCAATAGTTATTTCATTAGAATAATGCAACTTTTAATACCTAATTAATACTCACTATCAAATATATTGAAAAAGAAATTGAAAAATGCATATTTTTGGCAATATGATGTTTATGATTATTTTTGCATATTTTTTTAAATTTTAGAGAATTTAATGATAATATTTGAAGGTTTTTTTTAAAAGAATTAAAATCCGTCGTAAGTGAATCACATTAATTTTTTTTTTAAATTATTAACATATATTTTCTACATCTATTTTTAATCTTTTTCCAGCTGCAAAGAAAGTGCAAAGGAATAGCAACTAAAAATAAAGCAGATAGTGATGTGATGATGATGATAATTAGTCCTAGAAGTATGAGTCCTTAATCTACACTTTTATTTTGAACCCTGGTAATGGCATCAGCATTTTAACATACTATGCTTCATTTTTATATAGGTTTACAACTTACGTGGTCGCACTACTAGTCTTTTGGTCAAAAACTCTTTTTCTAATTCCAACGTTGACGTGTGACATTATCACCGATTTTCATTCTGAAAATTTGGATTGTCTGTAATATAAACAAGGGAACATTGAGCCACATTTTTAATTTTTTAACTTTTAATTGCAATAAAAAATTGTAAAAAATTCGAATTTCACTTAAATAGTTAATTAACTAATACAATTTTAAAAATGTGCCTCAATCAATCCCGGCATGTTTGAAAAAATGAATATTTTGTCAGAATGCAAATTGAGGTAATCATTGCGCTATTGTTGGAATTAGAATTGTAGTTTGAGTGAAAAATAAATATTTTTTTTCATGATCATAATAGTACATACTGACATGTGCTTTCAAGTGCGCCACTGTACCGCTACAATTGACTTGCACGGACGCCATACACACTAATAATCATTTACGACTAACACATAAATCTCGGGTGGCGACGACGAGATGAGAAATTACCTAAATGAATTTCTCCTTATCAATGCCATAGCCAAGGCCCCTTAAAATAAACAATATCACCATAAAAAATGTCATCTATCAGACGTTTTCAGAACATTGTAAACAACTAGGTAAGCTGGGCTCCATTTAAAAAAAAAAAAGATCTACCAATTTAATTTTGATAGAATAGACTTTATCAGATAAGTTTTTTAATACATAAAAATCTATTAGTGTTGTGAAATTGAAGTCCACCTACCATATTGGCTGATTAATCTCACTTTGTGTCGCGATATTAATTTTACTTAACTGATGACAAACATTTTGTATCTAATTTTATGAAAATTCTAACCATTCTCCCTGATCAACAGTTTGTAAGTTTTAACACCTATTTTTCCGTAACTAGAATACCACTCATAATGGTTAGCTCTTTGACTCTTTTACATAAGTTGGAATTCAAAAACTAACTTTAATGTTACAAATCAAAATGAATAACCGACCAAATTATTAACAACGATTACGATAACTGATTAGAATAATTCTAAAGAGGTAATTGAAACAACAAAATATTCAGTAATATTGTTTTTAAGCCAAAAAATAATGATAAAGAGATTTCATCAGTCAATTAAATATTTAGATTAAGTTATCGAAACATTTGTTTTCTACTAGAATATTTTAGTACAGCAAAATGAAAATGTTTGCATAATATAAAAGTTTGTCCTAGCAATTTGCTGTTCTGATAACTGTTAACGAGCCAGCGGGACGCTATATTCAAAACCAGGACTATGGCTACCCCAATATCACCATAAATTACTAATCTCACACTAAATTTATATATTTCAAATAAGTTAAATAAAAAGCTATCTTGATTTAACCTCCCCTGAAGCTGACATCTTTTCCTTCTTTTAACTTACTCGATACATATAAATACAATAGTATATTTTATCAATTTTCTATATAACTACTATTATTATTATTTATTCTAATTAACAAACAATTTAATATATCTAACAGTAAATTGCTTTAATATTAAATGAATTTTAATAATAATATACTATTTTTTTTTTTTTTATTTACAGGTGATTCGAAAAGAACAATTTAGTTTCAGATGTGATGTTTCTGCTGACATGAAGAACGTTTATCAATTGTGATGGGTGAATCACTTAATAGTCAGAAATTAAGAAGAGGAAGGAGACGGAAATGAGAGAACTGGCAGAAAGGGAAGGGAAAAAAAACAGGAAGTTCGGAAGAGATAAATGGAGGAGCAGAGAGTAGAAATGAGAGGGGGAGGGGAAAAAGAAAGGAGGTGAAGAAAAGAAGAGCGAATAATGGGACGAGAGAAGAATGTGAGCGGGGATGAGAAGGAAAGCTTCATAAAGAAGTAGGAGTGAGTGGGAGGAAGGCTGGGAGCAGGAAACGGGGGAAAAGCGAAAAACTAGATGAGAAAGAACAAAGAAAGAGAAGAAGGGATTGCAGAAGACGAGGGGAATAATGAAGAGGGAGACAGAAGATTGATAAGAGGGGGGAGGGAGGACGGGAGATAGATGGGGGGGGAGGAGAAAGGGAAGCAGAGAGAGGAGAAGCTAAGCATTATAAGAGGAAAGCTTGAGGTGTAAAATGAGAGGTGCAGGGAGAGGGGAGAAAGGTAAAGTGGTGACAAAAGGGGAGCGAGGGGGAAGATGATAAGACGTAGGAAAAGGGAAGGAGTGGAAGGGAAGCTACTGTTGGGAATGGGGCGATACGGAGAGTAAAGGGAAAAGGTTGGACCAGTGGAGAAAGTTAAGAGATGGTGGGACGGGGGCGAAGGTAGGGGGGGGCAGGAGAGGGTATAGGATCAGATGGAGATGGAGAATGAATGTAACAAATGAGAACCTAATGAGGAGAGGCTAGGCGGAGAGGCAGGCAGTTAAGGGGAAGGCAAAGAGCAAGAAGACAAGCCGGCCAAGAAGATGACGAAAGTAGGGGAGACAAGATGAGAAAAGAAAGAGATTAGCGGGGAAGAGAAGGTGGAATGTGAAATAAGAGATGATCAAGGTATGGACGCGGCAGAGGAGGGGGTATGGTGTTGCAATAAATAGTGGGATAAGGCGGAGGAAAGTAGTGGGACTAAGACAAGTAGAGGAGCATCTAAAAAAGAGGGGCAGAAAGTTAGAGAAACGAAAAAGGGGAAAAGGGACATAGAGGAAGGAGCTGAGAGGGAAAACAATGGAACGCAAAGACATATGATTAAAATTGCAACTAATGCTAAACGTGCTAACAGTGAAACCGTTGATAGTGATAAAGAAAAAAATAACAAACGTGTACGAGCTGCTAGTGACACTAGTGTTAAGAAATCCAATAGTCATAAGGTCAGTTCTGGAAGTGACGAAAGCGATAAATCTGATGAAGAAGATATTACCAAGGCCAAAGAATCATCTCAAAGTGGTGACAGTGAAGAGGAGCGTAAAGTAAAACGTGTGTCTAGTGAAGCTAGATCAGATAGTGTTAATAGTGATTTTGAAATGAGAAGTAAGAAAAGCTCAGAACGCGGGGCCAGCGAGGTCAATTCAGACTCTTCAATCACTGATAATAGTGATCAAGAAAGCAACAGAGGTTCAGATAGTGATGAATGAAGATAATTTTTACGTTTCAGCTTAAGATTTGCTAGCATTTAAAGAAAATTAAAATTATTAAAATTATAAATAATTATATTAATTCCAGATTTGATATTATAAGGTTATTGAATAATGTGTAATATTTATGTTATCTCTTTAACAATACATCACACAAATCTGAAAACATATCTATGGTACATGAGTACATACATTCTTGATTCATGTATACACATTATGAATACTTATTGCAAAAATATACAACATAAAATTACAAATTTGGTTTTATAGTAACATAAAACACATTTGTTTTTACTTGCCCTTATTTTAAGATTGCGCTAAACAAATATGCAAATATTAGAAGTCCTCTGCTCTAAATATAAGTGTTGGTATAATGATTAGAACATCATAAAAAATATTAAATACTATACCATTAAATACTTAAGGAAGGCATTATTAAACATTTTAAATAATTAATCTATTGATAGTATGATAGTTATATGTTTTAATGAAATTAATATAGATCAAAATCAAATAATAATAATACAACAATTAAGTTTCTTCTACTTTTACTTTTTTTTGTTTCTTAGTTTTTGTAGTTTGTAGGCCACATGACTTGTTTGCTTTTTCCAGTTTCAGCCTTCTTTCTCTTCTTTTTGCATTTTTACTTTTTACTAATGGTGTACTTTCAATATTTGTGTTTTTTATAATTTGAGATTTATTCTCTACATTTGTATCAGTATTACTAATAATTGGTTTTTTAACTTTTTTAAACTTCTTGTCAACAATTTCATTATGTTCAAAAACTTTTTCCTCTTTGACGACTTCACTATGTTTCCTTTTTTTGTTTTTTTTAATTTGAGGTTTATTTTCTACATTTGTATCAGTATTACTAATAATTGGTTTTTTAACTTTTTTAACCTTCTTATCAACAATTTCATTATGTTCAAAAACTTTTTCCTCTTTGACGACTTCACTATGTTTCCTTTTTTTGTTTTTTTTAATTTGAGGTTTATTTTCTACATTTGTATCAGTATTATTAATAATTGGTTTTTTAACTATTTTAACCTTATTGTCAACAATTTCATTATGTTCAAAAACATTTTCCTCTTTGCCTTCAATATCTTCAACAACTCTTTCCTCTTTGACATCTTCATCATCTCCAATATTTTCTTCTTCTTCAGCAACTTCATTATCTTCGAAATCCCGACGAACAAATACAGAAATGAAAAATCCATTTGTACAATCAACACTTGGAACAGCATTAAGACACATTTCTGAACAATCATAACCAGGAGCTCCTTTGTTAGTCCAGCCTTTCACAATTTTAGTACAATCTAAAAGTTTAAATTTTCCATTAATAGATAAGGCTTCGTCGACAACAGCTTCATTTTCTTCATGATTCGCAGAGCAAGTAGAATAAACCAACCGTTCTAAATTAGGATAGCTTTTTAATGCATGGTTTAATAACTGAGCATGAACATTAGCTAATTTTTTCAATCTTGTTTGAAAATTTTGATTTTGCCCTGATGAATCGTTTCGAACTCTATCCACAATACCTGAAAAATCATAATTAAATATTATGAAATATTTGAGATTTAATAAAATCTATAATTCAATAATCAAGATATTGATTTGAAACAAAAATTAAATAAAAAATATAGAATTAATTATTACAAACAAATACTATTTACCAGAACCAGAACATGATGGGTCCAACAATATATATTTAACATCATCATAATAAGGAAAAGTTAGTGCATCCATATTGAATGTTTCCACATTTTGTACACCATATTTTTCCAACATATTTTGCATTATATAGAATCTTTCCTTAGAGCGATCAACAGCATACAGTTTACTATAAAATATTATTATAAATGTATTGGACATGGGTAACAAAAATATAAAACTAAATTACTGTTCCTATGCAAATTATTATTTGGTTAAAAATATTTTTGAATTGCTTTTATTAAAATGATTTAAAAACAATAAATAATAGATTGATATCTAATAATTATATACAACATTGAACATAGTATTAATAAGTGTCCATGCTTAATGCCAACTCAAAACAAATTAAGGGAAACTTTACAAAACTTGAAATGTGTGCTGATAGTAGTTACAGAAGAAAGTACAAAAATATAAAAATAATATTAACTTAATATTTGACAGATACTTTTTTTTCAAAATTAACTTTATTTAAATAACTGCCAATAGGATGATAAAAATATGTAAGTTCAGCAATGGTTTACAATATAATAAAAAAAAAAAATTAAAATAAAACTGGTGCTTTTTTCAACAGAAATAATACAATTTACTATTTATATATATGTATTTATATTGTATGTTCTACAATGTGTATGAAATGAACAAACTAACCCTGTATTTTGCATAATAGCAGCTAAATGAGATGTCTTCATACCAGGAGCGGCACACATATCCAACACAAAACTGTTTGGTTCTGGATTTAATAGGTAAGCAGCCAAACAACTTGCCTGTGAACAACAATTCTTATTAAACAACTAATACATTTTAAAATATAAACAATAAAACAATTTGAAATTCATTGGTATATGTTTATATACACATTACACGCATGCTAACAGCATTGTTCTCACCATCAAGTTTCATAATAGGTCGATTCACTCTAATGTTTAAACTAAAGGAGCTAAACGTTATCTTCTGATCGTAAATTTGTTATGTTACACACTTGTAAGACAAATCAACACATACGAGTGTCAGGATGTGGCGTCCTCTTAAAAATAAAAATATCAAAAGAAACCAACGAGAGAATACAGATAATGTTCATACATTTAAGTTTAATAATCGGTAAATTCACTATAATATTTAAGCCAACAACGCAAAATTGGAACTACTGGACGTAGATTGACAACCCAGCAGGATATGACGTCCTCTTAATCTTTAGTCATCAATAACTTTAATATTATAATATGCTCAGTTCTAAGACAGAACATACTGCACAATAACAAGAATGGGTAAGCTTTGCGCATCCAGCACCAAATTATCATAGTGTGCAGCTTGATATACACTGCGGTCGGTTGTTGCGAGTTGGACATTTGGCTGCATGGAGGGAATTGGACGACCTAGTCAGTCAATAGACCTTATTCTATATGTTACATGCTTAGAACCGACAAGCTATCTCGGGGAACAATTTTTATAGTAAATATAATTTGTTACATTTATTAAATTATATAAATTAAAAAAAAAAGCGAGTAAGTTGATATCATTCTGCTGTACGGTAAGTTTCAAATGGATCAATGTTTAATGGATTTTATTATACTTGAATTCAATGATATAATATCATTGTATAAGAAAAACGATTCTGAGCGAAGACGGTTTGTCAGTTTAGATATTTTATATTGTTAATATTTATTATAGCTGGTAAGTTGAATTGACATTTAGTTATTACATTTATTAGGTAGCAAAAAAATCATAAAAACTAATTTTTATATTTTAAACAAAAATTAAATAATTAAAATCCAAAAATGTATGGAGGAAAGTAGATTGGGAGGAATCTAGATGATGACATGGGATACAATTCTTTAACATAAATATGTTTTTTGTTTCAGACTGACTTTTCATACTGTTTTTGTTGTCTTGGTTACTTAATAACAAAAATATAGTTGCGATTCAAATATTTTCCTTGTAGGAAAAACATCAAGTAGCGTTCTAAGGTTTTTTTATCATACATTTCCTAATTTTAAATATCATTAAAAGTTTGCTTGAGGGTTTTAACAACTAATTTTGAATTATTTACAAATTAGTAGTTGAAAATAATTATTAATTGCAATATTATAACTTAAAACTTGTTTGTAGTTATACATTTTTATTTATTGACTAGCTAATAATATATTCCAATTTAAGATTATTATCAAATTTTATTGTTATTTCTTAACCCTTTCACTACTATACTATTTATCTACTACAACTGGTGTATGTTACGTAAAATAAAATTTTTTTAATTTTAAATTTTGAGATCTATATAATCTTATTATATTTGAAGTTTAAAATAATGAAAACCATGGTTTTTTTTTAAACTTGTACAGTTACCGGAAAATGAGAATACTATAAAATACAGGGATGTAATAGTACGTCTGGGTTAGTGAATAGTGTAAATGTTTTGTAAGTAATAATATGTCTAGAGCAGTGAAAGGGTTAAGATAGATTTTAATTCAAGTTTAAATTATTGGGACAGTTATCATATAAATGTTTTTTTGGTACATTTAAAAAAAAAATTGATAATAATATTCATACACGCAATGGCTGCAGCATATTATGTTAAAAGATAGAATTTTGGTGGTAATAATTTATTGTTACAACAATTTTAAATATTTTAAATAGTCTGATAATAGTATTTAAAATGTACTCAAAAACTTGTTGATTCAAGTCTTAACATTTCATATTTAATACTTCAAAAATGTTTACCAAATGCCAATAATTTTTTTTAATTATTTCTAAATACTTTGTACAATTTGGTTTTTCAAATAATAAAAAAAAATCTTTCAACTCTTTCTTTCTTTTTTTTCCAAATGACTGCCATTACCCAAATAATTTACAACACTGTTAATGTCTATAACTAAAGGATACCTCTTGATATAGTCTATAGATTTAACTATTTTAATAGGGAAAAGTTGAGCACAGTAAATGCTCCAATTATTTTACATTTTAAATAATGTTTTAATTTTTACATTCATACAAGTATTATTATTACCTTATCTTGAACAATTAAAGATCCATTATTGTACTCTTCAATTTCATAAAACTTCACTTTAGAATTAAAAATTAACAATTCTTTAATGTGAATATCTTGAACAAAAACGTTTCTTCCTTTGAACTTGTCAGATTTGATTAATTCCAAAAATTGAGCATAAGATTTTGGCGTTTTTAATTTAATAAATTTGAGTTCTGATAATTTTTCTAGTATTTTTTCTAGTGTGGTTAATAATGTGTTAACACGGAAAAATCTAGGTTTCAAAACTGAAAAATATAATTATGTTAAATGTTTTAAAAATTATTATTTACATTGCACAGACAGTAAGTAGAAAAATATATTTTTAAGAAGAGCCCATACCCATGTGAGGTTTCCGTCCTAAAAATGTATAACATAGCAAATTTTCATTCAGTAAAACAAATGATAATATGTTATTAAACTTAATAGTTAACTACCTACTATTAAAATTAAATGAAAAAATATTATCAATAGCATCTCAAGGGATGTATTGACATTTTATTTTTTAAGTGAGTAATCAGCATTTTAAAATTGTAATATTTAAATTGTTATAAATCACCTAAAAATTAAAATATCAATAAAATCCTAAAGATGACAAAAATAATAGTGAACTAAATGAACTCACTTTGGGCATGAAGTCCTCTTAAAGTACTAAAGTTAAAAATAAATAAATAACTTTTTAACTCTATAAACTATCAATTATTATTTATTTATAGCTAGAAAAATTTAATAAATAATGATATATATTTTTTAATGTACCTTTAGTATCCATGGAAGTAGTTAATTTTTCTAAATCATTTTCTTTCATAAGTTGTAAAAATTCAACTTTATATTTTTTTACTGCTAATATATTTTTAGCAGTGCCTTTTAATCCAAATTTTGACCACATCATTTCAGTGATAAGTACATACACTAAATCCCGGTCCATATTATTTTCTTTTTCCAATATATTACTTTTTTCTACTAACACATCTATCACTTTTTCCCATTTAAAAACATTCATCAGTACAGCATTCAACGACAATTTATTCTGGAAAAAAAAAATGATATTGTTATAAGATGTATAAGTATAAGAGGAACAGATAAAAAAATAATTGAAAATATCAATCACTAAATTAAAGACAAAACTTCAATATCCCCAGACCTACAAAGTTATATTTTTTGTAGACCGCATATATTGAAATGCATTTTTATCCTTTAAAGAATACTAGAGAACGATAAGTTGAAATTGGGATATTCACTTTACATAGGTATAATAGTGTGGATTACGCATTACACAAAAAATACCGTACAAGCTACCTGGATATTGTATACTAAATAGTATATAATATTATCACTTAAGGACATTTAAATAAGGTTATCTCAACATTAGCAATAAATGTTTGGAAATTGAAATAAGTACCTACATGGGTACAATTGTACAAGTATTTCAATAATTCAAATACATTTAAATTAATTTAAAAAACGAAGCATTTAATGTCTTATTTTCTGTTCATAATTTACATTAAATGAGTAAAAATGGTAAACATTGCAACTGTATAATGTCGTACAATACCTAATAGCATTTTCTAAATACCTAGTACATTGGAGTGATCTAGTTTAATATTAATTTGCTTTCCTAAATTAATTTTTAAGTTAATAAGTTCTTACTGGATACTGTGCTTGATAAAGCTGAGTTTTATAACTGCTTCCGGTTTTGACTTTCTTCAATATTTTTGCAGCAATTTTATATAGTCCAGTGGTTTTATCTTGGTTTTTGTTCATAACGTTGACGGGTTTTTCAGTAACCATCTATAAACACAGTTACAATACATTTTAATAAGGATATTAATTCGAATGCCTAATACTTACATTAAAAAATTGAGATTGTAAGCAATGGAACACGAAACGACAATCGATCAAGGTTCTGACAATTCGTTCAAACTGTTGAATTCGATATCACATTGAATGCTCAAGACGACGAAAACGATACAAAAGAATAATTAAAATTAAACACAAAACAAGCCTAGCACAAGAAAAATATGCACTGTGCACGTGCTTTACTCGATATCTACTTACAATATTATTGTTATCTCAGTGTTTATATATTCACTGTTTACACCGCGATATCAGCTATAATAGTCCGTGACAGTAGTTAACCCTTATCATAGTCAGTTATCATAGTCCGGATTACGGTATCACAAAATAAATGTGAAGATATTTTGATCCGTCGACTCACGATTTCGGATTTATAGAAGATCTTTTCTAGTTCTGTACATCTTAACCAACTGTATGTTATTATTATTCAATGATCGTAAGAAACGACTATAAGAGGAAAAAATAATAATTATAATAATTTATTCTGTGACGATATTAATATCGATGCGAGAAGCACAGATTGCGCACCACAAAATTAGGTTGAACTCTGTCTTCCGAGAAAAAGTGTTAAGTATTCACCGAAGTATTCACAATACACATAACAAATAATAATATTCGAGTCCAAATTTATCTATTGATTTAATATTATTATTATTGTCTGTTATGTTAGTGTGTTACCTTGTGGTCCCGACAAAGAATGTCACAAGTAAAATGTTTGCGTCAACTATCAAGTACACAACTTTTGTAACGCTTTGGTTATCTTGATACCGTATGCTAAGATAATGTTAAATGGTTGTATTATTTAATTTAAAATATTTAAACACTAAAATATCATTGAAATAGATATATAGCGCTCTCAGGAGTTAAAGTGGGGAGCTTTGTCCCCCTACATCTGATGGCGGTTAAAAAGTGTCCACTTTCAAATGTAGCATTATTTAGGATTCAAATTTTACTTGGAATTAATTAGCAATTTGAACATTATTCAGGGTTTAAAGTGGGATGAGTATGCTTACAAAATCACTGTTTATATATTACATAATACGTACAATTATATACAGAAGTATAGAACGCTTAAAACTACATAGAGACATTAGTCCCCCTAGAATTTTTCAAACTTAAATCGCTGAGCGCTCATAATAAAAAAAGATTGATGTTAATAAGTATATTTTAAGATCCCTATAATGTAGGCTTAAAAATACTTATTTTGTCAGT
This sequence comes from Sitobion miscanthi, assembly GCA_008086715.1. Taxonomy (NCBI): domain Eukaryota; kingdom Metazoa; phylum Arthropoda; class Insecta; order Hemiptera; family Aphididae; genus Sitobion; species Sitobion miscanthi. The sequence continues at coordinate 8,193,635 of CM017803.1, forward strand.
AAGTGCCTGATTTAAAATAAGTTTGAAAAAAAAAAAAAGTAATAAGATTATAGTTATGTAATGGATCACTAGAGTTAGCGTCTATTGACTATTCATATTTCATTTATATTAATAATTAATAATCATTATATTTTATCAACGATTTTGAGTGAATTTCGATTTTGTTCACAATCTATAATTTAGCCCCTTTTTTCATACAAAATAAAACACATACAGGTAAATCAAAAAATATCTAAATTTTAATCTGAGGTTTTGAAATATCTAATCCACAACTAACACAATTTTTTTTAATTTTCAACTTAGAAACGCATTTTTTACAAAATATAAAATTTGTTTTAATGCTCTACTGACTAATACAACCAAAAACAAATGTTTTTGCGATTACAAACATATTAAGATAATTTCTATGTTACAGTTACATTTTTGTGTCTTACTGCACACAATTTAAAGGCTAATAATTAATATACTTATATTTAATATTTTTCATATTATATCTATGCATTTATTACTATTTACTGAAAGTACTGTTTTTTAGTCAAAAACAAAAATGAGTTTATAATAAAAGTTAGTTAGTGAGAAAGTATTTTTCAAGAATAATCCACTTTATGTCATAGAATAAAATTTACAATTTACTTGCACAATATTTATGAAAATATTAAGAAGTACACCAACAATGACTGCTGATGAATTCAGGAAATATCACTATACCATACACAATTAAATAAAAGTACGCAAATTAAATTATAACTATTCAGTGATAAAAAAACATGTATTTAAAAAAGTGAAAAATTACATAATAAAAACAAAAAATAACCAACAACATATTTTCAAGTAAAAAGTAAAAAAAATGTTTTAACGTGCAAGCTTAACATTAATAATTAGAAAAATAACATAAGTCAGTTAATAATGAAGCACAACAAACAAAAATTAAAGTTCGTCATGTAATTTAGGACTATAACCGTGTTTATATTTTTTTACATGTGAAGCGGCTTCATCCACTAGACCTAAGAATTCATCTTTATCAAATGAATAATTAGTAAACTTGGCATGTGCACCCTGGTCTGGATGTTGGCCCTGCAACATAAAAATATTCAATTAAATTTTTAATTTCATTTTCATATTAATTATTATTAAGTCTAGATTTATATGTATTTTCATTTTTATTTTTTTTTTATTGAAAGGTGAAAGAGGTAAAGAGGTTTGAAAATATTACATAGAAGAGTATTTTTCTTTTCGTGCATCAATTTGTATATACTTATACAAAATAAAATATTTTATAACAAATGATAACGAAAATGGTAAAAAGTACAACGAATATGAAAATAAACGAAGCAGCTTGTGTTTCATCGCATTGGATGCAAACATGCTGGTGAAATAGAAATTGTTTGCAATTGTCGTATTTAGGTATATAGAACACAGTGTTAGTCACTAAAATGTATGTGATAAATTTCATATTTAATGATAAATCTTCACAGTGATATTTTGTATGAAAGTAAAAAGAATACAAGGTGGATATGATTGATAAGAAGACAAAATGTACACTCGATACAAGTTAAAAGCATACAGAAAATTAAAGCTGCCAAAATGTAATTCATCCACACCCAAAATGGATTCCATGGTTGAGCCTTGCTCTTGGCATTCCCTGAGTTTGAAATGTTCTATTAATCAAGAAAACCATAACTCCAATCACTAGTTGAAAATTTAAAATTGGAATTATGATTTTTTATAAATACCTCCACTACGCTGTATAAAATCTTTCAAAATCAATAAATAAAATGATACTGCTTCACTGTACAGAGGGGTAACTGAAATGACCAATGAGTGTTTTAAATTTTAATTCAATACTAAAATCATTGTATACGAAAAATTATTCTGAGCAAATACAATCTGTCAGCCTAAATTAATATGAGTATATTTTATTATATTATAGGTATTAAAGTAATTTATTTTACTATTAGCAAAACATTAGGTTGAATTATTTTTTGCCGAAAACATTTAATTTGATATACTTTAAAAGTTTCAAGTAGTTATCCACAAATAAGTTTTATACATCCAAAAAATCAAAAATCAATATTCTCCTTTTAGAAATATAATTTTGTCAAAATTTGAAATTAAAATATCTATTTAAAAAAACTATGTTTATACAACCTATATTGGTTAGGGTATGAAATACTTATGATGAGAAACCTTATTTTAAATTTTTGATTACAAAATTATGTATACATTTAAGCGATTATGATGAATTTTGTCAACATTTGAACTTAAAATGTTTATAAAAAAAAACCCATGCCTATGTATCTTAATATTTTTTAACTCCTATCATAACAATTTTGGAAACCATGAATTAAATTGTCAAGATTTTTGAACAAGCAAAATATTGTTTATTCAAAATAATTTTCAAAAAACTAATAAACATTGAAAATGTTATATTGCTATAAACTGCTTAGAAAGGTTAGGCAAATTTTATCATGTATAGAAAATAATACAATTTATTGAATATCAATTATTTAAGGTTATTAGTTTTTGAATTACAACTAAATAAGAAAACGGTTGGATTCATTAATTTATGGGCTGTGCGAATATCAGCAAAATTTGAACTTGTAACACTCAAAATAAATTAATTTGACTTTCTAGATAACTTTTTTTTTATTAAAGTTGGGACAATTTGTGGAGAATCTTGTATTCAATTTTAAACTCTTAGGTATAAATAGATAATATTTATGAATTCCCAACTCAATTTTAATTTGTAAATTTTCATGAATTTGACAACCTTTGTCAAAAAGAATCTAAAAGATACTCAAGTTTAAAATCAAAGCATTATTTAAAATACAAATTTTAAAAATATTAAGTAATAGTTAAACTATTTATGGTGTACACACTACAGTCTACAGACACAAAAATAAAAACTCTCCATGTTAAAATTAATACATTTATCACTACACTCAGAATCTAAAATAGGGGTGAATATACTTGTTGAATCATCCTTTACACAAATTCATATGTAGATATTTATTGTTATTTTTTTGAAAATATATTTAAATAGTTCATACTTTTTTGCAAAAGTTATGTTTCACAATATATAATAATATATTGTATGGTCGTATAGAAAGGAAAGAACTGGTTAAGCTGCGTGTGTTATCTATATGCCGTATTCTTTTATAGTTTGACGTTTTATTATATTATAGTTCCCACGCCTCGTAGTCACTTTGACTGAATATTTTTAATAGAAAGACTGCTTAAACCAATACAAATGTATTTATTTTTTTTGTACCTAAGTTGTAATGATTAAACAATGAAATTTATCCCTATAAGTTTTAACCAAAACCAATACTCGGTTTTTAATATTTGTCATAGAAACAATAAGCAATATTTTGGTAAAGACAATATTTTATATTTATTTTCTTAAAAAAAATTATGTGCATACTAATATGCATACTAGATGCATAGTATTTAAGGTTTAATGATACATAAAAGCATATTTTAAGGTTTATTAGTGCACCAAATCTGAACTTATTACACAAAATGTTAAAATTACAACAAACATTTTTGTTTTACAAATGATAATTTTTTGGAAATATGATATTGCTTACCTTATCTTGCACAGTAAACTTATTTATATCTCGCCATGTTATGTACTTAACACCTCTCAAGCGAGCCAAATCTTTGTAACAATGTTCATCCTCACAATTATATCTGTTAATGAAAATTAATAATAATTAACAATTTTTACTAATAAATATCTACTTTAATATGAAATTTATCAAAAATAAATATAAATTTCTATTATTGAAAATCATACTCACAGTTCAAATAAAACTGCCCATTCGGGTAAAAATAAAAGATGTGTTAACCCAGCGCCGTGCATTCCAATAAATATATCTGTGTTATATGTTATATGTACTTGTTCTTTAAAAGTTAAATAGTTGCCACTATAAACAACCTAAAACCATTTTGATTAGTCCATAAACTGTGTATTGCATTTATTTAATCAAAAATACCTTTTTTACTTCATACTGAGAATGATTTTTTAAAGCAGTTATTAATTCATTCTCATTCAATACATTCCTATATTTTGTATTTCTAGACAAAAATGTTATCTTATTTTTTCATTGCCATTTGGTATTTGATCGATGTTTAAACGATGTAACACATGTTGGGAAAATGCTTTGAACAATCCACTGTTTTCACATCCATCAATCTAAAGCAAAAAAAAATATGACTTTACACCTAATATGTTGTATACAATTATAAAATATACGTCACTCTTTGATTAATTCACTAACTTATATATCAATATATCATAATATTTCTAATGCAGATTATAAACTTTTGAAAAATAAAATAATTTATAGTTACCAAAGGAGTATTGTAATACAGCCCAAAAATCATTCTTGGTAGTAATGGTAAGACAATATCATTAAAACAAACAACTTTTCCTCTGAAAGTATTTAAATTCCATATTGGATGCTTTGTAAATGCTTGAAAGGTATCACTAAATGCAGATTCATAGGCAAATGACTCCCAGACTAATATATGTATGTCTTTTGAAAACATACTAACTCCTGAGCCATTCACATGCTGAGACGCATATAAATTCAAAAAATCACAAAAATGATGGTACATATTCACAGCTAATAAAATAAAGGTTAAAAACCATTATTAAACACATACTATACTAAGAAAGCAAAATTATAAATGCCTAACAGACATTACAATTGAAAATATTTACTTGCGTCTATTTTCATAATGACTGTAGGTTCAGTTATAATTAAATCACATTTTCCTGGATAATCATCAATTGGTGTAAAAAATCTTAATTCGGGACTCCAAGACTGTAATGGACTCAGATGATCACACTGAGCATCCAATTTTTCTTTATGAAACCTATATGTGAGTTACCTATGATGTTAATTATTATTTACTCGTATACTTGTGTTAAAAGAAAAATATTACCAAATGTGTAAATGATTCTGTGATTTGATTTAGGCATACAAAAAACAAACCATTGATTTTTTTTATTAAATATTAATAAAAAAATTGTAAGTAATATATTTATTTTTTTTCTTCTAACTAATTTTTGAATTACAATTATGCTTACTTGCATTTCCCACCAATTTGACCACTACTTAATACATCCATTTGATATCGTATCGGATGGTTTTTGTTCAATATATTTTCAAAATTTATCATAATATTATGTCCACGACAAAACTTCAAATGGTTCGTGCATTCCAATGATGAATCGTCCTATATGTGTAAAGTCAAAATAATAAGATTTATATCAACATATTGATTTTATTAATCACAAATTATTATAATTTTAAAAATACCAATCTTGTGTTTCCATATTTAAAACCTGACTAATATTTTAATAATTAAAACTCTAGATAAAACACAATGCATAAAAGTAACAATAACAGTAATTGGAGATGGTTATAACTTGTAAAAATAATGAATACAGATGTATAAAATTGCATTAAAAATATAAGTCATTAACTCCAGTGTAATGGAAAATTACTTGATTTATTGGCTCACACATGTGTGTGATTTCTTCTCGTTGTTGTTTCACGTAGCCAAAATCTCCTTGATCGTAGAACGTGTCAATTTGATCCCGTTTGGTTGGTGCCCAGCTAGTTTCAGGACCCGGACACACTGGATCCAAATAGCGGTGCTCTATATCACAGTCACTTTCGTAGCCCCAACAGCGCTACAAATTGAGAATGTACGAGTAACTATGCAATTAGTGTTTGATAAATTTTAAACACCGTCACATACCGATTTGTTGTGATTGGTTCTCGAGTTCAGTATGTATGGCAAGTGTTCTGGATGGACGTTCAAATCCATCGGTACCGCACTCGCCCGAAATACGTGGTTCGACAGGACGAAGCACGGTATGGCTATGATCTTGAGGTACAACATGACGACTGCGCATTAAACAGGATCGACGATACCTAAACTATACATTGGGTGGTGTCATCATCGTCGTGGCAGAGTCGTGAGAATGTACGAGTAACTATGCAATTAGTGTTTGATAAATTTTAAACACCGTCACATACCGATTTGTTGTGATTGGTTCTCGAGTTCAGTATGTATGGCAAGTGTTCTGGATGGACGTTCAAATCCATCGGTACCGCACTCGCCCGAAATACGTGGTTCGACAGGACGAAGCACGGTATGGCTATGATCTTGAGGTACAACATGACGACTGCGCATTAAACAGGATCGACGATACCTAAACTATACATTGGGTGGTGTCATCATCGTCGTGGCAGAGTCGTGTGTAATAAAAATATTAGTCACGACGGGGTAGGCGGTAGTCCATTGCCAAGTCGTTGGCGGGCAACGCGATTCGGAAATCGGTTATAGTAAATACTAAATAATCACGGCCGACGGGCAGGCGGCAGCGCAATGTTTACTAGTTCAAACGTACAAACCGTTTGGTCGGAGGAGGGGTTCTCAAAATGATACCGTTATCGTTACGGTAGAGTAGAACCTGTGGCGGAAGTGCGGAATTGCCGGACGTACTATAGTACGCGGGTGTTACGGTACTACGGTCAACAGGTACCGAACGGCTACCAATATAGTGTAGTGTATTTCATTATTGTTAGTAATGTTACATTTATTATAAACTGATCGCGATTGCTATATACACTTTGGGCCATTATATTCCAAAACAAAAATAATACAATTTTATGCACATTAGACGGAATTTATGTCGCAAGCGAATTTAACTTTAGCAATGCATTAAAATTATGCACCTACCTACAATTCGAAAACTTAGGAACATATAATAAATAAATAAATGGGTGAATCGTAAAATGTTTATTAATTTTATGTAAACATTTATGTAATACCTATATTGTGTTGGTTCATCCTCGTAGATGCGAGTCGGTAGCGAAGGGGACAACATAATAATGTACCTACTTTATACCTAAAAAAAAGTAAGCCATTGTGCAAACGAATATTTATTAATATTTTGCTTATAAATTAGCTTATTACCTATAAGTAAGGTAATAGGTAGTGGCACTATTGTGAATTGTATAGCCACTATTTGTATGTGTTGTATGACAATGCAAGTGTACGGTAAAATATAAGTAAATATCTATAGGTATACCTTGGTTTATTTTAGCCAAAAATCCAACAATCCAACATCAAAGTAAAAAATATGTAGGTACACAAACTGACATACTACATAATATTACATTCCAAGCAAATTCCATTATAACTTTTTTTTAATTTCTACTATTAATAATTTTCACAATGACCCACTTACGTTTTACTGCATAGGTAATATTATTATTTATTACTACTAGCTGTTAATTAAATATTACTATAGAGTTCGGATTTCAAAGCATTTGCATATTTTTTTGGAATGCCTGCCACGATGTTGGTTCAGTTTAAATTACACGACTACAACACGAGTAAAACCTTTTTTGTGTCCGCCCATTTATTATTTTTATAAAACATGTATTTAATATAATAATTTATTGTACCTACTGTAAATTATTATGTTATCGAAAATTAATAGAAAAATGTGTTAAACCATATTTCGGTGGTGTACGTCTAGTCTAGTACTCTAATGTCTACCTTTAACTGTATTGTCTGCATAGAGTCGAAGCTTGTCTTACACTTCCAAAATACACGTTCGACGTCCTCATATAGGTACAGTCACACCCGCCGTGTTGTCCCGGTACTTTAACGCATCATAACATGCCAAAATGTACGTTCAGAAGTTCCAATTTTGAGTGGTTAGCTTAAATATTAGTAACTTGACCTGTTATCCAACTTAAAGCTAATAATATTATCTGTGTTTTCCCATTGGTCATTTTACAATATTTTAATTTTTAAGTAAGCAATGGCAATTTGAAAAAATCTCGCCTTAAAATATTAAAATATTGTAAAAACCCCATATTAAAACACAAATATTGGTCTTACCTTTAAGTTTGATAATTATAGGTCAATTAACAATTTATTCTATATCGTTAAAGGTTACTACATAAAATTGGAACTCCTGAAAACAAAATATTGTGTACGTTACATCTTTGTTAAGCGGATACAACATATTATGCGTGTGTTGTGGCGTCTTCTTTAACTAAATAATAACACAAAATTGGAACTGCTGGAGGTACATTTTGGTATATTATGCGTAAAAATAAGATGGAGACAACGCTGACCGCATGCGGGTACGACGTACTCTTAGTGTGTTTTGGGGGGTTTTAATGCATTAAGCTTTCATGCCATTATCTAAGCCTTAAGGTATTCACATTACAACGGAACGGAGACAAACTCCTTAAAGTCAGAAGTCCGAACACTAGTTATTACGTATATTGGATAGATTAGGTTAGGTTAAGTATATAATTTTAACGTTATATAATTAATTTAAAATATAAAAGTATGACGTTATTTTTTAAAAAGCTCGGAAATTGGAAACCTATCTAATGGTTGGTACTTGGTACTTGGATAGGTACTAGGGCCCCCATTTTCTGCACACAATGTAAAATATATTAAAGGTACCCACCTATTTATTTCCACAGATATTTTGAAGGTGTTAATTTGTCATATTATGGTTATAATGATAATAACAATTGTCCATGAAAATTTAACACGAGCAGCACGCCGCACTATCCCTCTACTGAGTACTAACTACCTACATGTTTACACATAACATTGTTATATTATAAAAGTAACAGCATACTAAGCACAGGCGTGGCCAGACTTTTACAGCAGGTGTTTCTAAGGCCGGAAATTTTCCAAAATAATTATTGAATTAATTTTATAATAGAGCAGTGTTAAGAACATCTGGAACAACACTATAGTCTATAGACACGCAGAGCCTGACGATTAAGATATGCAGGTGTTGCTACAGAATACACAACAAAACCCTTAGCCTTTAAACATGCATATGAGTAGCAGTAGGTACCTACATATTGTTATATTAAACAGATGGTTCTCCAAGCATTCTCACTTCCAATTTTTTCACTAATACCTACCTAATAATTAATAATATGAATTTGTTAAAGGTTAAAACTTTGTGAGGAGCTATTATACTATTTATTTTTTTTTATTATTACTGTAGGGATAATAGGCCCGTGATAATAGATTTGGAATATATGATGGGGCCATGATTATTTGAAAACTTGAGTACCTAATTAATATAAATCTATCAACATTTTATAATTTGTAAAAATTACCGTTTGTATCCAATATTATAATATTATGAGTACCTACTTTATGTTTTTGTGAAACCATTTTTAAAGACTGCCTATATTTAGGTAAGCTACAGCCCACCTAACAAAACTATTTATTTAAAATAACCCATAAGGGGGATTATATCTAAATCAATAAGAGATATTTTCTTTTGAGGGGGCTAAGCTCCCCATAGTAGCACCAATCTCTATATATACTATCCTTAAAATATATACTATATAATATATTACTCGGTTCAATTTTAACCTACATCAACATTTTTAAAACAAACCACCCGCTTAATAATTTTCTGTTGAAAAGGTTGGTGTTCATTTGAAAAGAAGAAGTTTGTATCGCCACAGGTCACTCCTTAAATAGTATAAAAAACTAAATAATTTTAAACATGGTCCTATAGCTGGTGAATCACCTTGTAAAGTAACACACCCATCTTTATTTTAAATAAACAATATTAATCGGAAAAATTAAAACACACAGTTTGTTTCTTTTTCTTTTTTAATTTATTACATTGCGTATTTTACCTACACAAATAAAACAATAAAGTAACAAGTATATTATATTAATATTATTCTAAGCTGATAAGAAACTTCTGTTGGTGACTAAACCGGTGCAAGTGTATAGAAGTATAAAATTGCAAATTATATCTATATTATACAATTATACAAGACTAGGTACAACAATATATTTTTGAAAGATAAACACTCGTTTCATCAAAAGTATTAACGTTTTTTAAAATATTATTTTCAGATAATTTAAAGTCATACAAAATAAAAAGTATGATAATTGTAATATAATTTTCCAAAATAACTACTTTTCTAGAATAAAAGTGTTTAACTTTAAAATGATCACTCTGTATTATACCATGATAGTGTTATACCTACTAAAATATTTTTATTATATTGGTGACTGGTGTGAAATAAGTAATAACAATATACCGGAAATGAATTATTGTATTAATTTATTATAACATCCATTGATAGTACCTATTATAGGTATTCGTATCAAGTAAAAATAAGTAGGTAATAACTATAATAGCGAATCACTAATAAGTAATTACCAACACATTAGAATAACCCACAGCATACTTATATATAATATTTACTTCTACATTAACCATTTAATTTTAGAAGTACAACTATATGGACAATGATAAAAACTGCTCATTTTACACTTTTAATGCTTGCATCTTATACAAGACGTATCTTATGAAAATAGGTGTGTACATTGTACCTAATGTCCTATATTACAATAATTTATATATTAATTAAAGTGTGTATTTGTGTACGTTTAATTATCATTATACGATGACAAGACGACAAACCAACTTCAATATTTCGCCAATACCTAATCGTTTATTGCATTTAAATTATACATAGATACCTAATATAGCTTATAACGAGCGAACTAACATACGAACGAATATTATACGACGCCATAATACGCCTTATTCATTTATTTTTTCCAAATTATATGGTATAGACTATAGAAGTATAATATAATAGAATATACCCACTTTACATAATAAAATACTATTATACTCTATAATAGTTATTATTCATACGTCAAATCGTGCGTTTATTACATTAAGCTCTCCTTTGTCTATAGATAGTCTCTATATAACTTTGCATAGGTAGGTGTAATGGATTTTGCATAATATTATAAACGCGAATAATACTTTTATGTGTATATCATTATAGCAGGTATCTATATTGTATTATACTATTAACAAATAGCAGACAACAGTAAACGAAGTTATTTAGATTAAACGGTATGGGTACGCAGAACGTGGGTGGAATGTGTAAAAACCAAAAAAAAATATTCGAAGGTCACTGTGTTCTAACTTCAAGCCTTACTATTAATCATAAACCTACATTTTACCAGCAATAAAATATATGCTTATTTGTATTATGCGATTAAAGTAATAAGTCCTGTACTTCGCACCTATAATATACCTGCAATAGGCAATAGCGTAATATTCCGCTGTTGAGTATTTCGTTATGATATAATATTATGTGCGTATTAGCGTATTAGGTATACACATATAGGTACCTACCTACATATTAAGTTATTATTTACTATCTATTTGTGTGCCTATTTAGACAGGCTTATGTAAAGATGATTGTTATTTTACCCATATATTACGGACCAGTCTTATAATATTATATTATGTTGCTAAAGTAAAAGTCGCATTAAAATGTATTCAAATATTATGCGAAGTACCTATAAACTGTTTAGCTGTAAATATACCTATAACCGGCTGAATTTATGAAAACGTTTTTCAAAATATTTACTTTTTATTATATTACTTATTTAATGTACAAGAACAAGTACCTAAATAAATATAATTATTTTTGTAATTAGTAATTACTTATTTAAAATACTTATAATATCACATTTATAAAGCATCAAAAGAATTTATAACTTTTAACCACCTGCATCATTAAATAGCAATTTATACTGAAAATAAAAATAATAAAAATGAGTTATATTTTAGTTTTAAAATACTTTACCTAATATTAATTAAACATTAAACGGCTATTAATGAAATATAAAATAATACAATTTAAGAATAGGTATCTATTCAAACAAATGTTTAATAATTTGATTTTAACTATAAATAAAATAGTATAATGATTAATGTTTACCTATCAAAAAGAAATCAAATGTGTGACGAATAGTTATTATTAAATTTTAAATGTAGGTAGGTATTAACATTAGGGAGGCCTAAGGTCTTAGCTTATTCTTGTATTTTTTTTCATTCGTACAATTTGCGCCTTTCACCTATTTTTTGTTAATACGTAATAAAATATTAACAACAAAGTTTTAAATCAATTGTTCAATTTTAAGTCACGTCCCAGGGCACTCAAAGTTCAGTAGTTTTGTAATTTTTTACGAAAATCTCTTAACATTGAGCTATAATTTTTTTTCTATAATAGAACATTATATTTTAAATATCTGGTTATAATGGTATAATGGTTCACCACCAGATAAGTTTAATTTATTGTTTTGTACTTACGTTTCATAGTGTTGTATACTTTTGTACATTTTTCTATTTAACAGTATCTTTTATATTTTTACGGGAGAAAATGTATTTAATTGATAATCATTTAAATAAAATATCAGGAAGTAAATTATCGTCAAATTTAAAAGTATTAAAGACTTTGTTTTTGTAGTATATGAGTCGTGAAATTGAATCTTCGATGAAAGTGCTAAATTCATTATTTGAGAAGTATTAGTTTTTTGGGAGAAGGCGCGTATTCCAGTACGTTTAGAAAAACATTGTACACCTAAAGTTTAATTTTTATAAGATGAGTGGAGAACACTCAAAAACATGACGCAAAAATACAGCTATTCATAAAGAAGAAGAAGTACTATTTTTTTAAAATGTTATGATTTCATTGATTTAGCCTATACGGATGCTCTACAAAAGGTAAAAATCGAATAATTATTTTAGTTTTTATTATACTGGGTACTTATTAAAAAAATAGGTGATCGCAAAAAGAATTTAAATATTTATTTTTAATGGCCACCCTAATGTACATAGGTATCTAAAATTATTTGATTTTCAAATACAAAATATATACTTTCCAAATACCTACTTAATTCAAAAGGTATTTTATTATCCTAAATACTACAAAAGTATTTAAATATACACTTACTATAAAAATATTTTACAATACTGGAAGTAATTGACGACGCACCTTCTCATTATATGTCTGTGTCTAAGGTATGTGTCTGATGTCTGTGTTTAATGTATTTTTAATCTTGTAAAAGATCACGATTTCAGACCCATTACTTAGACTGTTAGACTTTAGATTTATAAGGTTACCTTTAAGTGCAAAGTATTGTAAAAAATTTAGATTTTGGATCAGAGATTAGATTTGTAAGGAATACAGACAATCATGAAATCTTTTATAAAAGCGTCTGGCTTCTTAATGTATGATTAGACGTAAAGAAAGGAAGTAATTCATTTTCAAAGAATAATGTTTTGATAATTTTGAATTTTGTTAAGTTCGAGTGAGTTCAAGTATTTAGTGGCTTAAGATTAATGAAAATCATCACCCTGTCTTCAGCGTAACCGGGCATTTGTGTAGTATTAATTGTTGGTAATAATTAATAAAAATCAGAGAAAATAACAAAATATGAACTTATTTAAAATAATATCTGTACATCAAACAACAAAATAATCATAATAAATTTTGATAAATAGGTAAGTATTATAATATTTTGCCGTCAATGTGACGGTTTTTTGAAACTAATTATTTTTATTTTCAATTTTTTGTGTAATATGAAATCTATATACTGGAACTAAAAAGAATAACAATTTATATTAACCTTCATATTTTTTTCTTTTGTGAGAGTAATTCAACAATACATATTTACATCACAATCGTCAATCAGTCATCGTTTATTTTGAAATATTTTAGTCTATATTATTCGTATAGGTACCTGCAATGTTATCTTTGAAATGAAGTCAATTTCGTTTGTACTTTAAAAATAAGTACTTCATCATACTTAAATATGTATTAGCGCACCGTCGGTATTTAGAACTGATATAAAAAGAGCAAAGTTACAAATGACGCACATTTAATTAAATATTTAAATGTCAAAAAAATTATGTTCTTACATTATATAGCTTGAAAAATTAATATTTGTTTATACATAAAGGTATTAGTAAGTATACTTACTAGGTATTTGTTTATAACGTTTGACTCTAGGACAAATATCTATAGTGTATATTTTTAATGAAGTCAAAATAATGCAAATATTTATTACGACTCATGAAGTCATGACCATTATACCGTTGCTACGTCTTATAGAACCGATAAATAAAGCTATGAATGCTAAAGACACAAAACATTTTCATATTTAATTACATTCCATGGTCAACTATATGTTTACAATACAAGTCACTATACCTATGTTTCATTATTTTATCATTTAGTTTAAATATCCATATAGATTCCTAAATTCTATATATTGTTGTTATCAGGACTGGGCATTAAATACTATTTTTAAGCATTCATGGTTAGTGAAATTAATGACTTAAACTCAATAAATGCTAACCAAAGAAAATTGTACTCCCAGCGCATGAAATTTAGAATTCTTTTCACTAAAATTGTATACTGATGATTCTCAATTGATTTGCAAATCTAAATACATTCCAACAAATAAAAAAGTTACAAGTCGTATAAGAAAAATAATGAAGTCTACTTGAAATCGACTTTCCCACATTTTTGATTTTTTGATTTAAACTTCTCAAAAAATTAAATTTCAACAATTTTTAAATACACCTTTTTAGGAATTTGGGGAGATAGTATAAAACATGTGGGAAAGTCAATTTTAAGTAGACTTGACGACCAATTCAAATCTGTTTTCAGAATTTTTATCGCTTCAATAGATCAATTGGAATGTTTGGCAAAAACACGTCTAAAATACTATGCCGAGCATGTGTTAGACAAAAACAGACAATCACGCTATCGAATCTCATTAATGAATACAAATTTCGGGTTCAAATACTAGCTGATAGCTCAGAAACTTAAATTAGTTTTTTTTTTTTTTCATGAAAAGTTTTGTAAAATAGAATTGTCTGATGATGTCTGATTGTCTTGAATATTATTATTTTTATTATTTGATCCAACCAAGCCTAAAATATTTTATTCTTAATAGATATAAAATGTTTCTTATTAATTCGTGATCACCAACGCCCAACCGGCGAATGTGCTGACATTAAGAAAATGTTTTAATGATTGAAGGATCGTCACAATACAAACTCCCCTCTCTTCAGCCCTGGTTGTTATAAATTATAATTAATATAGGTAGGTACATTTCATTTCTATATTATCTCAATTATATAGACTAAAAATAATTTGATTAAAATTTAGTTTAGACGCTTGATTTTAGAATCACCATTTTATTTAATTTTTGGAATTTTAAATCGCTACCCGCAATATACGAGTATTTTACTCAAAAAAATTTTTTTTATTGGATCATCAAGCTTTCGTGTTTCCTTGCTCTTTAATTTAATTGTGTACATATACCATATATAATTATATAAAGTACTTATAATTATTAGTTTAACTATATAAGATAAATTATGAAGATAGATACTATAATAAGCTGGTAAAGTACCTATACAATTAAGATAATATTAAAGAAAACAATACAACTATAAAAACTTTGTTATAAATGTCTATTGCTAGTATTATATGTATATAGGTATTAATACTACTTCAACCAACATTTTTAAATTTTTTATTTTTATTAAGTAGCTTAAGCAGTTAAGCAGTAGGTACCCACACAGTTAATTTTTATTTATTTTTATTATGAGTCATCTGACGTTTATTGACATAATGACTAATACCCATAATAATACAGTATAAATATTAATTAATATTTCAGTATACCTAGCGATCCATTTAACTATTTAAGTGTCTACACTCATTATTTCTAATTACTATTAACTATTCAATTTTTTGAAAATATTATTTTTATATAATTTGATGTCATTTCAAAATAACATATCTGAAAAAAAAAAATATAATAATATGTAAAAATAGTATTAAATGTGACTTAAACGTGTGATCATCCTGTATAGCTATAGATTTAATATTTATACAACAGCGCATTTTATAAATTATGGGAGGTTCAAGTGTTCCTGTTTCACAATATGTTTACACTTAACACTGACCAGTATTTATAATATTTTAGAATTTAGAATTTATTAACCATCTATAAATATATTATAAACCTTCTAAATTATATTTCTTGATACTACCTATATGTAGGTATACTTATTCAATATTTAAAAATATTTTGTGTATATATTTAGGAATTCGTATTGTTAAATTATATATTATAATATATACGGACCTTGGTTTCATTTGTATAATATTATATTATATAGGTAAATATAAAATAATATAAAATAAACAAATATTTTTTTTATAATTTCAGAACAATTTCCGAAAATAAGAACTGCACACTTTTAAATTTGCTACTGCACATTTAATATTAGCTACTGCACACAATTTTAGGCCCTGGTAGGTAGGTAGTTATATTGTTTTTACATTTAAGTGTTGTGTACTCCACAATTAAAGGGTTTTTACTGCATATATTTAAACATTTTTAGAATCATAGTTGCATATTATTATGGTCAATCGTTTTTTAGTGTACCTATTTAGCATTTTTACCTGGAACTTACTAGCCTTGCATGTATTATAAATATTATATTGATCATACAAATGCACTAAAAATATCTAATATAACTCAAAAACATAATATATAATACCATTTAGAATTCAGATCATTATTACTCATTGTCCATTTCTGGTATAATCAAAATAATATATAACAATAAATTACTGCAGTGTCACTAAAAGTCGACTATTGTTGAATATTGTATGGTAAGGTTTAATATGTAGCGATGTTCGAGAAAGGCGTGTTTGTTTCCAGAGTGACATATATTGCTTAACAATACCTACCAATTAGATAGATACCATTATATTATATACCAACCTGCATTGTATTGTCGCTGCACAATTAACTTAATTAAACAGGATGGTCGACAGACATATTTAAGTCCTAGTATAGTTAATTTAACTTCGTAACGGTTTTAAGTATATGCACACTGTAAAATTATGTTGTGCAGCTCGCGTAGTAATTATAACATAACGTATATATGTGTTACATTATTACTTACTACATGTTAAGAATACTATTGTACAATAAAGTGTCCATATAAAAAATATATCCAAATGTTAGAACCACCCTCGACATCAAAACGTAATCACGAATTTCACATATTATGCATAATTCAATATTTTTGACCTAGTATATAGTAGAAATTTGAAATAATCTTCAACCATTTAAAACTAATTAGCAAACTGCAAACAGCTAAGCTTGTAATATTAGACTTAATAGGATTAAAAAAATAATTTCTAATCTATTGTATGTAGCTCATAGTAGGTATTCTATACTAAATCGTGAAACACGCATTCAAGTTCGTCGTATGTTGACATTTTAGATATCAATAAAAAATGATTAATGGTTGAAAAGATATTATAAATGGGTACCTTCATAAAATGTTATATAATAATAAGTTGATAAATACATAGGTACCATGCAAACTTTTATTTTTGAATGACAGACTCACCCACTTATACTTTAAATTATTTAACTGATAATATTTTTGAACATTTTTACGTATCAAAATCAAAATTTGAACTCAGTTCTTGAATTATATAAATTAGTGTAGGTATGGATATAATAGTTCCATCTCCACAAAAATTTTTTTGGGAGATATGAGACTATGGTGGTTTGAAAAGTAATTAATAAAATATAGTAGATCCGATATTACATCTATTCTATTTTATATTTTTGTTAAACCATTTTAAGATCAAACATTTTCAGAAAAAAAAATACTCGTTTGTACATCAAGATTTTCAAAACAATTTTCCACTCAAAAATTTACAGCAGAAAGGGAGGCTGTCATTTGAAAAACAGAAGTCTGTATCTCCACAGGACACTCCTTTAATAGTGCAAAAATCTCAAGAATTTGAAAATATGATCTATAAGTACATAAAAAATCAGAATTTGAATACATTCATTGTTAAAATAAAAATGGGGGTGAACATGCTTAGTGAATCACACTGTATAGTAAGTGCTTAATAAACAAGCCAAGTGAATACCAAATTATTTTAGTTGTTTTCTATTAGTTTGAATATTTTCTGCTAACGCCCTTGCACGTGTTTACTGTGTATTGTGTATAGGTATAATGTATACATAATATAGTTAATACACTATTAACATGTGAAAACATAGTATAGGTACAATATACTATTATAATATTTACATAAGAATAAAGAAAATAAAGAAATGTATACTAAAGATTAAACTATTGTGCCAACTATTTGAATCCTGTATGAATTGGCATTTGAAGGTTTTTATTTTATGTTTAAACCGAAACGTCAGTAAAGTTAATCGTTATTATTTACGATTGAAATTTGACCGTGTTATGTCTTTTTATAAAATTTAATTCAAACAAAGTTTGATAAAAATTAATGTACACATTAATATATCCACATAATATTGGAAACAGTGTTCAATTTTATTGATGATCGAATTATGTATACATATACGATGTACCTAGTTGGTAGTATCTAATTATATAGGTATTCCACAAAGTACGAATATACGCGGTTATTGAATTTTCGTCGCAAAACAAAACTTTAAGCGTTTCGAAAAATTATCGATATCTACTAGCTTAAATAATATTAATATTATACGCACGGTACACTGTATATCTGTTGTTAAGCATAAAAACAAATTGTTTTGTATTCGACTGTGTACGCATATAATATATTTACGAAAATTAGCTATCGTGAACGAATAACTACTAATTCTGTACTTAACCAAAATGTCGAACGGAAAGAAGAATAAAGTTCTGCCATTTTACGTGAACTTTTCAATTGCTGGATTGTCGGGGTAAAAATAAAATATAAAAACAATAATATTTCAACCAACTTATGTCATACTATGTTGGCTGTTATTAATTTAGAATAATTGTATAACCGTGATTTGCATTAGGATGGGATCCGCGGTGTTCGTACATCCATTGGAAGTGCTGAAATTTCGTATGCAACTAAGTGGCGAGAAGGGCACGGCTTCAGATCACAAAAGCTCATTTCATGCAATAATAAACATGGCAAAAAATGAAAAACTTACTGGTTTTTATAAAGGCATTACCGCAAACTTTATGAGACAAATAATATTTACGTCAACTCGGGTGGGCTGCTACACATCGCTCGTAGATGAATTGAAAAAGTGAGCTAATATCGATTGAATATCTATATAATATATGTATTTATAAAACAAATGGATCTTGGTCTGTCTGCCTGTAGTTAATATAAACTCAAAAACTATACCAGACCGGGTTAATTATAACTTATTTTTCAACCTATATAAGTACCTAAAGGGTAGCTCATATGGGCACTTTTTTCAGCTCATGAAAAAGTAATATTTTTTGTTTATTTAAATAGTTGACATTAGTTATTATAAATTATATTACTATGTTAATTAGCAGGAATATAACAACTTATATACAATTTTTTTTATGAAAAAAAAAACAAATTTTGGCATGGACAGTGCCAGGCGGAATAGTTGTTATAATATACATGCAGTAAAGTTTACGTGTACATTTACGAATGCGTCCCGTACGCACATTTCGAATAGTATAAATATAATATATCGTTTGAAATTTAAATAGAATTGTGAGTGCTCGAAAATTAAATACATTTACACACGACATGCGTAATACATATTATGACATTTAGTTATATTACAATATAAATTACCCGTTTAAGTATAAACAAAAAAACAGCTTAAAAGTCGCACGAATAATAGTAATAATCTCGTGTGAACGTGTGTACGTGACAATGTGACATTTGACGGAATTGCATCTATTTAGCTGTAGGTACGGCGACGTGATTGAGATTTGCGTGTTGAATAATTTGTTTTAAATGTGGGTAATTACTTTTAATTTAGTTTTTGACGTAATAGCTGGTATGTATATCATATAATATTACATGGGCATATTATTATGGTATGTACACTGGCTAAGTCTTAAAATATGTCAATCGTTCTACCTAATAAATAATCATGTATCTATTCATATTGTGTATTTTAAATATACCACATCACTACAACATCAGTATGGCAGTATGATAATTTATTGATAATCTTTCCATGTATCAGTGACATTAGAAATCGAACGATACTGATACATAATACTACACTAAGTATTTTATCAATATGTTACCTATGTGTTTCAGACGAGGGCAGAGCACCGTGATTAATAACGCATTAGCCAGCATGTCCACCGGAGCGTTTGCAGCATTCATTTCCACACCGACCGACGTAATTATTGATCGAATATCACTATATAAGCAACAAGGTATGATCGGAACTTATAGATGGTCAGAACTTTCGTT
The DNA here is from genome assembly GCA_008086715.1 of Sitobion miscanthi. Classification (NCBI taxonomy): domain Eukaryota; kingdom Metazoa; phylum Arthropoda; class Insecta; order Hemiptera; family Aphididae; genus Sitobion; species Sitobion miscanthi. The sequence goes on from CM017803.1 coordinate 8,213,830, forward strand.
AGGCACGTGAATGTATGACGTAGCATACCGTGTGTAATAGTAATAATAATTTAATGACAATAATATTATGATCATATGGGTAAGACAAGTGAGCGACGTGAAATTGCGCAGAATTGAACAAAATCTGGACCTTTACGATCATACTATGTTGTTTATGCCATGGTGAATATTATTCGGTGACCTATAATCATCGATAATATTGAGCCCTGTTTTGTGGGATATAATGTATGAAGTTAATCGTTACAGTGACGCTCGGAGGAGTATTTATGCCCCGGTGGTATAGGTGGTATACAAAATAAGTTATGTCTTAATGATAGGTACCTTGTTTTATTACACTGATATTAATAACTGATAAGTATAAATGTGATTTTGAGGGAGTGTGGGGCTTATATTGAAACCAAAAGTATTTTGCACCTAGCTAGCTAATAATAATTGTTTCCGGACGTCCTGGAGTCGTTAATCATTTTAAAACAGTTTGAAATGACCGCAGATTGCTGTGGTCCGCATGACAGCCGACGGGCGATTGCCAGCGGAGAGCCGTCGTAACTACAAAGGCGTGTTCGACGCACTGATACAAATACGAAAGGACGAAGGCATAAAAGGGCTGTGGCGAGGGACGGTAGCGACCATTCTCAGGGCGATGACAGCCAATTTGACGCAGCTGATGACGTATGATGCGGCTAAAGCGTATACGATGGACAATTGTAAGATCGCTATAGTTACCCACTTAGCCGTATCGGTTTACGTATATAATATTACATATTAGGCCAAAAAGCAAACATTGAATAATTCATACGGAAAATATTTTACACATGCGATGATTTGGCTTTTATGGCACTGGTAATACGAAAATATTATGATATGTATACTTCAAAAACGGTTTTAGATAAAATGGAGGACGGTTTGAAGCTCCACACCGTATCAAGCATGATTTCCGGAATTGTATATTCCGTGAGCTCGAATCCAATGGACGTGTTAAAAACTAGGTAATATATTTAAACGATATCTTACAACCAATGGGGGATGTAGAAATTTTGTTTTTGTTTTTTTTTGAGGGGGGGCAATATTTTTCAAATCATTATTAAATACATATTTTATCAGTATTATTAGGTACTTATTAGTATAAAGGAATTTTATATTATTAATTATAATGTAAAATAATTTTTTGTCACACCTGCACCGAAAGTTTGGTTTTTGATAGCGGTTGAAGCTTTGGAAAGCGACATTTTTCCATCCAGCGGGTGGTAAAGTAGAAATCCCCAAATATCACGCGGATCCCTTGCATAACCAGACACTAAATCTATACCATGGTTCTTACAAAACATAAACTTTTGGTTACATCTTATATTCATATTATAACCTCCTTACATGACGCATTAACATTTTTATTTCATGAAATTGTTTTCGTAGACTAATCTAATTGTTGCATAGATCCCTGGATAGTACCTTTTAAAATAATTATTATTTATACTGAAATCTATAAGTACCACGGTCCTAACGAAACATAAACTTCTGATTACATCTTATATTAATATAATTATAACCTCCATGCACGACGCTTAAAATAAATAAAACCAAATCGTTTCTCTCATGATATATTGTTTTCGCAGAATTGTCTGGTTGATGCATAAATCCTTGCACCACCTTTGCCGTAATCGATGAAAGCAGAGGGGTGACAAAAAAACAGTATGTGTGGCTCGTGCGGGGAAAGCAATTTCAGTCATGGGCGAAATGCGGACGTCGCTCGCTGCTCGTGCCGCACACGTTTCTCGCGACTGAAATGGCTCACTTCCCGCCATTGCCACACAATATACTATTACGTACTTATAAGCACGAAAGTTTAAAAGTATTAGTATAATTTACTCACGATTATATTTAACATATAAAGCACAGCTAATGTAGCTGTGCCTAGGCCCCTCTGCCCCTCCTTAAATCTATCATGGCTTATAAAGTTATAGCTGTATAATATATCTATATATTACCATACAATTACATTATATCACATTCGTAGAATACAACAACAGAAAATCATAAATGGAAAACCAGAATACTCAGGCATAATAGAAGTGGCGTCGACTTTGGTGAAGTCCGAGGGAGTTATGGCTTTATGGAAAGGCTGGCCTTTTTATTATTTACGAGTGGCACCAGGAACTGTCTTGTTATTTATTTTCATGGAGCAGCTTAGAAAAAAATATGAAGATAATTTTATGAAAGATCAGTGATTAACTTAACAAACATAAACCAATGTATTTTTTGTCATTTTGTAATTTTTTTCGTTTTTTTTTTGTAATTTTTTGTTTTTGTTTATATAATAATATAAATTAAAGAAAAAAATCTTCATTCATAAAAGTATTGATTTACGTGACACGTCAAATGAGTAAGTTCAGTCAAATAAATAAGTTTATTGAATTTTCATATCACTTTGTCACTTTGAACGTAAAGTAAAACTGTTTAAATAATTTAATCAATCTGACGGAAATTGTATTGTCTAAATCCGGGCATGCATAACCGATACGGTGATACACCACTGCATATAAATTATAGTTTATATGTGAGAATATTTACCCAAGTGTTAAGTGAAAATATTTCATAAAAATAATAATAATTAGGGCAGAGACTTCCAGCATTTGCTTATTTGTTTTACGTGATTGTAAAAAATAACCAACTAGAAACAAATTTGTTTCATGTTATGAAAAGGGCAAATACGTTGATGTATGTTGCATATTTTTGGATTTTCGGGTATTTTTTGAGACATATTAATTTTTTGTTGGATATTTTTCCACATTTTATTTTGAATAGAATTTATAAAACGAAAATCAAATTTTATACAATTTAATTATTTGAAATTGTCGCACTTTCCACATTGCCAAATACCACTGTCCTCATTTTTATTTACAGTCACACATTTCGATGAACGATCGTTACAATGACAGCCATTAACTCTCGACGAAAAGTCCAAAGCAATTAGTTCTAATTATCAAGTGTGTATTTTATCAAAATCATTTTTGGTCATTAATAGTTGGCGCCCTATTTCATTCCACGTATAACAAAAATGTCTCAAAGTATTAGACACTGGGCTTAAGTGCTTGACATAGGAACCGAAAACCATTTAGTGTGTCTAGCCTTTCACATTCGCTTCATCTTAACTGCAACTCATTTATTTTATATACACGTTTGTTTTAAATATTTATGTTATAACAAGTATACTTATTACTTGTTAATGTTATATGCTATATTCTTTTTCCGAACTGTAACTATAATAAAGTTAAAATGTATAAATGTGGCTAGTGTGTGTCTAAACATAATCAGAACAATAGTAGTATATTAGTAAAAATGTATGAAAATATCATAATTTGGATAAAAACCACCTTAAATACTCAAATAAAAATATGTAAAAATATAAATGTCTATAACAAGGTATTATTACTTGAATATTCGAGTTTAACATTATATGATTAAGTTTATGTGACAACGTTAATTTGGTTGGTCTCAGAGTATGTTTGTCAATTTTGTCATATACCTATCATCTGTAAGCAGTCTTAATAGAACTGACTTGTAAATATGAAAAGCACATAGTTCTTAGTAGGTACTTACTACTTAGTAGTTAATACTTACCTATAATATATAGCTCATAAATTGAAAAGTATCCCCTTATTGGAGGCCACCACATTGATTAAATCATCTATATTTTTATTGGAATCATATTATAAACAAAAATAAACTATTACTTATAAGTTATAATGAATCAATTTATATATTTTTACAATAAATAATAATGAAAACAGAATCAAATATGATACTAGTCACTAGATTAGACTATGACTGAGACACAAGCAGGTTGTAGGCCATTGCCTAAGGGCGGAAACATATTTAATGAAACGGGGGCATCATTTTTTATGATAGAAAATTCGTTATATTAAGATTCACAACTAATAAACTAAACAAAATTCAACAAATCATTGGTTAACAGCAATGAGTATTTGAGTACATAAGTATAGGGATTTATTATCTTATCTAATTGAATTAAGATTTTGATAATTTATTTCTAGAAATGTTATAAAGATATTATAGGTAGGTTTTAAGGTCGGTAGAATTTTTAAAAGAATACCTACCGTCAAAATGGGTTTTCCGATGTTAAAATAATTGCAGAAGAAATTGCTCTATTAATAGAAATACTAGGACAAGTTCTCGAAGAATATCAAATACGCAAACGACTAAAAAACACATTTTAACTATGCTAACAGAGATAAAACGCCTCTTCATAATCCAGAAAAGAAATTTGAAATATCGTTTTTCTATAGCTATTAATTCTTTGCAAAACAGATTTTATCTATTAAACCATTATTGTTCAAACTTAGGATTCTTGTACAATATTAGCTTGTTAAAAAACTGAAAGCACAAAACATTGTTAAATTATTGCAAAGATTTGGCCACTTTATTAACAGAAAATGAATCATCTGATATCGACGCAATAGTGATATTCGAAAATTTAAAAATGTCTTGTCAACTTACCGAATCAAATAGTTCTCCAAACAAAAATCTCGAGCTCATTGGTAAAAAAAAAATACAAGAGGTTTACCCCAATATAACGATTAGTTTGAGAATCGTTCTAACGATTCTGGTCACTACAGAGTCAGCTGAGAGAAGTTGAAACTTATTAAAACCACCTCAGATTAATCATGAGTAATTAATGGTTAACTGAAAGGGTTTGCTTTGTTATCCATTGAGTCCGACTTGCGGCGTAAGAATTGGATTTAGAGGACATTGTTCAAAACTTTGCTTCAAAAAAGCAAGGAAAGTTAATTTTTATCTCTGCAAATTGTAAACATTATAATGCAAGTTGAAGTATTTATATTTATAATATTGTATTATCATTATAATTATAAGATTATTATTTCCATCATTACGTTTATTAGTTTACGGAAATAATAATAATTTGTTTAACTTCTTGAAATTTATTAAATACAACAATAATTTAAAATTATTAATATATAATTAATTTCATGTTAATAATTAATTATTCATTATTCATTATACTAATAATGTACCAAATTTTGTACTATATATTTTGCTTTTGATGGATGAGGAGGCATTATGTTTGCCGAACGGCGGAAAATTTCTCGTGACGGGCCTGTTACTATGTTGAATGGGGTTATATAGACAATAAATCATAAATGGTGATATGTTTTTAATAGAATTTTCATCATAAGGTATGTAATTATATTTTTGTGATAGTTACATACTAATTTTTTTTACCGTATTTTAAATAATTATATAATGACGAAATGGTGAAATAACATTGTGTATCATTCCACCATTCCCATTTGACTATATAGTGATAGTTTTTATATTTATATTTTATATATATTTTAATCTATTGTATATTATAATTGATTATCTTTTAAATGATGCAAGTCAAAACGTGTGCCATTTCATCATAATATGAAAGTATTTAATGTAAAAGTAATATAATTGTCATACGGATACCCATAGTGTACCTAATCCCAATGACAGTTGGATTAACCATAGAAAAAGTAGGTACCTACTTTGAGTTTTAGAGTTTTTACAAACAGTTACAAAAACTGATCAATAAGCAAACATTTAAACATATTGTACTACATAAAATACAAATCTAACTACTATTTTATTTGAAAATAAAATTATCTAGGTTTGCAAGTCAATGCATATATCATGTACCTACGTAACAATTACACATAGGTTCAAAAAATTATCATATTTAATGTGGTCAGTATATAAAAAAAATATTGATATGATTGTATGAATATCATTATAAATTATGGTACTATGAAGAGTTATTTAATAACAAATTCAACCTCATGAATATAACTCATGCATGGAAAAGTGTAGGTCTATTAGAGGCTAGGTTCTTACCATTTTGATTTCACTAGCATTACCTATACATGTAAATATATTTTAATATGATATACAAATAGTTTATAAGTAAATTATTATTATTTATTACCTATTAATTTTTCTTTTATATTTTAATTTTGTAATAATTTAGATTCTTGGTTGTATATTTCACCATTTCGGTAGGTATATTGCAATATAAACTAAATCTTTGTATCAATTAGAAGGCTGCGTCTAAATATATACTAATAAACAAATTATATATCCTTCCTCTCGAGTTTTGATTCATCTATGAATCACTATTAATCATTTATCATTGATCATTATTTATATATCAATCACCAGCTTACACCAGTGGATTTCTAGTATCATTATATCAATTGTTTTTAGTAAATATGTAAGAATGTCCTCAGAACCTGCAGGTAAAATGTTATAAAAGTGAGAAAATACTGCGTACGACAAAGTCTGATATACCAGCGCCCAGCAGGATACCAGAATATTTTAATAAAAATACATACACTCGATAATTTTTTAATTATTAAGTGTGTATTTTATATACCTATTACATTTGAGTATCTGACTAATAACCAGCGATTAATGGCCAAAAAGAATTTTTATCATATACACGAGACACGACACACCCAATAATTAAAGCCAAATACTTTTCGTCCAGAGCTAATGGCTTTCATTGTAAATCGACAAATCGTTAATCGGCATGTCTATAACAATAATATAGATGTGAGAGTCGGATAATTTCTTTTTTAAATGTAAAATATATTCTAACTTAAAATATTATATTATTTTCATATAGGTGGTTTGAAAATATATACTATAATAACATCCTAACACACACATGCTTCAATTCCTGTGCAGCCGAATTGACTTGTATCCATAACCAATAGTTATAACGTTTTTAAGCAATATATAGATTATAGGTATATTTAAATGTATCTGTTCTTATTTTGTATTAATTTCTAGCCTGACCCCGTACATTTCGTTGAATGTTAAAAATGCCAACTCTATATGATTCATACTTTGTTTAATTCGTTTTTTGATATTCGGTGATTTGATATACCTACGTATTATATTTGAATATTTTACTAACCAGCGATTAATGGCCAAAAAGAATTTTGATCGTATAGGTACACACCCAATAATTAAGGCTAAATACTTTTCATCGAGAGCTAATGGCTTTCATTATAAATCGACAAATCGTTAATCATAATAATTTTTTTTTTTATGAAAAATATAATATTCTAGGTTAGAATATAATATTTTACATATGGGTGGTTTGGAAAATATACCTATATATAAAATAATAAACACATAAATGTGTATCTGTTCTTTTATATTCTGAGCGGAGCGATGAATGTATTGATTTTATAATGATGTGTGTTTTTTTTTTAAATTTTTTTTTTTGTGTCTGTCATCACTTTTTTGGACAATAAAAGTACTTGGATTTTCTTCAATAGTAACTTTTCTGATAGGAAAGTGAATCTAGTTGGTACTTTGGGGGGTCAAAAGTAAAAATTTCCTAGTAGTTTTCAAAACGCAGTGAAAAACAAAAGAAAAATTAAGGAAAAACGGGAATTTTTACGCAAAATCTGTTATCGAGAAAATCGACTTTGGTTTTTGGTGCAACTCAAAAACAAATGACCGTAGATGCTTGAAAATTTCACTGAATGTTTGAATGTATATTAGCATTTTCTATACACGATAAAATTTTGAAAATAATTTGACTCTTTTTGAGCTGTTTACAGACATTGACAGTTTTAAATTTTTTTAGTTTTTTTTTCTATAAATATCAATAAAATTTTATTTGTTGGGTAAAAAAGCGTGAAAATTTAATATAAGGCTTCTGATATATGGTTCTAATAGAAGTTAAAAAATATTAAAAATACATAGGCACAATTTTTTTATAAGCGTTTAAAGTTAAAATTTCGACAAAATTTATCAAATTTAAAATGTATAATAATTATTTTGTAGTTAAAAATGTATAAAATATTCAACCTTTATGGCTAAGGATTGAAAATTTAAAACAAGGCTCCACGTAAATAGGTTATATATAAATTACTTTATTCACAATAATATCATCAAATATACTTGGTAATATCATAGGCTGACTGACCGTTTTCGCTCAGAATCGTTTTTCTTATACAATGATATTATATCATTGAATTCAAATTTAACACCATCCATTACAGTGACCCACGTGTAACCTACTGTACAGCAAAGCGACATCCACTTACCCACCTTTTTTGTATTAACTTATAGCTAACCCCGTGCATTTCGCTGATCGTTAAAAATGCCAACTCTATAGAATTCAAACTTTGTTTAATTCGTTTTTAATATTCGGTATAATAGTGTTTAAAACAAGTACCACTTTAAAATTCTGGAAAATGCTTTCTTAATGTACACTTATATAGTGTTATGAAGGTACCGTGAAAATTGCAAGCCTCAAGCTATCATTATTATAGCCATCCTGCCAGGCGTTGCCCGTGAGACTCACTTGTGAGTGCAGTATGTTGCCAAGTTATATTATTATTATATTTTTTAATTTAAGTATTAATATTATGTAATATACTGCAATTATCAATTTTATAATTAAATAAGTAATAACATTATCTAGACCTAGACGAGAAAAAGTTAGTAACACTAACCACTATACACTAAAATTATTTATATTTAATGGGAGGTATAATTTTGACGATTCCAAGTAAAAAATTTGTCTAGTTTTTACTGTGAAGTTAAAGTATCAGTTGGATACTTTAGTCAAGCATATTTAATATTTATTTATTATAATATAATTTTGATGTCTGATTGGAAACAATATAATATTACTCGCATACGAAATCGATTTATTCATAAAAAATTGTCCATTTCATGAAGTGGAAACGGTAAATAATAATTCACAAAAACACAGTTATATAACATATAAATATTGAAGTAATTTTAAGTATAAAAAAATTTTAAAAATGTTACGGTCAGCAGATCACGTTAATTTACAAATTGGAGTGAATTGACCTCTCATAAAATGTAAAGGTAAGATTATTATTTATGTATTATCATAGACTTTTTATTATATATTTTTATTATAAAAGCGAGTTATGAGTATTTTAAAATGTAGGTACAATTATATGTAAGTGTTTTATAGCTTTTTTCATGTGGATTTTTATTCTAGGGATTTTATTCCGATTGCCTATTACCTATATAGTAGGTACCAGTTGTTTGTACTATATTTAGGTACTTTATATTTGGTCATTGAGATGATTCATGCTATAAATATATTAATTTAAAAATTATCTACAGTCTACAAAGATACTAAAGTAATATATATATATATCAATAAAATATCGTAAGTCATAACTACAATTTTTTTGATCTTAAAATATATATCGATACATAATATTAATAATTACCTATAGCTATAAATTAAAATAAAATTACAAAATCTACAACATCCATTCCATATGAAGTACCTATAGCTAGGGTACAGTCGAGTCTCGATAAATTAAATCTCCAGAGGAATAAAAAATAAATTCAATTTTGCATTTTTAAAGCTAATAATACATCAAATATAACTTTTCAATGTTGAGGGTGCAAGAAAAAGCTTTGAGTTATCGTGACTTAACACTCAACTGTACTTATATTGAAAAAACAACATCTATAAATAAAAATACATTTTTAGTAAAGTACTATTATATCTATAATGGGTAGGTACTTATGTTATTATACTTATTATATATTGCACCAATAATCAATATAATTAATTAAACTACTTCATATATACATATTATAACATTTAACATTATAATAGACACTTATGACTTATCGGCTTATCGCAGTAAAGAAAACTCATAGCGTCCAATAAAAATTTAAAGGTATATTGTCGTTGAAAATATTAAAATATAGTATAAGGATTTAGCAAAAGGGCATAGGTAAGTATAGAAACATTAACAATGTAATAAATAGATACTACTAATTAGTCTTACTAGTATTTATAATCAATGGTAAAAGATTTGAAAACCTATGTAGATAAATGCCGGGAGGTGAGGAGAACAAAGATTGGATATAATTGAGTGCTAGTCGTTAAATAATTTTATCAAAACTTAGTAAATGGATTGACGCACAGCGGACAATGTACAAATGTAAAATAAACCCAACGTAGTGCGTATATTTAATATTACCTAATACCTATTCATAATTTAATTAATTGTATTTTACACGGGCTTTTACAATTATAGTATTTTTTATACTTCAAATAAAGTAAAAAAATAATTCCATAAACGTTAATACCTACCTAATACTTTTCTAGAAAATAAGTGTTTACATTTAAATTAATTTGAGAATCACTTATATCTCTTGTATACAAATGTAAAATACAATACGACAGGTAGTCATAATGATGACTCATTAAGAGGACTTTATGACGTGTTATCTCTGTCTAACGAACGTACAGCATTGCACATGTTTTGCATTCAGCAGAATCTATTATTTTATCCAATATATTGTTAGTTTTAAATATTACAATCAATTTATCAATAGTCAAACTTCAAGGTAAGAATATTATCAGCATTATTTCTTTAGCCTTTTAAAATATTTATATTATTCATATTATGTTAGGTATGTATAATATAAATATTAAACAAATGTTGATAACAGTCACTTTAAATTCACTTTAAAATTAAAATAGTTAATATTCTTACATTAATAATTGATTATTGATAAATTTACTGTAATATTAAAACATTTAAAACTAACAACACAAAATTGATTCTTAAGATGACTGCACGATGAGCGTGGAGCGATTTATGAATAATGAGAGTCATGTTAAATATTGCGTTTTAAAAATTCTTGTAAATCCAAAAATATTGCAACAAATATGAACAAAAATTGAACAAAAAATCCTAGTTTCTTATTAAAATGTATGCAAAAATTAATAAATCAATGCATATAAAAAAAAAAATGGGATTCGTGTGCACTTCATCAATGAGTACCTATAGGCTATTGTAATTTGTAGTCTGTGATGGATGTGATTAATTTTAATGAAATGAAAAACCATTGTATACAAAAAAAGATTCTGAGGATAGTAGACGTAATAGTAATAATCCACAAGTCCCTGAAATTAATTTTTTTCAATATTAGGGAACTATTGAAATCGTTATTTTTCGTTTTAATTTTGTCAAAATTAAAATTTTTAATGTAGGAATATTTTTTATTGTGCCTATTGATTATTGATAGGTAAATAAAGAATAATCTAAAAACTTAAGATAATTTTATGGAGAATCTTAACTTTTAAGCTTTTAAGTTATTCAAATTAAAAATTTAACGAATTTTTATAGACATAAAACAATTTGTTGATGTTCGTTATTTTTACAAAACGTTGTTAAAATAATATAATAGCTTCGAACGCTTATAAAAATAAACTTTTTATTATTATAAAACGAGATATGACTTATGAGTATTTTAAAATAGTAAATTTTTTGTACATTATAAAATCCTCATAACTTACTTTAAAATTAAAATATAAAAAAAACCTATTTCACTAAATAGATAATATTCTTACTTCTAAATTTGGTAATAGGTCATTTCATTCTAAAATTTAACATAACAAAGTTAATTTAGTTATTCAGAACGTACTATTTGGTATGTTATAATGCTATAGTAAGACGGAGACAAGGTAAGCGGGTGTGGAGTCTCTTAAGGTTTCAAGTTTTAACGTCTGTGGACATCGAGCTGTCAAGGGCTCCCCCCCCCCCGGCTTTTTCTGGGTTGATTATTAAAAACTTTAAAAGTTGAACCGATTGTAGATATGCCATCTATATAAAAATTTAATTTTTTTATCAAAAAAGTAAAAACTTGGTTGAAACTCCCGCCATTACATCTCATAATCTATAAAAGCAACGTTTTTAGTTCTGACGTTCATAATCGAGTGTAATAAAATCACTGTAAAAAAGTTTATTTTGCGATATTTTATATTACATTGGTAATGATTGTGCTTGGGAAAACTATATTCATTTTGCATTGTTTTCCAAATCTAGCTAAGTGATACTTGTTTTAGGACATACCTACATTGAATTTTTTGATGATTTCAAATTTCAGAGTCAAATTAATTATTAAAAAAATTCCATTTTATGTTATTTAGAATTAAAACGTTACACAATTTTTGCGTTTATCGTTATTTAAAATAGAGTTAATTATACCAATAAAATTTAAAAATAATAACTAATACCGGTAGGTAATGGTCCGGATACGGATTTAATATAATCAACTATTGGATTATTTGAATGAAATAAATGTTTCTACGAAACCAATAGACCTTTTAAATAAATAGATTTTAAAATATTTCGTTTTGCGTTATTTTTCGTTTAACGATATTCTATAAATTACGTTTGGCGTTATGTTTTGTTTAATGATATATAATATATTTTGTTAATCGTTATGTTTTGTTTTGCGGTATTTAATTATTTTTGATTATCGCATTCCGTTATAATTACGTTTACAAACTTCAATCGTTTTTTTTCAAATATAACGTTATTATAACTTTGCAAGCCCTGGAATAAAGTAATTTATACATTATTATAACCTATTTACGTGGAACCCTGTTTTAAATTTTTTAATCCTTAGTTATAAAAGTTGAACATTTTATACATTTTTAACTAGGTACTAAATTATTTGTAAATTTTCAATTTGATAAATTTCGTGAAAATTCAAACTTTAAAAGTTTATAAAAAAAAAGTGGGTAAGTGGATGTCGGTCTGCTGTACAGTAGGTTGCAAGTGGGTCACTGTAATGGATGGTGTTAAATTTGAGTTCAATGATATAATATCATTGTATAAGAAAAACGATTCTGAGCGAAAACGGTCAGTCAACTTATGATATTACCAAGTATATTTGATGATATTATTGTGAATAAAGTAATTTATATATAACCTATTTACGTGGAGCCTTGTTTTAAATTTTCAATCCTTAGCCATAAAGGTTGAATATTTTATATATTTTTAACTACAAAATAATTATTATACATTTTAAATTTGATAAATTTTGTCAAAATTTGAACTTTAAATGTTTATAAAAAAAATTGTGTCTATATATTTTTAATATTTTTCAACTGCTATTGTAACTATATATCAGGAGCCTTACATTAAATTTTCACGCTTTTTTACCTAACAAATAAAATTTTATTGATATTTATAGAAAAAAAACTAAAAAAATTGAAAACTAACAATGTTCGTAAATAGCTCAAAAAGAGTTAAAATATTTTCAAAAATGTATGGTGTATAGAAAATAAAAATATAAACATTCAGTAAAATTTTCATATATATATTTTTGAATAACAACAAAATAGCAAAATCATTACATGAGAAATTGAATAAATATCAAATGTTGTAAAAATATAAATTTCAAACGCTCATAAAAATTTAATTTGACTTTCTGGTAGACATTTTTTTTTTGATAAAGGTAGACAAACTTATGCATAATCTTGTATTACATTTTCAAATCTTAGAAATTGTTTATGAATAATAATAAACTCAAAATAATTTGCTAATTTTAAACTTTAAATTCTTATAAAAAAAAACTGTGACTAAGAATTTTTAATATTTTTTTAAATGTCATTGTAACAATATAGTAGGAGCCTCGTATTAAATTTTCAAGCTTTTTTACCTAACAAATAAAGATTTATTGACATTCATGAAAAAAAGACTAATAAAATTGGAAACTGTAGAAAATGTCTCTAAATACAAAACAGTTCAAAATAAATCAAAATATTTTGAAAATTTTATCATGTATATAGAAAATGCTAATATAAACAACCAGGGAAAATTGTATGTGCCAACAATCATTTGTTTTAGAGTTATACCAAAAACTAAAATCGATTTTGCTTAAATATTCCCGTTTTTCCTTAAATGTTATGTTGTTTTTCCCGGCGATTTTAACAACACTATTAGAGACTTTTAATTTTCACCTCCCGAATGCACCAATTAGATTCACTTTCCCATCGAAGTAGCAAACAAGATACTGTTGAAGAAAATCGAAGCAGTTTTATTGCCCCAAACTGTGATGACAGACACTTAAAAAAAAATAAAAAACACACATCATTGTAAAATCAATACATTCAATGCTCCGCTCAGAATCTAAAAAATGTATAAAATAATAATATGTTTTCAAGCATAAAATTGAATAATACATATTAATTGTATAAGTACTATAATAAGTGATTATTAATTTTAATAGTATTAAATTATAAATTACAATATTTTTTGGTTGTTAAGTAGTTAAGTAGTTACCTATAATTATAATTATAAGTTATTTAATTTGTTTTAAATTATTTTTGAGTCATACATTTATAAAGTATTGAATTGTGAATTTTTCATCATATTATACACAATTTAAAGTTAATTTTCTTGCATATTTTCACGATTTTGGCTGTATATTATATGGCATACACTTTTTAGTGTGTAAAAGTCCACGCTCCAAATTGATAATTATAAAAATATCTCAATTACTTCGTAGAAATTCGTTATTGCAAAAATATATCGATGCGAAATAGCAGACTCGGCGGCGATTCTATAGTATAATATAATAATTAGTTATTAGTTATTAGTTATTACTTAATATTTATTACTAGTAAGTTATTAGTCAGGTATTACATACTTATTAGTTAGTGAATGTTTAATATTTTTGTTATTACTTTATTATTGTTTACAGTTAAGTGGATAGCTACTTTAGTGTTGTATGACTAATATCTATAGTTGCCAGAGTGTTATTAACTTCAAACTGAAGACTTTAAGTTACATGCATTTGAAATTTGAATGACCTAACAAATTTCAGTGACAATTTTTTTTTTTATCATGTTGTGATTGTTGAGGGCCCCCTGGCCTCGAAAAACGTCGGGACGGCTCTGATAATAGGTCATAGGTACAACCAAAGACCTATATGGTCAGCGCTTAGAGAGAGAAGTCAGGGGTACGATAATATAGGGCGTGTGAGAAAAGAAACAAATTGGTAAAATGTATACATGTTCTTTCTCTCTCAGTCATATGGTTGTATGATCACATAGCATTGATGGCAGGGCGGATTGGAATGCGATGTCCATTAGTTTATAGGTCTATGGGTACAACGGCGAACGGCTATGTCACTTTGCGTTGGAAATGCGAAGCACAAGTACACGAAACACGACGCGGTAACACTGTGAACAGGGTCGGCGGCGGCGTACGACTCTTGTTTGCGGGGGCGGCGGCGACGACGCTGACGAGTACGATATTATAATGGGCCGTTTCACTTTCCAATTTCCACTTACCCAGTTACCCATGAGACCACCCGGTATCCAACGGGCCCGGACCACCCACATAGGGCGGGTTCGGTTTGACGCACAGTTGGAATGCGATGGATACCCAAAACCCGATTTGTCGCGTAGCGTTAAGATTTATATTTATATATTCTCGTCGGTCGTTTAAATTATTAAAATTGAATTTTTGGTAGTTTTCCGCTTGAAAAAATCGAAACTTTCCCATGACCCATGAATGCGAGAAGGTGTACGCGAGCGGCAAGCTGTCATTCACGAGACAGACACGTGCGGCGGCCTCTTGTTTACCTTATCGTCATACGTGACGCATCGTAGGATAGCACTATATTATTATCATATCATTATGCATGGTGATCGTGTGACCTATCATCCTACGAAAAATATTATGCAAATCTCATCGACGATAATAATATTATAATAAAGTTATGTCATGCGTTATCAATCCCGAGTCCCGGGCGCTTAGGTTTGAGAAGCCGCCGTACAATAATAATAATAATAATATATTAAATAATTATAATGAATACGACGAATAATATCGTCGCGCGTACATCGTAGGCCTCTTTAGTGCGCCGGTGCGCGCGTGTTTGTGTTCAACGGAAGGGCGGGCGGGTGGGCCCGTGCACGGCGGTAATAATAATAATAATAATAATTTTGATAAAAAAAAACAGCGATAGCGACCATTTGCTCGTCGTCGCGGTCGGTCGTCTTCACTCGTCCATAACCGATAATAATAATAATAATAATAATATAACGCACGCAAAGACGACGACGATAACCACACTGTATTCCGGTGCCTACCGCCGCCGCCGCCGCTTCCGTTCTCGCCCGGTCACCGCCGAGTACCGACAACAGCCGCCGTCGCCGCCGCCGCCGACGATTTGCGCGCGCGGACGACGTCGTTCCGTTTCACGTTTGGCGCTTTAGTCGTTTATCAGACATTGGCCGGACGCTTCCCCGCCACCTCCTCCGCCGTCGATCATTAATCCCGCGCCGTCGACGGGGACGTCCCTCCTCGTGTGCAATGACAGCCGGCCGGTCGAAACGCGTCTAACACAAATAATTTAATATTGTTATTCAATCGTCCGACTCGCGTCGTGTCGGTCACCACCGACTGTTTTCCGGTCGATCGGTTATTTACTTTCTTTCGAATTTAATATAATTACCGACTTTTTGTCGTCGACGACCCGCCGTCCGGTCGTTTTCGTTTCGTCGCTTTTCCATTTTCTTTCGCGGCGATCATGGCTGTCAACGGTACCGACGTCAACAAGGTGACCGTCGTCCTAGGCGCCCAATGGGGCGATGAGGGCAAGGGCAAGGTGGTCGATATGTTGGCCACCGACGCGGACCTCGTGTGCAGGTGTCAGGTGAGAAGAAGCCATGCATGTTACTAATAGACCGTACTAAATCACTGACCGTGATGTACCTATGTTTTATTTTTTCACCGTCGATTTCAATATTTTACCCTGTCGAATGAGATTTTGACGGCCGTCCTACCGCGATCGCAACAACAACAACAATCATAATAATAACTTTCAAGGTTGCTGATGCGCGGCAGACGGCTCTATATTTTTATTATTATCTGCATTTTTTATCATTTTTTTTTCATTTTACCTTCGCGGCCATTAGGTCAGCGCGCAGTGTTCATCTTTGCATTCGCACACAGGAATGAGAAACATCAAAATATATATTTAAATAAAAATCTGCCATGCTGTGCCAAAAAAATTTCGAATTTTTTTCCATCTCCAATGCTTTGGCCTTCTATTCTTTTTAATATTTTTCGTGTCATTGCGTGCCACCAACCTAGGTGTTATTTTTATAATTTTTTTTTTTTTTGTTGCCTTCGTTGAAAAATTATATTTTATTTATGCAAGACTTGGCGGTCTTGGCTTACTGTGCGATGGCAATGAGTTTTATTACCTCCAACACAAATACTATTAAGTGCTCTGTAACAGAATTTACTGCCTACTTATTAATTACACTGTCAACCAACCGTCATTAAATGTTTCTTCCTCTTTTCCACAGGTTGCAACATTTTCCCGCTATTTTTTTTTATGTAGTTCACTATGTCGTTATAATAAATTTCTATTTTTTTACAATTGACACTAAAGTTCAATGTATCATTAGCATTGTCTAAAGGGATTAAACTCGAGTTTAAGTATCTTGAACAATTATGTTAGGTACAAATTATAAGTGGTTGCCTATGATTTTTCTTAAGCCTTTTACTTATTCCCAATTCTTGTCAGAATGGGTTAGGTATTGATTTAATATTATTATTATTAGCTAAATTTCAAAATTAATGCATTGAGTATTGTTTTAACAGTACCTATCACTTAGATCAGTGGTTCTTAACCTTTTGTGGATCACGGACCCCTGAAGTTAAATTTCTAGAAATTGCGTTCCCCCTTACCAAATTTTTTTTTCGAATATCTTTTTTTTTTACAAAACATCTTATGTTATTATAACCAAAATTAATAATTATTATTTTATGTAACAAATTACATAAGTAGACATAACAAAACATACACATTTATAATTATTTTATTACAATTAATTTTTTATAAAATTGAGTACGATCGATCAACTGCACTTAGTGGCAGTAAATATAAGACTGCCGAGACCACAGTGCTGTACACTATGTACATTTCGTATGAACAAGAAAAACTGATTATACTTAATAAATATTAATAATACAATTATTTGGTGTAGAATCTACATATTATATTATATGAAAAAAAATTAATAATAATCCAACAATATTGTAATAATGCATTCATGTCACTTATTGACGTATTTTATGTGTTAAGGCTACTGCAGACCTCCGACATGAGTATTGTGGACCCCTAGGGGGGCGCGGGCCACAGGTTAAGAACCGCTGACTTAGATTATTTAGCATTACTTATTTTGCCGACACTACGTTAATTTGTTATTAAATGTTAAATTTTTATTTTAGGGAGGAAACAATGCAGGCCATACTGTTGTTGTGGATAATAAGGAATTTGATTTTCACTTGTTGCCTAGTGGAATTATAAATCCTAATTGCAAATCTGTTATTGGTAAGATATGAATTCTTTTGTTATTAATTAATTATTAGTTATTTTTTTTAGTTTGTTACATAGGTACTTGAGAACTATAATATATCAATAGACAATTAAAATAAACTACTTAATGTCCACCAATCTAAATATAATAAATATTTTTAGTAGGTACTCGGGGCATTATTAGCACAAAAAAATGTTCAACACATTCTCTACAAATCATTATGTTGAACCATTAACTATATGCGAAACACTATTAAAAAAAAAATAAGTAGGTATTACAACAAGATAATGGACTTACTTAATTCATCACAAGCTAATGGTATATTATTATTAACAATGATAATCCATTACATTTTGTTTACCTTTCTCGGAAAAGCTCAATTACTTATTTATTATTTTAGTTGAAAATTAACATTTTTCAGTTTTTGCCATTTACTCAACAAATGTTGGACATTTTCCAATTTTATGACATTTGTTTATTAGTACATTCCGAGGTAGGTACAATTTGTGGAAAACTTTTGATATTAAAAATGCTTACTAAAAAAAAAAATAAAAAAAATGGCTATTTTTATAGTGTTATTTTAATTATTAAAACACTAGGTAAGTATTATAATACTAAATAATATCAAAAATCCTAAATTTAGATTATAATCTAGATATTTATAATTTAAAATTATTTAGGTACCTAATACATAAATAGGAGGATGAATACTATATAGTTAAATATCTAGGTATCTATAAACTTTTAATAATTTTAAATTTTTAAATTTGATGTTGTAAATCCTTGCAACACTGAATTTTGGCGGGTCTGGGTAAAATTCATTAAAAACAAATTACAATAGTTTTGATTGTAGATTTCCTATTAGTTTGTCTAATCGGTACCTATAATAACACTCTTAATTCATATTTTGTGTAATTTTTATTAGGTATATGGGTAAAAATAGCTTAAAAATGTTATATTATGAAACTTTTACTCACCTACTTTTAATTTGATTATTTTATATTAATTTGTATAATTTTAACGTAAAATTAATAATTTGTGTGTTCAAAATATGATAGGTAATGGAGTTGTTATCCATCTACCTGGGTTATTTGAAGAGTGCAGCAAAAATGAAAAGAAAGGGCTATTGGACTGGAAGAAACGATTGTTAATTTCTGATCGTGCTCATCTTGTGTTTGATTTCCATCAGGTACCTTGCCATACTATTTGTCAATACATTAACTGTAATTTTAACTAGTATGTATGTATAGTATGTTTCACACAAAATGCGACTTCATCATAGTGTGCCGGGAGAGTTTTTGTCAGTGTTACTCATAATAGCGCATAAATAAGGCGTGAAATTTTAAAAACGCTGTTTCTTATTTATTGGCCTAATTTATGAAACACCGGATTTAAATGAAATCGAACACCCGGCGCGCTATGATCGAATCGTGTACTTGATGTGAAACGTAATATAGTGTATATTATATATTTATTAAAGACTTGAGAACTTATAGTATAAATAAATAGTAATTTTTATTTATACAAAGTGATTTAAATTTAAATAATAGATTCATTTTTTGAGTAATAACTTTTAATACTGGGTACTTTTGTATTGGTCTGCCTAATTTAATCAACCTATAATATTTTAGTTTTGTTTTGTAAGATACTTCTCCTAATTCTATATATTATTATATTATATTATCTATATTTATACCTATATAATACCATTGCTTAAGCCATAGAAACAATGCAATTTTTACTTCTATGTCATTATTTTTAGGCATTAATAATAACTAACTACCTAGCTATATAATAATATACATAATAATGCAATTTATTAAACATAAATGTTGATTCGACAATAGTCACAATTAATTTTTCATTTATAAAAAGTAATGCCTACATAACTTGTATTCATATAATTACTACAGTTATGATTTATTTTATTATGTCATTACAATCATTTTTGTATTTGTGTGTGCCAGACACCAAACTATACCAACTAAATTGTTATATTGCATGTCTTCTAAATGACAATTGTTTATAAAGATTTTTACTCCATGTTGAGTATGAATATTAAATTCTTATTTTGTATAAATTATTATAGCCATTATTGTTATGTTATAAGTAATAGTAGGTAAACAAGTTTATGCATATTAAATACCCCATGAAAATAAAAATATTTAGACAAGGTTAAAGGGTCATTTTATTACACACTTTTTTGATATCATGATTATGTATTTATTTATATATTTTTTTAAATATAGCAAGTGGATGGTCTCCAAGAAATGGAAAAGGGTAAAAAGTCTTTGGGAACAACAAAAAAAGGTATTGGGCCAACTTATGCTTCTAAAGCTACTAGAAATGGTCTAAGATTAGCGGATTTACTTGGAGATTTCAACATGTTTAAAGAAAAGTTAGTTGAGTTTCTAGTTAGTTAGACAAATAAAAAGTAATTAACTTACAAAGTTTTGTAATAGTTAACTTTGAAGTATATAATATGAAGTATTTATAAATTAATCAAATTTTTTTTTGAAAATATTTTTAACCTATTATACATTTTATATAAAGTGTCTTTATTATCTTCTTTCTTGCGTCTTTCCTTATGGTTTTTAATTTTTATACACTTACCTTTATATTTCACTATGTTATATTATGTACCTACATAAATACTTCATTCAAATACTTCATGATTACCAAAATTGTAAAAATATTGGTCAAAAAATTTGAACAATATTGATAATTATGATATCTAGTGCAAGAATCATTATGTATTTGCAATAATCTACATTCAACCTATTTTAAAATCATAATTATATTTATATTTTAAGGTTTTACAACTTGGTTGATATACATAAACGTATGTTTCCATTACTAGAAGTTGATCCAGAAGAAGAATTAAAGAAATATGAATATTATGCTAATGAATTAAGACCATTAGTAGTGGAAACTGTTGGATATTTGCATTCCGCATTAAAAGAAGGAAAACGAATTTTGGTGATTTGCATCATTGATTTCTAAGATATTTGTTTGATAATGAATAAAGTAATTAAATGGTTTTAAAAACTAAATAGGTACATACCCATATGTAACATCGTCAAATTGTAGTATTGGTGGTGTTTGTACTGGTCTTGGTTTACCTCCATCAAGAATCGGTGATGTTATTGGAGTTGTCAAAGCATATACTACAAGAGTTGGTGATGGGCCATTTCCAACAGAGTTATTTGATGTAAATACTTGTTATATACAAAATGTTAAAATTTCTAATATTTTAGTTTCATTTTATTTATCTATTTAAAATAAAAATAAATTAATACAATTCAAACAATGACATAAGTTTGAGTAAGAAAATTGAAATAATGTTTTGAATTACATTTAGGATGTTGGTGAAAAGTTACAAACTATTGGAAATGAAATTGGTGTTACAACTAAGCGGAAGCGTCGTTGTGGGTGGTTGGATATCCCGCTTCTAAAATATACTTCAATGGTCAATGGATATACTAAGTAAGAATTATTCTATACATAAAATATGCCAATTAATTAATCATTGTATTGTTCAATATCATATAATAATAAAAATGATGAAAATAATTCTATAACAACTCATTTGTACTTGCTTATTTAATTTAAAGTTTTAAAATTTAATAATTTAATAATATTTAAATACTTAAAGTATAGTAATTTATTAAAATATCAGTATTATATTTAATAATTAGTGTTCAGTTTTAAGGTATAGCAATAACCTATAGTTGTATATTTTGAATCAACTCGTGAATTATTGAATTAAATAAAAAGTAAAAATGTATCATTTATAAACTGTAGCATATTTTTATTATTTTTCTATTTAACAATAAACAATTTTTACATACATCTAAAGAGTAAGATTATGGTTTTGTTATGAAATTGTAGTACTGATATTCAATTGAATCGCAATCATTTGTAATCAACAACTGTAATACATTTTTTTAAATATTATGTATTGAACTTTTTAAAAATATTTTATAATACTATTTGTCTATAAACATACGACATAAATACAGTAGAAATTAATTATTACGAGTTATAAGGGCCAGAAAGTTTTTCTCATGGTAATCAGTTGTTCATACAGTTAGAACGAGTGTTCATTATAACCAATTAAAATATGCACTGAATTCATGATACAAAGCATTTAAAATTCATTATTATGATTCGGGGTTTGAAGACAAATGTCATTTTTTATAACAATAGAAAAATAATTTTTAAATTAAAATGTGTTCATTTAATTTTTAACATAATGGATGATATTTATTTAAGTCTTTTTTACAATAAATGCCTTTCCTCTCTTTTTTAATTTGTATTTGTTTAAATATCAATTGACCTAATAGTTTTCTATACCTATCAACGGAACAAATAGTAAGAGCTTGTAAAGAAGGCGCATTGTCAACATTATGTTTAAAATTTGTTCTAATGGGATTTATTATTGGTGATATTGATAAAGTATTTGGTACGACAAGTTAATTGATCGTTTTTGTGATTAATTTTTTTCATACAAACCAGTGAAATCATCTGAAATCTATTTAATTTTTTAGTACATTTTGTAATTGCTTTTTACTAATTTTTTTTCAATTTTTTAGTCTTTTTTTCATATTTTAAATGCTTTTTTTATTGATTATTTTGCCTTTAAATCTGAACCCTATTCATTATACAGTGTACTCTCGATAACTTGAGAGTACACTGTATTAAGTTTTTCAGCCAGTTAGTCTAAATATGCTATATTGAACTGACGCTACTTGCTGGGGCGTATTTACATGTTTCCTGCTTGTAGACTTGTAGAAAATGTTCTCTTTATTTAACTAAAATATACCACGTTATCACTTAATTACTATAAAGTATAATTTAATTCAGCAGGTATGGCAACGAAATATTAATTAAATACGAAAACAAAATGTTTTAAAAGTTAAAATAAAATATATTAATAATTAATAACAAGATGTTTGCATATATTCGAACTCAGACATTATAATTACTAATATTCCTAATTAAATGATTGATTTACATCAACATTTGGGCCTTACAAATGTATCAATTAAATCTTCGCAATTCAATTCTTTGAACTTTTAATTTTATATTGAGACCAATTTTAATAATTTGTTCAACTTTTCATTAGTTTGCGTGGATCTTGATATCATTTTTTAGGCATGAAAACGATCTCTCTGTTGTACATTTAGACACTGGTACACTCACAAAAATTCTCAATGTTGTGTCGATATTTGGAAATATTTCAATATGTAAAGTTTTTTTTCTCAATACTTGCATAGTGTGATTGAGGTTAAAATTGCCTTTGTCAATATCACTATTCAATAAATAAGATTGCAAATGTAAACATTCTGACGAAAAAGTATTGTCCACATCATTTTGATGTAATTTTTAGTTGTACTTATGAATATATCATAAAACATTTTGTAAGACTGTTGTCTTTTCTCAAGTTCATTATTCATTTTATTAATAATAACGTAAAATATTTCTTCACAAAATTTAGCTACACCACTTAACTCTGTTGTTTGTTATTTTTTTTTTTAAATTGAGTAGTAATGTGTAACTAACAACTGTAAAGTGTAATTTTTTATTTTTTCTTCGAGTTGTATCAACTACAGCTTTAGTTTCATATTCTTTAAAATTATCTCGAGTTTTTTGTCATAGATTAATAAGTAATGCTTAAATTTGAGGAACTTTATCATTTCCAATTATAATTGCTAATTTGACACCGTAAATATTCTCAAATCCCAAAGATGGCGATAAGAAATTATAAAAATTATTCCTATTTAATTTATAACGAATGTTAATGTGATTAAAAATTTAATAGTAGATATCCTAGCTATTGCCTATTAGAATATACATAACATATTTTACAATAACAGACAACCTGAAAATGTATATATGATAAATATGATTGAGTCAATAATAATATACACAATACATACCGTCCATATTAAGAAAAAAATTCTCTTAAAAAGTTTTCCTTTGTAGGCACGTGCTTATAGTGCCTGCACATAAATATGCCACTGGAAATTTATAATTATTATAAACTTGAAAATACAAAATTTAAATATAATTATATTAACTAATAAGTAATGCATAATACAACTAAAAATTATGCTAACATTTAATGCTCATAGCAATTGGAAGGTCAATAGTGTAGTTTATTTTATTTACTCGTTATAATCGAAATATCTCGTGTCTTAACCATACTCGCTGTAAACATATCTTTTAATGACTGCCGGGACTTAGCATTTTGCTCATTATAAACAGTATCCCATTGTACTACTGATATCTGTTGTATGTTTAATTCTTGAATATTTGAATAAAATAAAATAATGAAAATGTTAATCTTTTTAACATTAAATAATTAATAATTATATTGCAATTTTAGAATCTGTTTGACCAAACTTGACATACTAGATACTTTTGATGAAGTGAAAATTGGAATTGAATATCAGTTAAACGGAAAAGCGCTCAACTATTATCCATCCAGTTTATTTGAACTTTCATCCGTTGAAGTATGTATAATTTTGTAATAGTATTTATCCACTTTTACTATGTTAAATATTAGAAATCATTTGTATTTATGAATGTGTTTATAAATTTACTTGTTTAGGTTAAATATTTAACTTTGCCTGGTTGGAAAACTAATATTAGTGGCATAAGACATTTTGATAACCTACCGGAGAATGCAAAGAAATTTGTTTTTACTATCACAGAACTCCTTGAAGTACCAGGTAATTTAATTTTTAGTTAAAAAAAAAATTGTTAATAGACTAATAGTCACATTTTATTTATCTAAACATTGAAGATCTAAACAAAAGTAATGTTAGTCAATATGACATTAAAATGTCATGTTCAAGTTTTTTTTTATGAACTATTTAAAAAATTATTGTTATTAATTATTATTTGAAAAAATAAATAGCTTAAGAGGATGTCGGCACAATATTTGTTTTCTCTCAGACCCACATAGATAAAACACTTTCACCTAGAATCGTTTTTTTTTTATAATTTTTGAGTTATTTTAAAATAAATCACCTAATACAAAAATTATAGAGAATAATAATTTCGAGGGGATGACATATTATCAGCTTTATATTTTAATATTATTTGCCTTGTATTCGACTTACAAAATTAATAAAACATTTGTAAATTTAAATTTTCTTTAAATTGTTTTTGAGACAATATTTAGGCAAATCTATGTCTTACCTTCAAAACAATTAATCTCAATTGTTTTTGTAATATTTGATTTTACTCAAAAAAATGTATTATGTGTAAATGCGTTTTTATCTATGTTGCACGTGGGCCAAGGAGAGAAAACAAACTGTGAGCATTCTCTTAAATAATGTAAGGTACTTATTACATGTATTGTATATGTAATGTTATTTTTGATAAAGAAAAGTCACCTACAAAATGTTATTGTACTAATTTAAATTATATTTTATTTCTTTCATAGTATTAAATTGAAAATTAATTTTATTGATAGTTACTATTAATACAATTATACTGGTAAAAACAAAGATAAACTTCTGACTGAAATACTGTATTAACATTTATAATACAAATTATATATATTTTTTTCAGTTAAATGGGTTGGAGTTGGTCAAGGAAGAGAATCAATGATTAATGTTGATAATTGATTTTTTCTTTTTAAATATTCACTGAATAAGCTTAATTTGATCAAGTTATTACTCAAGTTGGTAAATGTTTAAAGCACAAATTACATTTTTTATGCTTTTAAATTTCAATTGTTGAAGTTAATACAATTATTATACAGTTCAAATATACTTCTTTTAAACTTAAACTTTTATCAAACTAGTCAGACTAGTAACTTGGACCAGATAAATAATACAGACAATAAAATCAGAGAATAATGTATATTTCAAATGTGTATTTTGAGTTAAGTTTAAAATTACAATTTAGATAACATATAAAATATAGTATAATAATGGCTTGAATACTTATAAACAAAATTATAATTTATAAAACATCGGAATTAAGTTTTTCTGTTTTTTTTAAAATTATTAACCATTGTGTATTGTTATTGTTTCAATTGAATAAAGTTGCACTTAATATTATTTTTTTTTGTGAAAATTAACTGGAAAAATTCTTTTTGGTAATGAATATTTTTTATTTTATTTTCTTTTATTTTTATAATTGTAAATACATCTATTGTTTTCCATGTTGTTACATTGTTAAACATATTTAAGCAAAAATAATATTTCTTTATGAATGTTATGATGTATACTTTAAAACACAATTAAATATTTTACCACACCTGTATAAGCTGTTATTATTTTTTAATTTTGATCAGCTGTCCAAATTACATGTAATTTATGCTAATCATTTACTTTTTAGCTCCTCCATAGTATTACCATCTAGAGCAGTGATTCTTAATCAATGTGTCGTGTATTATCTTGATGTATGTCGCCAAAAAAAATTGTTTATTTCTAATATACATGTTCAAAGTATAAATATAAAACATTATGGTGTTATGATGTGATGTTGTTATGTTAATAACCAAAGATAAGAAAAAAAATTGTGAAGATAGTCTCATCCTCAATTTAAACATAGGTTTATAATTGTTACTTTTTCAAAAATGTATTGATTGTTTTAAGTATATCACCATTTGTATGGATCTAAATTAAGGTGAAGTCGTAAAAAAAGGTTGAGAAGTACCTACTGATCTAGAGCAACTAAACTACAGCTCAAATCTATAAGTAGTATGCAATACATTTCCTCTCCTCTTGTTTATAAGGTATCATAGTGTATGTCCATATCATTGACATATAAATAAATGGACTGCGCTTAGAGAGAGAAATCGTGAAACCGATATTGAACTAGGAGATAGAATTAGTTGGGGGGGGGGGGAGCGGGGCAACCATGGAGGAAATAATTTAATCCTCAAATTATTCCATATTATCAACTATTGAAGCATTACCACGGTTAAAAATCCACAACCACAATACTCTCTCTCATCGGTCTCACTGCCGGTTGGCTGCACCGCCCGGTATAGCGGCGTCCATTGCGTCGACCGACTTCGCCATCTCTTCATTTACCGATTACGACCTTGACCTTGCATAGCTACGACGGTGCGACCAGAACTTTTTACGAGTACGCGTGACATATTTCCCCTTTCTACGAACCAAGTGTGCAGTGACCGACGCATACGCATTTATAATATCCTGTATCTTCATCATTCCGTTCAATAAATTCTGTGATCAGAGCTGATCACAAACATCTTTGTCGTTGTTCATATCATCCCGATTGTTGGCCAACCTGATTCAGTCGATATAATATAGCTATGATCAGTGATATAAATATTACAATAATTTCAAGGCATAAATGAAATATTTTATAATTATTTCTTTCATGATTGCCCCCCCCCCCCCCCATCTTACTCGCACAGTTTAAATTTCAGATTCTGATGATGAGGCGCGAGGAAAGCGCAGTTCATTTATTTATATGTCTATTAGTTTGAAGTAATGATGTGGTGGTGTCCAATAAACCTAATTTGAAGGTAGCGTGTGTGATTCGACTTAAATAACTATCAATGAATTCAATAAAATGCTATTTGAAAACAGAAAAAACGCATTAAATTCGTTGGTGGTCTTCAATTCAACAGCCTTATGAAAATATATAAATTCTCCCTGATGGGTTTTATAATCTCCAATTTTTTTAAGGGTTTTAATAAAATGCTGAGGAAATCTAAAATTTAAAATCTTAAATGTTAAAATACTAATTCAAAGTTATTTACGAGTGGTACCAAGTCAGTACTATTATAAGCATTTGATAAAAAAAATTAAAGTTCAAACCAAGTAAGTAACAAAGTTAAAGTCTTAAAGGTAAAAAATGGTAATTGTCAACTATTGTCATAATTGCCTATACAGAACCCCTTAAAAAGTGAGTATTTGGCTTCCGTTATCTTAGAGAGTGACGTCGTCCCTGACCTACGTGCGTCGTGCAATATAGCAAATTTTATAACTTATTGATTTTTATATTTTTTTAGCCTTCTTCACATTTTAAATGAATTTTTTATTGATTATTTTGCCTAAAAATCCGAACCCTATTCATTATATTAAGTTTTCAGTCAGTTGGTCAAAATATACTATATTGAACTGATGCTACTCGCTGGGATGTATTTACATGTTTCCTGCTTGTAGACCTGTAGAAAATGTCAACTTTATTTAACTAAAATATGTCGCGTTATCACTTAATAATTACTATAAAGTATAATTTAATTAGCAGGTAATGCCAAATGTTAATTTTTTTAACATTAAATAATTAATAATTATATTACAATTTTAGAATCTGTTTGACCAAACTTGACATACTAGATACTTTTGATGAAGTGAAAATTGAAATTGAATATCAGTTAAACGGAAAAGCGCTCAACTATTATCCATCCAACTTATTTGAACTTTCATCCGTTGAAGTATAAATAATTTTATGATAGTATTTATCCACTATTAATATGTTAAATATTGGAAAATATTTGTATTGATGAATTTGCTTATAAATTTACTTGTTTAGGCTAAATATTTAACTTTGCCTTATTGGAAAACTAATATTAGTGGCATAAGACATTTTGATAATCTACCCGATAATGCAAGAAAATTTATGATTACTATCACAGAACTCCTCAAAGTACCAGGTTATTCATTTTTTAAATTAAAAAAAAAAATTAGTTAATAGCCTGATTGTTATATTTTATTTATCTAAACATGCAACATTTAAGATATATACAAAAGTAATGTTAGTCAATATGAAATTAAAATGTCATCGCTAAGTTTTTTTTTAAGCTAATTATTGTTATGAATTATTATTTGAAAAAAAAAATAGCTTAAGAGTATGTCAGATATTTATTTTCTCTCAGACCCACATAGTTAATATGCCTTCACCTAGAATCGTTTTTTTTTATAATTTCTGAGTTATTTTAAAATAAATCACCTAATACAAAAATTACAGAGGATAATCAATTCGGAGGTATGACATATTATCGATTTTATATTTTATTATTATTTGACTTTGTATTCAACTTTCAAAATAGATAAAAATTTGTAAATCGAAATGTTCTTTAAATTGTTTTTGAGACAATGTTTAGGCACATTGGTATGTCATACCCTCACAAAGATTATTCTGAATAGTTTTAGTAATGAGCAATTTTACTCAAAGATTACTCAAAAACATAATAAGAAATGATTCTGTGTAAATGTGTTTTGTCTATGTTGCGCGTGGGCCAGTGAGAGAAAACAAACAATGAGCTGACATCTTCTTAAATAATGTAAGGTACTTTTATTACATGTAATGTAAATGAGTTATTTTTGACAAAGAAAAGTTACTTTTAAAATGTTATATTGTACTATTTTAAATATTAATTTTATTTTTTTCATATTATTTAATTTAAAATGAATTCTATTGATAGTTACTGTTATAAAATATACTGATAAAAACAATGATAAACTTCTGACTGATAAATACTGTATTAATTGTTTAAGTGTATCACCATTTTTATGGATCTAAATTAAGGTAAAGTCGTAAAAAAAAGGTTGAGAAGTACTGATCTAGAACAATTCAACTGCTGCTCAAATCTATATGAATAGTATGCAATACATTTTCTCTTCTCTGTAATACAGGGTATCATAGTGTATGATTATATGATACAAGGAGTATACTTCTTTTATTAATTTGACGTAATGAAGTGGTTGTGTCCAATAAACTTAATTTGAGTGTAGTGTGTGTGATTTGACTTGCACAACTATCAAAGAATTCATGGAATTGCTATTGAAATCCATAAATAATGCACTATATGCTTTGGTAGTCTTCAATTTAGTATTTACAATACATATAACTTTATACATTATAACTCAATTACAATAATTATTGAAAATAATTTATATTTTTCATCTATTGGGTTTAAAAATTAGTAGTTAGTACTCTTAGTAGGTACATTAAATTTATAATATTATGTAAGGTAACTGATAAAATATTATGTGCATATATCCTATTTATTTCATATTATATATTTCTGAACTTTAAAGTTTGAAATCTATGGATTGTAAAGACATTTTATAGCAACAATCAACAACAAGAAACAACGTTATGAACAATTATATATTTTCCCCGATGACATAAATGATACATACCTACCAATTTTTTAAGGGATTTAATAAAGGTAATTTTAATAAAATATTGACGGAAATTTTAATTAAAATTCTTAGATGTATTTTACTAGTGGTTCCAAGTCAGTACTATTGTAAGCATGTGATAAAACAATTAAAGTCTAAAACAAAGGAAGTTACAAAGTTAAAGTCTTAAAGGTATAAAATTGTAATTGTCACATATTGTCATAGTTGCCTATACAGAATTCCTAAAAAATTCAGTATTTGGCTTCCGTTATCTTAGAGAAAGTCATTTCTGATCGACGTGCGTCGTGCAATATAGCAAATTTGCGTTCAGCAGAACAAATCTAGTGTAGTTACCCTTCGTAGGAGAGATTGACCCATTATAAAACTTAAAATTAAGAACATTATCTGTGTTTTTACTTTGACATTTTTACGATATTTTAATTTTAATGCTAGTTATGAGCGGTTTTGTTCAGGAAAGGTGTGTTTATGATTTGATTTGATTTTAATTTATTTATTATATGAATTTGTTATCTATAATTTGGGACGAGACTATTATATACTCAATTATAGTAATATATCGTGCAGGTAATTATATTTATGTTTTGTAACTTCGGATTTACTTAGCTAAGTGCGTAAGTGTAAACAAAAGTAGTGGGTATACACACATTTTACTTTATTATATTTTTAATTTTCAGTGGTTTTACAATGGTGTTTATTTTTTTGGTGACTTGTATACAAAATTTTTACCAGAAGGAGTGCTTCGATTTTATCATATGATACTTTAAATGTTTCGATTTTCTCAATAGTTATTTAATGCTACGAGAAAAACTACCGATAAATTACGAAAAACCACTAAAATCAGGATTTTAATTTCTAACGCTTTGTGTATCACCATAACAACGAATAAAAATAATAATAATATAATATTAATTATACTTACAGGCTATAATAAATAAATAATAACAATATAAAAAATCCAGTCTTCGCTCAGAATGGTTTTTCTTATACGATGATATTATATCATTGAATTCAAGTTTAATACAATCCATTATACATTGACCCACTAGTGAACCTACTGTACAGCAGAACGACATCCACTTACCCGCTTTTGAATTATTATTATATAGTATTATTTGATTATCAAGATTAATTCAAAATTAGGTAACTTATGGAACTAATGTGACACTTGGGCTTATTTTTTTTTTACACTAAATGTTTATTCATGGTCGAGTAGTTGAAAGACATACTCTAATTTCTTCTTCAATTAACTCCATTTTCAGTCGTTTATTCACAGTCACTTTTTCAGTTATCTAGTTAAAGACTATAAGTTAATTTCTGAAATTTACCAAATTTGCACTTAGTTAGTTAGGAGTTAGTTTGGCGAAAATAGAACTTAAGTTAGAGTAAAAGTTAGAAGTTAGTATCTTTTAGTTAAAAATATAAATTTAAAACAACGTTGTTTAAAATGTAATGTATTACATAATTATTTAATAAACTAACTTGAATATTATTGGTGATGATTGAAAAATTAAATTGAACAACTGTCAACTGATAATTTGATCAAATGTGTCAAATAGGTAGGTAATATCCTTAATTTATTGGAATATCAGTTATAAGAATATAGAAAGTTTAACAAAATTAGAAATTGAAAAATTCAATAAATGAAAAAGAAACTAGTTATATTAATTAGGTATTATTTTAACGATTTATATTATTTTACACATTAAATTTAACTAGTTAAGTTACAAAGGTAATATGAATTAAAACTAGTGAAAAGTAACTTCATAACTTAACTTCGACTTTGTGCCTAGTTAGTTCCCAGTTTTGATATTTTTAGAGCTTTTTTGCCAATTTTAGCGTGCATTTTTTCAACATGAATCCAAAATTAATTTAATAGAACATTTTTGTATTTTGATAAAATAGTTTGATTGTTTCGTATTTCTCTTCTTCTTCAAGGCAGAATTCAATTAAACTTATATTTTTATTAAATGGGTCATTCATCCAATCATGTTCGGAAATATCTAAATCGAAAAAATACTTCTAAAAACATAATAAGATGATTTTTCAACTTATCTACTCTGGACAAAACTTTACCTCAACATAGCCATCGTACTTCTGTAGGTATGTAAAATAAGTTTAATCAATTGTGATTCCATAGCTACACATAATAAATATAAAGTTGTGGTTTTAATGGTCTCATTAAAATACAAATTAGTAAATTTAACTTACCATTTTTACCACATCATCAAGAACATTTTTCAACCTTGTTTTAAATTTCAATCCTCAGATATAAGTCTATTAAAAGTCTTAATTTTTTATACATTTTGAACTAGTATACTAGTTAACTTATTTTATGTAAATGATAAATACATTTTGTCAAAATTCAAACTTTAAATGTTTATAAAATAATTGCACCTATTTATTTTTAATATTTTTCAATTGCTGTTATAACAATATACCTATCAAAGAGCCTTTTATTCAGCTTTCACGATTTTTTCCCCAACGATTAAAATTTAATCGACATTTATAGAAAATAAAACATTATAGCGATACATGAGATAGGTACATTTTTACATTTGATCCTACATAGAACCAACTAGATTCTCTTTCCTATCAGAAAAGGTGCTGTTGAAAAAAATTTAAGAATTTTTACGGTTCTAAAAGGTGATGATAGACACAAAATAAAACAAATGAAAAAACCACAAGTCATTGTTAAAACATAGATTCATCACTTCGCTCAGAATCCAAAATATTTACCTTTACTACTTTTTTTTTCATACTAAAAAGTATAAAGAGCATAGGTACTGTTAGTACTTATAAGTTTTATCTACATAGATAGTTTAAGCATAGTATACGTAACATATGATGTATTATACATTTATACAGCATAAATGTAATATTTGTTATGTTTTAAATTAAAAATATATTTACGTGCAAATACTTAGGTAGGTATATATAGATATATGCAAAAATAAGACACCAAAATAAAATGTGTACTATAAATAAAATTGTATTATGAAAATAAGTATACAGGACAGTGGTGGATCCAAGGATTAATTTATTTTTAGTGTCAGGCATGGGGTGAGGGAAGGGGCAAAGTACAAAATAGCTTTATACACATTATAGCTTAGCCCCCCCCCCAAAAAAAGTCAGTCAAGCTCCCCTAATTTTTTAGTTGTGTGAGAACGAAGCCCCCCACACACATTGATGTTAATAATATAAGCCCCTCTTAAATTTGAATGGATTTCCGCCTATGTAATAGGTAAGTCTAAATGTCATTCAGTTTCTCATACGAACTAGGTACCTACTTATAATAGGTACATTGTTCCATGATATTAATACAAATTTAAATAAAAAATCAATTACGCAATTATTGTAATAGTTTTTAAATATTGTATTATATTATGATTTTATAACAATTAATTTAAAGTGATTATAAATTAAAACTACTGTTTTTATTATCAAAAATTGAGCATTTTAAATTCTTGCCGGTAATTTTGAAGATAACCCCCCTCCTCCCCCTACAACACAACACAAAACATTTAGATTGCTTTATAATTCACTCGATTATCAGAGTAATTAATGCTTCTGTTTTAATTTGCGATTACTTATTCACTGAAATGTCTACTTCTGAACGGTGTATTTTCCAGTTTGGGTTTTCGTCTATTTTTGACAAAATGATCCCTGGAAACAGTACAAGTTAAGAAACGTTGTAGGCGGCCAACTTGTGCGCGAGGGCATGGTAATACTATACGCCAGATATACAGTTAATCAGGGTTGAGAGCTTTTACTTTATAGCATTAAAAATTGCATAAATAAGCGCTATAATATTACCTTAGATATACTGAATATGCTCTAAAAATATGCAAAATAAAACGGAAATTTATTAATTAATAGTTTTACACTTTAACCACATTAAAATCGGCAGAAAACATAAGTTTAAAATTAGAAGCAAGTAATACGAAATTATGAATGGCATAGCGTTGCTTACGTTACATTAGCATTTAGCGCGACCATGTTATTGTCCGATTACTTCTATATAATATTTACTTTGACTATATTCGATAGACAATAACGTAAAAAAACTAAAATATAATTTCATACAATTTGACCAATTTTTATTAAAAAACAAGTAAAAATGCAAAGTATCTCAAAAAATCCAAAAATAGTACTAAAATCTAAAAAATCACAAAATATGCAAAATAAAATTTCTAATTGAAGTTCTCTGTATCATGAAACACATTTTTAGCTAACTCTACAATTTCTTAAGCATCCCATATAAAATATGCAAATGCTATAAAATCCCAACCTTGCAAATAATTGTATGGGTGGGTGCGAAAAACAGGTTTTGCACGAATGTGTTTTGACGAAAACTGGTCGCAACCATTATCAGCTACATTTCTTGGACAGAGTATATATAATTTAGTTTGATTATAAGGTTTATTCAATATACAAATGTTAGTAAAATCTATTATTATTTATAAAAAGCACCTTAGGTAAGTGTAGGTACTAAACTATATAAGAGCTACCAGCAAGGTTTTGTGAATTTATGTAGATTTCTGTAATAAATGTGAGTATTAAAAAAGGGCCACTTGTTACTTGCATAATTTTGCCTCGGGCCACAAAATATTTCTGAACAGGCCATAGTACCAGCTACATTTCTTGGACAGAGTATATATAATTTAGTTTGATTATAAGGTTTATTCAATA
The DNA here is from genome assembly GCA_008086715.1 of Sitobion miscanthi. NCBI lineage: Eukaryota > Metazoa > Arthropoda > Insecta > Hemiptera > Aphididae > Sitobion > Sitobion miscanthi. The sequence continues at coordinate 8,248,885 of CM017803.1, forward strand.
TACAAATGTTAGTAAAATCTATTATTATTTATAAAAAGGCACCTTAGGTAAGTGTAGGTACTTTAAGTTAGGACGAAAACTGGTTGCAACCAGCTACGTTTCTTGGACAGAGTATATATAATTTAGTTTGATTATAAGGTTTATTCAATATACAAATGTTGGTAAAATCTATTATTATTTATAGAAAAGCACCTTAACTAAATTATATATACTCTGTCCAAGAAATGTAGCTGGTACTATGGCCTGTTCAGAAATATTTTGTGGCCCGAGGCAAAATTATGCAAGTAACAAGTGGCCCTTTTTTAATACTCACATTTTATTACAGAAATCTACATAAATTTCACAAAACCTTGCTGGTAGCTCTTATATAGTTGTTAGGTACCTACACTTACCTAAGGCGCCTTTCTATAAATAATAATAGATTTTACCAACATTTGTATATTGAATAAACCTTATAATCAAACTAAATTATATATACTCTGTCCAAGAAACGTAGCTGGTTGCGACCAGTTATCGTCAAAACACATTCGTACAAAACCTGTTTTTCGCGCTCACCAATACATTTATTTGCAAGGTTGGGATTTTATAGCATTTGCATATTTTTTATCATTTTTTTTTTAAATAAACAGAGCCCCTTACTTTAATTTTGCCAAGTCAAGCATTGTGTATAGGTGCTTAAGAGGACATCGCACCCGCATATGTTGTCTCCGTCTTACATACGAACGACATAGCAAATGTTACGCTCAGCAGATCACGTTTAGCCCCGATAATTTTAAAATTAGAGTGAATTGATCTCTTATAAAATGTAAAGGTAAGAATAATATTACCCAGGCCATCTCATCGGCTTTTTGTTATATTTCAATTTTAAAGTAAATTATGATAGTATTTTAAAATTGTAAGTTGTTTATACATTTTGTAATACTCATAACTCAATTTAAAATTAAAATATAACAAGAACCCGAAAAGATACTTAGGTAATATTCTTACCTTTAAATTTTAAAGAGGTCAATTCACTCTAATTTTAATACTGACGGGGCACGGGCCTACACATGTAAGACGAAGACAACATATGTGGGTGCGACGTCCTCTTAATTTGAAATAAATATTGTACAATTAATAAAACTACAAAATTAAATACAATTTTCTATATTTATCAATAACACATTTATACTTTTAATATTATTACGAATATTTATATTTTTGTGAATGTATAACGAAGCTATATAACGAAGCCCTGTTAATCTTGCCCTCGCTCATTCTAGATCTTAACCATGTTATCAGTAAACGTAGAGAAGGAAAGCTCATTTCTGCATAGCAATAGATATTTTGAGAATGATTAGGATTTTAATTAATAAAGGCAATTATGGAAAATAATTTAGATCTTGTCCAGAAATGTTATAGACTTATAGATGATGTTATGGTTGTGAGGTCAGTATCACCGTTGCCTGAAAATGGTTTGAATGTAATATTTATTTTTAGATTTATTATAAATTCTACCTAATCACAATAATAGCAATTAGCAAAAGTCGCCGACCAGCGATTGAAATATAAAAAAGCGTCTAATTATGCTTTCACACAATTATTTTATGTGAAAACATTTTTTTCCAACCAAATAAGGCCCGATCCTGAATCTGTCATTGGAGTAATTGATGAAAAAACATTTAAAGATTCAAAATTATATTATTAATTTCTATTGTGAATGACAAATTAAAAATATTTGATATTATAAAATGTATTGGTGTTTTTTTTTTTAATTTTAGCATAAAAAATTATAAAAATATATAAATATAAAAATTATACATTGGGTAAATTTGGGTAAAACCATATTCGAACAAAGCTGTTTGGGAATTTACCTGTTCGTAAAACATTTTTCAATGGGAGCCGTTTGGAAAAAAGCAAACAATGGATGGGAGCGGTTTGGGATGCACCATGTACTCAAATTGTACGAAAAACATTTCACAACGTTCTAAAAAGTATGGACCGGCCTTGAAAAAATTCTAGTTGCACCACTGATACTATATAAACCATAACGTTTAAAATTTTATATTTTATAAACCAGTTTCCACATCTAATATTCAAATGAGTCTACAATTAGATCATCACAAGAATAATATAGTCTCAATAATAGTATGTTTTTCATTAGTATCAACAATATTTATGGTCACTATAATAATCAAATAAAATAATAATATGTTAATTTTATGGGAAATGAGTACACTACAGATAAAAACTGTAAAAACTGTTTGGTGTGATAAATTCTTACTTCTTCAATTTTTGAATATCTGTTTTAGATTGATAGATATAATGTTTTTACAATGATATGTATTTTTTTTTTATTAGTGTACACAGTATAAAGTTGAAATAATGCATTGATTTTCAACTTAAGTATTATGTTTGATGGGAAAGTGTATCTAGTTGGTGAACTGAGGAGTCAAAATTTAAAATTTCTAGAAGCTTTCAAAAGCACTTGGCTTAGACTGACAAACAGCCTCCGCTCTGAATCGATTTTCAAACTTGTAACCTACTGTTCAGCAGATCAACATCAACTTACCCACTTTTTCAATTCAATATTCAAAGGAAAACTCCTTTATAGGGTATCATGGATTCCGATTTTAATGTTATTAGTTAGGTATTTTTTGAAATAAAACCGACATTTAATGAATTAAACAAAAAAAAGGTGAGTAAGTGGATTTCGATCTGCTGTACAGTAGGTTACAAGTGGGTAACTGTAATAGATGGTGTTAAATTTGAATTCAATGATATAATATCATTGTATAAGAAAAACGATTCTGAGCGAAAACGGTCAGTCAGCCTATGATATTACCAAGTATATTTGATGATATTATTGTGAATAAAGTAATTTATATATAACCTATTTGCGTGGAACTTTCATTAAATTTTCAATCCTTAGCTATGAAAGTTGAAGATTTTATAAATTTTTAAGTATACAAAATAATTATTAAATTTTAAATTTGATACATTTCGTCAAAATTAAAACTTTAAATGCTTAATTTAAAATATACTGTGCATATGTATTTTTAAAATTTTTCTACTGCTATTTAAGCAATATATCTGAAGCCTTGTATTCAATTTTGACGAATTTTAACCTTGAAAATACAATTTTATTAAAATGTATAGAAAAAAAACTAAAAAAATTAAAATTTTGATATTGGTGATCAACAGTGGAAAACAAGTAAAACATATTTAGGAATTGATAAAATAAACACATGATATAATACTCAAGTGTCTAAAGTGTCTATGGTTATTTGCTTGAATTACAACAAAATTAGAAAATCATTACATGAGAAATCAAAAGAATATCCAATGTTATAAAAATTTGAACTTCAAACGCTCATAAAAATTTTAATTGACTTTCTTATAAATATTTTTTTTTTTTATATAAATATAGATAACCTTATAAAGCATTTTATATTACATTTTAAAATCTTGGATTTTCTAACTAAAAATAATTTGCTAATTTTTGTCATTTGGTAGGGGTGCTGTCGTTTCAGTGGCACCCCCACCTTGGTAAATTCGTCAACATTCAGAATTGCTGCACAAACGCTCAAAGTCGGGCACAAAGTAGCACAAACGAATGGCGTAATCAAAAATTACCCCGAGGTGGGGGTGCTGTCGATAGCTCTTTGGCTTCTCGGATCGGTCTCCTCCCCCCCCCCTGGTGAGAGATTGGCCGTTCGATTTCCCAAATTTGGATGACGTGGCTGCAGAAGGGGTGCTTTTGTGCAAATCACCTGCAACTTCCAATACGGCCACCCGGGATCGGATAAAATCTATTAATTGATTTGCAGTCGGGTTATCGGTCGAGCTGCTAGTCTCGAATAAGCGACGGATTACAATAGACAGGAACCTATAAAAGCTATTGAAAATAACAAAAAACGACCCTAAATCGTGTATTTTAAGCGCGTCTAGTAACGCAATATTCCGGTTAAAAGTACATATAAACTGGTTTAAATCCTGATAAGACTCTTGCGACATAGCCGTCGCATTTAATAAATTGTCGACAAGTGACGTGGCAACTAGACGCGTACGATTGAAACGGTCGGTCAATGTAGACTACACCAGACGGTAATTATCGCCCGACAATGGTATACCCCAGACCGCTTACGCCGCAACACCTTTTGAACTGCCTACTAATTAATATATTTTATTAATATCGGATAGATTGGGCCATTTGTTTAATAGTGTCGTAAAACTATCTCTAAACGTGATTCAGTCCCGGAAATCGCCATCGTACGTAGGTAAACGCGAGTACGATTTACCTGGGCCATCACCCGGTGTCTGAATAACCATTAATTTATTATGAATATATGACATGTCAATCACATCTGCACCTTCCGGGGTTACTTGATCAGGCATTGCCTTTGACGCCGTAATAAGACCCCGAATTTACACGGGTAGGCCCACATCATAATCTGTCATTTCGTTTAGTTTTACCGAATCGTCCTTGAAATTAAATTGGTTCCATAAACTGTCTAAGTCAGTTACAGAAACCAAAAACTGGGGAACTAAGTCGGGTTCATCCTTGATGCGTAACGCCATGGATTGCCCTAATGTTCGACACCAAGGTAGTGCGTTTCACTAACGCGAGTGATTTAGCCCGAATTTAACGATCGACTTCTTGATCGCCGGCCATTGTGACGGCTACTTTAACAAAGTTTAATATTAAGGTTGTAGTTAATGCAACAGTAAATATCTAACACCTATTATAGTAGTTACACGAATCTACCTAAGAACACCGTACGAGATCAGTACAAAACGCCAGAACACAACGCTACCCAAACCCCCTACACTGAGGTCGAGAACTACACTCGGCTACCAATTATGTGCGCCGTGCCGCTCCTAATTTTACTATCGCGGTTATAGCGACAACAACTCGCGTAATGTTATGGACGGAAGAGGAGTCAACTCACAATGTATTAACTCATACAAATATGTCAAAGTAGATTAGGTGCAATGGCGCAATATATAATATATTTTACACAATAATAATGGAGTTCTGATATCTGGTAATCTGACCATAGTGTTCGGAAAGACAATTATGTAAAAATAACAAATATGATAATAGAAATTTTAAAATATGTTTAATTTTTTTACCCAATTTTTTGAGTCTTGAGTATTTCAACAATATTTCTATGTAATGGGGTGGCCATCAGGGTGCCCTGTAAATATTTTGGGTGACCGGGCCACCCCAGGCCACCACTTAACTACGTGCTTGGGATAAGTCGTTGACACTATCGAGCGATATATATTATGCAATGGACGGACAAACATACGTAACACCATCCATTACGGTGACCCATAACTAAATTATAGACTTTAGTGTTTAAACTTCATACAGTATACCTATTTCCATATAAGTTAGATTCGAGTGATATACATTTTTAATTTTAAACAATTCACGGTAAATATTTTTTTATATGAGAACGCAATATACTGAAATATTAAAATTTAATACAATTAAAAACAAATAATAAATTAACTTACTTAGTTCTTAAACTGAAAAATTAATTCGTTAATTTCACGTTAATTAAAAAAGAAATGTAGTAAGTTAACAGTTAAGTTAATGAAAAGCCAAAAGTAACTAGTTAAGTTAAAAAGTTAAAACAAAATTAACTTTTTAACTTAACTTTAACTTTTCAACTCGTTAATGCCCAGCCTTGCAATTTTACGTGGTCTATTAATAATAACATAAAAACTAAAAAGTACAAAAGTCTGTAGTATTTAGTAATTACCTACAATAGGTAAATTCTCATTTCAGCAAAATGTCGAGCATATAAATTATAAATAGGTACTACAATTTCCAAAACAAAAAAATCCAAAAACCGTATGGGAGGCAAACTGCATTCGTTTCAAAAGTTTTAATGCTCTATTATACAGACTTATATACATAATCGGCCTTCTTATCGCTGCTGGTGAATAATTATACACTGAACAATGCCGCAAAATTATGACCATAGATGTAGGTAATAAAAGAATGAATAGGCAATAGCTATATTAATAAAATAGAGGAATGTGTGCTAGAATGGGGAAAAGAGAAAAACTGTTTTTATCATTGCAAATCATTCTGGTAGAGGGTCTTACTATAAATTATATATGATTACTAGCTCTCCCACCCGGCGTTGCCCGAGCAAAAAATACCTCAGGTAGTCGGGTGATATACATTGGTAATATTATAACTTATAAGTATAAGTTCAAGAACTCAAAAACGCTTTAATTATATATATTATATTATAGCTGATCCCTTTCACTTCGTTTATATCGTTAAAATATGTACCAACTCTATATGATTCAAACTTTGATCAAATCGTTTATTTAATATTCGGTGTATGATGTTCAAAACTTAAAAATTTTCATCGATTATCTTCAATATATAATTACCCGAGAGACACGCTTGTATGTTTACAGGTAGGCAGGTGGATTGCAGACACCTCGACGTGCGTACGTAAATACGAATATTTTATTAACACGTTGATATTACGATGTGCATGTGTCGAAAAATTAGTCTTGGGAATGCCATTTTTACTAAGCTACATTAAGCTTTATTGCAACAGGTCTAAAATTATATTCATTATTCAAACATGAACAATAACAACCTTAGAATAAACAAAAATATATTATTATTTAGTTTCTTTCCTTACTGGACTGATGTCACCTACATCTAGATTTCCTACTTTTCCGGTGGATTTTCTTAAAAAAATTTTATTTGTTAGAAAAAAAGCGTGAAAATTTAATACAAGGCTCCTGATATATTTTTACAATAGCAGTTGAAAAATATTAAAAATACATAGGCACAATTTTTTTTATAAGCATTTAAAGTTAAAATTTCGACAAAATTTATAAAATTTATAATTTAATAATTATTTTGTAGTTAAAAATTTATAAAATGTTCAACTTTTATAGTTAAGGAGGATTGAAAATTTAAAACAAGGCTCCACGCAAATAGGTTATATATAAATTACTTTATGCACAATAATATCATCAAATATACTTAGTAACATCATAGCCTGACTGACCGTTTTCGCTCAGAATTGTTTTTCTTATACAATGATATTATATCATTGAATTTAAATTTAACACCATCTATTACAGTGACCCACTTGTAACCTACTATACAGCCGAGCGACATTCACTTACCCACCTTTTTGTATTTTTTTTTTGACAGATATTATTTATTTTAAAACATGCTTAATAATTGTGATGATATATAAATTAAGTACCCAATTATAAATACCAAATGAACAAGTCGACATTATAAACCTAGATATAAAACAAAATTAGTTTTATCTAGCGCGCTATACATTGGCGCAACTAGGGTAAATTTTTGCTAGAATTTTATCAGCAACACAGACTCCCTAGCAGTTAGGACCTAACTAATATACCGGCTGGCTACTAAAAATACACAAAAATTGCATATAAGACTAGGTAGTGAATTAAAAAAATTTAATTAAAATTATAAATAATTATATAGGTACCTACCTCGACACATTTTTAATTCAACTTTTACTTAAATACAAAATGTACATATAAAATAATATAAAATCAAAACTATTTTTCTATTAGTTGCTGAAATGTATCATTAATTTTTTTTGTGTCAAGACTATCTCTTTTGATATTCAATAATAATAAATTTGAAAATCGTTCTTGTCTCATTGTTGTTTTTTGACAAACTTTTAAACGCCTCATTGAAGATAATGAACGTTTGCAGGTTGCGCAACAAACAGGTCTAGTATAAGCTACTTATAGTAATTTATATACATTTGAGTCCCTATCTTCAGTACTTAACTATACTTGTTTGATATAATCAATATGAACATTTTAAATTTTAAATAGGCAATTTTTGACAATACCTAATATATAATAATAATATATTTTTTTCTTATCACCAAAAAACATAATTCATAACGAGTTGATGAAATAATTTTTTTTTAAATGTGAATAAATCTGAGTTTTTTTTTAATTTGAAAAAAAATTTCTAATTTCTAAACTCTAATTTGTTATAGAAAAAATACGATTTTTTTCAAATTGAAAAAACCAAAAATTCGTCTACAATACACTTACAAACAAAATCAAATTGATCGAGCTTTGACTCATCAGTAGTTGAATTCAGTATAAGTGACTACATTTCAGCAAATTTTATATTAGAGGGTAGTTCAGTAATAACGATATTATTATAATACAATTCTAGTATAGCTACAATATTGATTACGATTTTCAAATAACACTGTCACATTGTCTCATACTGTATGTGACTATATTTTCGTCATAAAGCTGTTTATAACTTCATAAGTTGATTGTTAATGTATGTGATATTGTGATTGCATCTATTTGCTGCTAATAATGAATCGGCCATCAAATTCATCATTTCATATTACCTATAAGCTATACCAAACACTGCAGAGAACCAAGATCAAGTATACCTGCCTATTACAATGACACCCACCCCAAACTTTTTGGTGGTTCAGTGAACCAAAAAATGCATGATCAAGCCGCCTCTGGTTGCAGGTAGCTGAAAACCTGCGGGCCGCCGCCGTGCCGCACATTATGTATTATTCTTAGGTATAAAATTTACACGTTTAATATAACTAATAATAACTAATTATTCATTAACTTTATCGGACTTAATTTATACCTAAAACCTTCTCTGTGATGTCCTCTTTAATTTAAAGTAAACTGCATGACGATTGAATAAGTGCCTAATTTCAGAGTTTATCCTGAACAAAAAGAAGCGACTTCATTTTATATAGTAGTATAGATTATATAATATATAATATATTATGTCTAGTTGTTATAAGACCTCTATTATAAGATTAAGATATTTTCATTTTTCATATTCGCTCACGTATGATAAACACAAATTGCCTATCCATTCTTTAATATTATGGAGGTATTGTATCACTTATGACGACTACCTACAACTACCTATGCCTGAGCGAGTTGGTTACCCTGATGCACAGAAGATATAATGAACTAGAAACGAGCAACTTATCAGTGGCCACAAATGTATGATGTACAAGAGGCAAGTGCGGGGGATCGCAATGATGACCCAGAGTTGTTTACAACGCCATTTGTATAGAACACGAGTCTGGATACAAAATGTGAAGCCAAATAAAAACACCGGTAGCGTTGAAAACATTGGGCCTCTTATAGTCTATCTCTCTCGTAGATATTGAACTTTCTCTCTTCCCCAAAAAAGACCACAACCTCTTATGAAGCCAGGTTGACCTGGCGTGTCCTCGCCATTCTTATAATATCTATGGTCCTCAGTAGGAGGAACGTTTTAGTAGTCGTCCCCCGACCCCCGCCAACCATGTCGTTTCCAGTCCATTTTATCTTAGTCTATGTTTGAAGCGACGCTACACGTGGTTTGCGCGTGAATGTCAATTTATGTTTGATGATGCAGCCACCTGTGGCAGGGAGACCGATGATAGGGAGTATAGTGGCGGTTATCATTATCAATGATTGAAACTCACTTTTCTACTCCGAGCGCTGATAATCTTAATACTTCACACCGAGTGACTGCCTACACGTCTTATATTGTATTATATACATCGTGCCATCAACTAAGATTTTTATTATTAATTATTATTTTATGTATAATATAAGTAGGTACTATCCTAATTCGTGATCGTTGGTCAACCATATTAAACTATCTTAAATCGTGCTAAATTACGTATTTTCCCGAATACAACAATTCGCTATTCGTTTATTCAAAGTCTGGAACAATTTCATGCGCAGAACAATTTTGATGAAATGCTTGTTTAAAATTTTTTTTTCTTTATATTCATGCTGTACGTTTTTTACCCAAGTTACGGAAACGTTTACTGCCGCCGTTGTTAAGGCCTTCATCATCCCATTTGGCCAATTCACACAGTGTCATTCCACTGGTAAGCGTATTATATATTTTTATTACTGCAAAACTTTTTATTTTTATTATATACCTACTATTTGGTATTAACTGTCTTTGTTTTATTTGAAGGTAAATCCCAATTAAAGTACGTATTACCAATTGCCACTATCCAAACCCTGAATACTAAATTAAAATAATCAATTGTTATTATTAATTCTGAATCATGGGACGCAAGAAAATTAATATATCCAAAATAGTGGACGAAAGAAACCGTCATGTATGTAGTATAATAATTTCCACAATTTTTACATTAATTTTTATTGTTAATTAATAATTATCAAATTTTGTAGGTGACATTTAACAAACGCAAATCTGGCCTCATGAAGAAAGCTTACGAGTTGAGCACATTATGTGATTGTGAAATAGCAATCATAATATTTGATAAGTCCAACAAGTTATACGAGTACGCTAGTACAGACATGAACCAAATGTTACTTAAGTATACTGAATATAGTGATGAACCACATGAAACAATAACAAACACTGATATAATTGCTGTAAAATCATAATTCATTGTATTTTTTGAAATTAATTAAATTTTCATTAATTGGATTTAAAATTTTAGAGCTTAAACAATAGAGGTGGAAGTTCTAAAGATGTTGATTTGTGTGTTATTGATAGGACAAATGCAATAAAAAAACACAAACAATTTAAAGTAGTGCCCACTCCTAGAATTAAACTTAGAAACAACGATATTTCTGATGAGGAATTCAGAATGCTTATGACACAAGGAGAGCAGATAATGGGTGTAAGTATTTATAATTTGTAATACCTACCTATAATATATTATAATTTACATAAATCTAACTACTTTTTATTTTTTTATGTACCTATAGCAAATAATAATATATACCTAATTTTTTTAAACATTTTTATGAACATTGAACATTTTAACAATCTAAATGTTTTTTTATTTATTATAGAATAATGATAATGGCAGTAATGGCTTTGAATGTAAATTAATTCCTGACATTTCTGGCATTCCTCCTCACAAACTTCCAGAAGCTTTAGGAAAAATACAAAAGAGTAACTCTATTGAAAATGCTAAACGAATTATTTCCAGCGACTCCGATACGAGTATGAATTGTTAATATATATTTCAAATTAAAATTAACTAACACAAGAATTATTAATAATTTTTAGGCAATGACAAATTAAAAATAGACAGTGGTGCTGATGATGATTTTGATGACATAGATGACAGCTTACATAATAATTATATCGAAAGCTATATTTTTCCAACCACCTCACGACAGCAGACTCCACCTGATAACCCTACAAGTATTATTAAATATAATATTTTATAAAATAATTATCAGAAATAGATATAGAGCATAACTGTAATTTTTGAATTCATGTTTGAAACATCTTGTAACGGATATCAGATCATCAAACTTTTTGATAAAGAATATAATTGAAAAAATTTTATTATAAGAGATAGATTGTTGATGATTAGCTATAAACTTTTTTCATGCTTTATAGGTTAGGTTATATAAATTGTATTTTGCATTTTCTTGTTCTTCAACACGTTTACTACGTACGACACTAATTGGTGTCATTTAACATTCTTCACATGGTATGCTGAATGATGCCAATACGCATGTACCCTGTTATTCAATACAAAATAAACTTATCAATGTTCAGATTTAACTTTTAGGCTTTTTTCAGTGTCTCCCATAATTATTATTCATACATCAATATGACAATATTTTATTTTTTCAATTTTAAGGATTTTTTTTTTTTTTATACCCAATTTTTTCAGCACATCAAGTTGGATATTCAAATGTGTTATAATCATTTTTCTTTTTAAAAAATACTTATATTTTTATTATTATATGTAGAGGGTTTTTGTTGTGATTAGATTTACTGTGTAAAAATGCTCGTATACCATAAGTTTCATGCTCATTTTCAGTGATTAAAATTTTAGCTGATGATGAAATTAATGTCCTAAAAATGTATGATGACATTGATGTTGAAAAAGTCAAAGATGACAACTATCTTCCTGAGGAAATGAGAAGATCTAAAAGTCCAAAAGCTACAAAACCTCAATTAATGACAAATGTTCTAAAAGCACAATTACTATCAAGTAAAATTATATTCAAAATACTTAACAAAACAAATTATAGTTATAGCTGAAATTAATTAAAATTATTAATTAGGTTCAGACTTAATTCAAAATAAATCTCCGAAAAATCAATCTGTAGATATAGGGTACCATCCATATATTGAAACGAAAATTTTAAGAATACCACCACAAAAATCTTTAGAGATTCGAAGTAAAAAAGCACACAATAGACAGTCTTCAATACAGAAATGAAGAGTTATGCAGAATTACAACAACGTTTAGAGGTAAAAAAATAATTGTCGATGTTCCCTAATAATAAAATCAACATTGCCATTATTCGTAGAATCAAGTGTAAATTTGAAAATTAAAACATTCCAAATTGTATTACTTATATATTTTTATATATATAATATGACTAAATACAAGGCAGGGCATTAACGAGTTAAAAAATTAATTTAATATTAACTTTTTAACTTAACTAGTTACATTTGGCTTTTCATTAACTTAACTCTTAACTTACTAAATTTATTTTTTAATTAATGAATTAATTTTTCATTTTAAGAAGTAAGTTAAGGGTACCGGTGCCAATTTTTAAAATTTTCCGCAATTCTATGAAATTTTAGAACTTAATTTTATATTTTAGTTGCCACCTCAAATATATGACTTTTCCACTAATCTACTACCCGATACCTATTTAGGGGGGTTTATAGGGCGTATAATATTGGAAAAAATTACTTCACGGAAATAACTCTCAGGCTTTACAGAATTGTTGGATTTTGATGACTATTTTTTTATCTGAAGAAGAGACTTCTAACAGCCCACATCGATCTCTGATTTTCTATTTTATTTCAATGTAGTAAAAGATTTTTATTTTGTAATTTTTTAGACATATTATAAAGTTTCAGAATAAAATATTGAAAAACAGAGATCTTTTCCTCTAGCAATTAAAAAAAAAATTATGAAATTTGGTTGATCTACAAGGCGGTATTGTTATTTCCCCAGAATGTATATTTGAGGATAAAATGACATCGGCACCGGGCGCCTTAAGTTAGTTTATTTTGTTTTTAATTTACTTATATTTCACTATTTCAGTCTATTTTGTTTTATGTTAAAAAATATTTACTGTGAATTGTTTAAAGTTAAAAATGTATATTATTCAAATCTAACTTATATAGAAATACTGTATAAAGTATAAACACTATAGTCTATAATTTAGTTTTGGGTCGGAAGAAATTAAGTACACAAGCGTTGTATAAACAAATTAACTTTTTTTTTTACTTAATAAAAACTTAACAAAAAGTGTGTATTAACTTTTAACTTTTTGTTATTGGTGCATACTAACGTTACTGAGTTCAAAAAAAACCATTAACTTGCCCAGCCTTGACTAAATATGACTAAATATGTAGCAGTTCAAATCCTTTGTTTAAACTTTGTATCTAAAAAAATTTAATCATTTCCATATTAATCTTCAATTAAACATAAGCAATTATTTGGTTAAATGTTGTATATGCCAAATGATTTTTTCAGTCTAGATATTATGTTATTGAATAGTTTTAAAAACATAAAGTGTATGTACCACTTTTGAAAAAAAAAATAGTGATTTGTATGTATTATAATATTTTAAACTGGTTTTTAGCTTTTGTTCCATAATTTTTATAATTGTCAATTTATATATTATAATGCATGCTATGTTTTAGTATTGTTAATTAATGTAATTTATCTTTTAAAAATATTTTTACGTTATTGTTTAGATCCTTTAGTTAAGTATCTGGTTAAATAAATGTAACTTACGACTATCATATAAGTTTATTTATTTTAGTGTATCCTACTAATATTAATTTACAGAAAATATGCAGTAAATTGAACTTATTCAATCAAACGACAAATTTAGTTTATTAGATAACTTACATGGTATTAATTTTGATAAATCAATTTGTTATTTAATAGGTATCATATACAATGTACCTATATAATAACTCAAACAATTGTATCTAAGGACACTGTCTAAGTTCTAACTTTTAAGTTATACAATTTTTTACCAAACTATAAATTATGAGAAACAAATAAAAATATTCACCTTGGAAAAAGAGTGTATCCCTTTAAAAAGAAACATTTAAAAGAAAAAAATTTAAAAGTTAAAACTATTTGAAAGGTAACATAATAGTCATTATTAAATCTATTTACGATTAAATTTTATTATATCGTTTCAAATTCAATAAAATTTATTTGAGTATTGGACTCTTTTATAATAATATTTCAAATAGAATTGATGGGTTTGTAGACAGTTGAAAATGTAAATCCCATGAACTTGCAGACCAAGCCTATATTAAAATAATTGACAAGTTCTGGATTAATAGTCTAACACATTGCATAAGACATACAGTTTGCAGTCTTCACCCAGTACGTATGATAAAAGTAAAAACCAACAGACTTCTAAAAATAACATAAATAAACTGCTCCTGACATATTTAAATACATATCTTAATATAAAATTTGATTAATCCAATCTGAATAATAATAAAATAACATTCAGCTTCGTGTAGAGAATAAAAAAACCATTTATTTTAAATATATATTGAACATCTAACACGTTGCAGATTGATCCTCATGACCCCAATTTGCGTCAGTATCAAGTCAATATGTTATAACTACTAAATTTCATGAGAAGTAATAAACAAAAAGAAAAATAATATTTTCGACCAATTCATAATAATTGGTAAATTGCTATTTTATTTATTTTTAATATTACTATGAATTTGATCAGTTAAATTCATATTTTTAAATAGGTATATGTATTCAATTATTTGTTTAAGTTTTTAAACATTGTTTTGTATGTTGATTAAAAATGAATTCTATTCTGTGTTGATGCTCTTGAAAATGTATTTGGATGTGTACGGAGGAAATTAATTGAAACAAACAAATTTACAAACTCTAGGTACTTGTATTGCATTTGCTTCAGCTAACACAATATACAGTAGGCTCAGTTCTCTATTGTGTTTTATATTAATGACATGTAGATATAACTTGTAAATACAACATTAGTAAGGTAACTGGACTAACATGCAAACAAAAACAAAGAACTATGTACAAATTATTAAAAGTTCTCCAGTCAATGTGTGATGAGTGAGTTTAATATAGCTTAAACTTATAAAGGACCCAAACATTTGCGAGTTTGGTATATATTTTGATGGCAAGTAAGTATGTTAACAGAGTTAACTTAATTTTACTGGAATGGTCTAGCCATCTAAGAGTAAATTTAAAATGCGTCTAGAATCTATGCATAAAAGAACAAAACAATAAAATATCACAACTTATTCAAATGGTTGTGAAATTGGATGGTTAGATAAAAGAATAATAGGTAACTATTAAAATATATACCCGTGATAAAAAAAATTGAAGGCTAATTAGATTCACTAAGGAGAAATAATTACGAGATTCCAAGAAATAAAAAAAACTAGAAATACAAAATTAAAGTACATTACTTGACCTTCCTATGTGTTATCATACATTTCAATGTTCCTGTCCTGATTGCTAAACTATGTAAGCACCGAGGTAAGCACATACATTTTGTTTCTCTAAGATGATGCCAACAGAAAATGCTGAAGATATTCTCATTTCGTCAGATACAACATACAAATACTATAAATATCAATTTGGATGCTACTGTAAACAATAGACAATACAAACAATGATGATGAAATACCAGATCGTATTAAGTGTTTATTGATTAGTAAATTAAAAAACAGTAAATATGCAAGAATAATTTAAAGAAATTGCCATAAGTCCAGGCAACAAAGCAATCAATCAAAAACCATTGAACATCTTAAAAATATTTAAAACAATAAATTTGTGTGACATAAAACATTCACAGATAGAATAAATATAGAAACTCCCAATAATATATCTGTAGAAAAATTTTTCCGTACTAACTACTAATAACTGGAGAGCCTGGATAAAAAATAATAATAATTATATTATTATTATATTATATTATAAAGGTTCTCTACTAAACATAACTAATTAGATATTTTGAATTTTGATAACAGCCTAACGTATTGATAATGGTGAAAAAATGTATGCAGTGCATGTACCAGCCTCTTTCGTGTTTCATCGAGTAATGGCAATCGTTGGTAATCATGGTTATAATTAAATATTATTATGATACAATTTTTAATTACCACGATTAAAGGTAGTTAAATACTAATAATACTTATGATATTATGATTGACTTCAGACAACAGTTCTGTGTTCTGGTTTTCAGATTTCATTATTTCAGTATATTAGATATTATTTATTTTCATAATTATTTATATTATATCCATAAACATAAAAAATTTATAAATTTATAAAAAAGAATATTTTTAATCAATATTTTAAATTAATTGCTGTATTAAAATGCCATAACAACAATAAATTTCGGGGGGGGGGGAACCCCCTAAAACCCCTCATATATACGCTACTGGAAAAAGAACAAGTGTCCTTATAATGTGCATCACTGTGTTTAGACCGTGGTTATCTAAGAAAACAGTGGTTTAGACACAGACTTCTATACTACGTTAGATAAGGAACTCCTTTACAATTTACATTGTTACAAGTGAAGCTCTGCTTTGGACGGCCGCCATTTTGTCGGTTGGCAACACATTTTATTTATTATACAAAATGTATTAGGAATATTATTTATTTTAATGGTCAAATAAAATAGTAAATGTAAAATGACTTATATAAATTTTTTTTTTTTAAACAACATGTTTAGAAATAATAAAATACGATACAAATTAAATCATAATATCATCTTATTTGTCATATGACATACCATACAATTGCCAACCGACCTTGAAGCTTCAATTCATGGCGAGAGTTCGCTATCTAGTACTATAATATAGAAATCTGTGGTTTTAGATGCTTCTTTTTCACTATCGTAGAAATATTATACCGGGTATAATAATACAGAAAAATAACTGAATTTATCTGTATATATTAAGATTAGAATAATTATAATATAGTATAATGACAAAATTCAGCAGTAAAAACATGCTTTCGTGCATCAAGTTTTCCTCAGCTCTCGTTTGTCGTAGAAACATGATTTTTTCAAAAAATATTCGAATTCTTTTTTCAAATTTACAATTTTACAGCCGTCATGTGCTGCTTTGCGCTATAGCGGCCGAGGTCAACAGTGTTTATACCACCGACCGCACACGACCGCTCACGACCACACACGATTTTTTGCTTTCACCAGAACACCTCTTATTGTGATCACACTGGCTACAGGTGGGCCATTAATCGATATCGATAAATCAACTCTACTATCGATTGTACTATTGACTTGACCAATTTTACTAACGAATAGGTGTAATAGTACAATCGATAGTAGAATTGATAAATATATATCGATGTATTAGTGAATCCATATTCAGGACTACGGACATGAGATGGCGCTGTAGTACGTATTAAGAATCTTACTGATCCTACAATTATTGTTACATGTCTCACTCAGTTGTGTATCAGTCTGTAACCTCTACATTGCGTTAAACATAATTTTGTTTGCTATTATTTAATATAACATTTTATTGCCACTATGGACTCCAATGAAGCGAATTCATCTTCGTCTGCCATCAAAGTAACCGTAAGTATTAGATATAAACGATTTTCAGAATTGTACCTATATTTCCAAGACTAATATAAGATATCATAATTATAACCATATATAATAAAGTTTCCATCAAAATTAAAAAACGTTTGATTCCCGTTTCTACCAATTTACCGAACACGATCATAATATTGCGAAACATCTAAAAGTCAAATTATTTTAATTTTTTCTTATATCTTAATACGACATATGCTGCAGTATAGAATCTTCACAGCGCACATACAAGCACACACAAGTTAAAATTGTATGATTTAAAATTCAAATATACCTATTTACCCTAAAAATAATAATTTTTAAATACAACATACTACTGATTATTTATTACACACTAGTATTATAACTATACCAAAATACAGAATATCATACAAAAAATATGAAATGTAAGTGTAATAGTTTTATTAGTGCAGGTATATCAGCGGAACATGCTCGACTGAAATTTTACTAAATAACTCATGACTCACTTAAAATCTGAATTATCGCATAAAACCCACATGCAAACACAGATAATGTTCTTACCACCAAATCTCATAATTGGTTGAATAACTCACTAAACTAACGGAGTTAAACTTATCTGCTGAGCGTAAATGTTCTATGTTACTTGTAAGACGGAGATAACAGATATCTGTGTAGCGTCCTTTTATACGTACCTAATATAATTAATTATAATGTCAATGTATAACCACTTTGTGGTTGAACCGTTAGGAAAATATACAAACTAGTTGAAAATATTGAACTAGTTCATCGTATGATTAAGTGGATATTAATGGCAAGCGAAATCGTTTGACCTAAACAATATACTGTTTAATAGGTGAATTAGATAATTATCATGAACACGGACATACATGAAGTATGTGTATGTACATTGTACCTATATCTATTATCCTTATAATGTTATACATGTATTATAATATAGTATGTCGTAAGTACTTGGTATACAATACGACGCAGAAGGAATGTACCTACTTGAGTGGAGGGGAGATGTTTATTTCGCAGCACACGTCGACCATTCTTAGTGCACATAATTTATGCCCCTCTCCCACCACAACCACAACCACATCACAAAGGGAAGAAACATATGCCGGGCTCACGAGGGATGAAAACGGCAAGATGTTTATGTCGTCGCAGTTGTCTGCGCTTGCGCGACAATGGTGGGTATTGGCATCGTAGTGTACAATGTAATATAATAAAATTGAATGTACACCGGTGCCAAGTAGAATCGTTTGTGAGGGAGATGTTCCTTATTGTTAGCTTAATCCCAACCTACTGACCAAAACCCGTATGGTTACATTATACATATTATACCTATATATGTTACAACTGGTTTGGGTATACACCATAGACCTATAAACTAATGGACAGCGCATTCCACTCATCCGTCCTGCCCTCAATGCACAGGAATCATATAAGAGAAAGAAAGAAGAAAGAACGAAGAGAGAAAAGAGCGAAAAAACATAAAGGGGAAAATCATAAACGTATGAAACTAATACTGTATTTCCCCATGTTCTCTTTTTTCTTTTACTCTTTATCTTACCCCTGACCTCTCTCTCTAAGCGCTGTCCATTAATTTATAGGTCTATGGTATACACCACGTTTGAGAAAACAGACTAATACAACATTTGGACATACGTTGAAACCACTTACTACACAACCGTTTTTTAGTAGTAGGTATAGTGCTTATATTTTAATTTTGGGAATTAAACTGTTCGTAAAACCTGTTTAAAAGTGAGCTGTTTGGGAATAAGCAAACAATGGGCGGGAATCGTTTGGGATGCGCCGATTTAATTATTTATCATTTTTATTATGACATAACCATTCCTGATTTAAGCGAAAACGATCACCTTTGACAATATTTTTAATAGCTTGTAATACCACTGCATTTGGAGCCGCTTTTTAAAAGTTTAAATACTTTGTTTTCAAGTTCAATTGTTTCCCTAAAAATTCAAAATACCTATATAGTTCTTTTATTTTGAACCAAATATCAGTACCTATCTCAGTTTTATACTAGTGTATATGTTTAGAATGAATCCCTATTCCCTAATAATAGCTCCAAAATTATATTTCTCACTGAATTCACAACCTTTTCCAATTTTTCGTTATAATTAATAAATATTAGAATCATTAAGATATGTATTAAATTGATTTTTTGCAATAAAATTAGAAAAAAACTTTTTTGGTAATTTTCAATTATTTCATGTGCATTTGTGCGGTAAAAAGGCATTGTTTAGGACATTTTTGGATTTTTTAGACCATTTTTGATATTTGTTTTATTGCGCATCCGTGTTGGGTATTCTATACTGACCATCTCTCTCAATCATAGGAAACTTCAAACTTATATATACATCATTGGTTACATGGTCAGTGTGTCGATCGAAAATAGTTAAGATGAAATATATTTTTTAACTTGTTCAATTGATAATAAATAAATAAATAGCATATATTTTTACAACGAGCGGTTGGTGTGGTTAATCACATTTTACACACTCGTAAAGCCCGTGAAGGTTAACTATGAACATAATAGTTATTGATAAATGGTTAAATTACCAACCTACGGCGTGCGGCGTAGAGATATTCACGTTAATTATTATTGTCCGTTAATGGGAAACATACCATAAGAATGAAATTATCGTTGACATGGGCGTAGTTTGGTATAATTATCTGTGGGGGCTATATAGGACTAGAAACTTATAAAAACATTTAAAACTATAATTTCAGATAAAATTTAAAAAATGAAAGTATAAACACCATGAGGTTTAAGACCAAAAGTTTCTGTGGGGGCTGTAGCCCCCATAGCCCCACGTCCCACATGCATCATATTACGCCCATGATCGTTGACATTTTGTATTATATTGATGTGAATTAGGTACGTTATTAAAAGTCTTAGTGATTAATGTTGGAAATGTTAATGAAAAACACACACACAGCGCACATGAAACATTATAACGTTGATAACTACTAAACTACTTGATTGATCATATTATTATAAATACACATTAAAGTATAATATAATTCATTATTCTGATTACCTATATTAAGATAATTATTGTTTGGGAATTGTTATCTACAAAAATTGTTTTTGCTGTAATTATGACAATTAAAAAATTATTTTACTTTATATAATTTATTAATATTATATTTTAGATTTTGAAAGGAGTGGTAAATGTATTCATTTTACATTTCAACAATTATATGGTTTTTTTGCCTAGAGACAAGTATATAAGCAAAAACAAATATTTTTATTTTCCACTTTAATATCTTTTCTGGTAGGAAAGGTAATTTAGGTAGTACTTTTTAAAATGGAATTTTTATGCAAAACCAGTACCTATTTGATAAAATCCATTTTTTTTATTTTGTTGTAATTCAACCGTAGATACTTGAATCAAATATTTAAATAACTATTTTCTATATATAGTATAATTTTAAAAATATTTTGACTCTGTTTGAGCTATATTAATAGACATGTGAAATTGTTGTTTTTTTAAAATAACTTTCGGTAAAAATTATTTTCTCGGTCAAAAAAACTTGAAAAATTAATTCAGATTTCCCCGTAAGTACCTATAGTTATCAATTGTTAAATTGATAACATGAAAAAATTCTTAGTGTAAGTTCACAAAAATGTTTTAATGAGTGCTTGAATTTAGAATTTTTACAAAAATTTCGTCAGACGAAAAAATCACAAATTAATATTTAGTTCAAAATTCATATAATTTTTATATTCATACCTAAAATTTGAAAACCTACAAATAGGTTCCTCATAAGCTGTTATTACTGGACATAAAAAAAAGTTCAGCGGAATTTATCAAATATTTTTAATCGCCTGAATAGTTTAAATACTATTAAATACATAAGTATTCAAAATTGTAAAATAGCGATTTCTTACAGAATGATTTCTTATTTTTTTGTAATGAAATTTATAAACCAACGACCTACTTTAAAATTTGATAATAAGTCAGTTAATCATTCTACTATTATAATATATGCTTAGGTATATGGTGTTCGTTTATGAGCATTTCAGAATGCCATATAATATTATTCGAGTAATATTTGTTTCATCAATCTCGTATTCTCGTAATTAATTACAGTAAAACTCGCTTAAGACGCTCTTTAAGGGACCAGCTCTCTAAAACGTCTTATGCGGGAAAGCGTCTTATGCGGGAATGAAACAAAATGATGTGGTTGAAATATCGAGTTTATTTTTTTATTATTAAACATAATTTAATGAGAAATACACTTAAAAATTAATTATAATTACGATATACATACATACTTATATTTTTGTGCTACTGAATTTAATTTAAAAAAATATTATTATTACATACATATTTTATTATTGTTTATTAAAAAAATGATCTATTTTTGATTGTTTAAGGTTCTGACAATGTGTTTCAGCAAGAAAGTTTTCAATTTTATTAAGACAACCTAACATTTCTTCGGAATTTTCAACACAGAATAATACTTTCCGAATTTCCGATAAATGTTGCAAACCAGTAGTTATTGTAGGAGTAGATACTGGAAAGTCTTGATCTTCTTCTTCTTGATCGTCGTCTTCTTTCTCATTGTCCACTAAGTTCGTATCAGCGATTATTTCATCTAAAGTCCGAGTGCTACTGGTTACGAGTTCATCATCTACTGTTGCATAATCAGCAAAATTTTGCAGAAGCTGAAAGTCCTCTTCTTTTAAAGGTGAGCTATCAGCCTGTTCAGAGTTGTTCAACATACCAAATGCAGCTTTCCGAAAACAGTTTATTATTACATCTGGTTTAATTTCATCCCAAGCGGCACTAACGTAATGTATGGAGTCCAAAACGTTAACTTTAGTTGAAATTTGGTTGGTACTCTCCATGTCTCTCAAGTACCGCTGAACTAACTTTTTTCGGTACTTTTGTTTTATCACTTTAATGATACCCTGATCTAGGGGTTGTAACTTAGATGTAGTATTTGGTGGAAAGAAAACAAGTTTTATATTGGTAGTAGGGATATCTTTAGGGTGAGCCGGACAATTGTCGACGAATAGAATAATTTTTCTCTTTTGTTTACCGAAAAATGCATCTAGCTGTTGAATCCAGTTTATGAATAGTATTCCTGTCATCCAAGCACGACTTTGAGCAAGGTATTCACATGGAAACGTACGAACATTTTTGAAACAGCGAGGAGACCTACTTTTTCCAATGACGACCAACTTCAATTTATGGGTTCCGGTAGAATTTGTACATACTAAAACCGTGAGACGTTCCTTGCTCAACTTTCCACCATGGCATGTCTCATTTTTAAAAACAAAAGACTTATCTGGCATAAGCTTAAAAAACAATCCGAATTCATCAGCGTTGTATACATCGTCAGGAGCATAGTCACGCAGTAATGAAGGCAACACGTTATTTTTCCATGAAGCTATATCATCATTATTAACAGATTCAGCCTCACCTGATATTTGCCGGTACACAATGCTATGCCTACTCCGAAATCTATCCAGCCAACCAGTCGATCCACTAAATTCGGTTAAGTTGAGACGTGCGGCAATCTCCATCGCCTTTTCCGTGATTATACCTCCATTTATTGGATAATTTAAACTACGAGCTTGTTGAAACCACTCCAATAAAATATTTTCCAACTCTTCATACTTCCCGTGTTTTAATTTTTGTCGTTTGCTGCCACCTAACAAGCTGCTTTGTTCTATTTCATGTCTGTTTTTCAATAAAGTTCTTAAAGTGGAAGGAGGTATCCCCAGTTCATTAGCAATATCTTTTTGTTTTTTTTTCTCAGCCAATCCTTCATCGTACTTTTTCAAAATGTTGAGTTTGTCCGAAATCGTTAGCGCTTTACGTTTTATACCACTAGCCATAACGAAATTACGGTTATACACATGCGAACGAACAGCACTTACTAAATCTCATAAGACGATGAAATACAGTAAAACTGTTATAATAAGTAATGATAAAATAGGTATAGCGATAAAATAAAACGATAAGAACACGTATAATACTAAAAATTCTATTTTTATTTTCACAAAACTACTAAAATTTATCGTAATCTGCTGAAAAAAAGAGCGTTTTACCCGATTAGACAGAGAAAAACTGAGCGTCTTAACAGGTGATTTTTACATTGACTAGTATAGGAAATGTCTAGGGACCGACTAAAAACAGCGTCTTATGCGGGAAAGCGTCTTAAGCGAGAGCGTCTTAAGCGAGTTTTACTGTATTATTATTGTGAAAGTATTTGGTAGGTATGTTTTGACCTTCTTAGTTTTTATTTTGTTATCGTTTTTTCTATAAAGTCGTTATTAGTCGTTATTATCTACTGGCGTAATTAACGACTTCCGGTTGTTTTCATCTTTCACTCTGAATAATTGTTATAATTCCATATCAAACGTAGGTATATAAATTATTGTTCGATTGTAAATAGTGCGATATGTACACAAGCTTATAAATTATAATTGGGTACCTACCTACCTATCTACCTATATCAATAATATTTCACAGTCTAAATTCCAAATGAAATGTAAATACGATTTGGTTCTAATACCTAATTAATATTATATGATATTATAATATTAGGTACCTATACTTATATTGCTAAAAAAAAGTTTTATAATAATATGCTAAAAAGGTTTTCTTCTGTATTTTTTTTTACTGACATTTTTTTATACAGCTTCAACAACTAATTCATTAGGCGGGATTATTGACACTTATAATTAGGTAGTCGTTTTTATCATTTTTATCATTCGTTATTTCTGAATCGCATGCAGATTGTACAATTATTGTAGGAATACCTAATATTATACTAGTGTAGGATAACACTTGTTAATCTATGTACCTACAATAATTATGTTATAAGGACATTTTTTTTCATGTTTTCCTTGTGTATATGCATTGACAAATATGTTATGCCAATAATAGTGTTATGGATAATTATTTTAATTAACTTATTATTAATTTATTAGTGTACAGCGTTTTAACTGTAATAATATGGACTAATTCAGTACTTTTATTTCTTAGATTACTGACGAATGTGAGATATTTACACTATCCAATAATCAACTGTTGAGCTTAATGAATTTATTGGATACAGACATCAGGAACGGGTTGGGCAGAAAAACCAACCCATTCTCCGTAGTAAAATGTTTTATTACTTATGTACAGGATCTGCCAAACGGCACAGGTACAAACTGATGATTATACGATTATAGTAACAGATGTAATTTAATTAGTTTTTTTGTCTTCCAGAAAAAGGCGAATACTTGGCTTTAGACTTGGGCGGAACCAATTTCCGCGTGATATTGGTTGATTTGTTAAAGAATGACCAAGTTAAATCTGATACCTTCAAAGTTCCCAGTCATATCCAAACTGGCAGAGGCACAGAAGTAATTAAATATAGTTTTATTATTAATTGATAATCAGGTAAAGGCACTATACCTACGTATGTATGTCATTATGTTATGTAGTTATTCGATCATATTGCTGAATGTTTGTCAGAATTTGTAAAGAAGTACGATTTGGACACCAACACGACATTACCGTTGGGCTTTACGTTTAGTTTTCCACTTGAACAAGTTGGACTTACCAGAGGATATTTAATTAGCTGGACAAAAGGCTTCGAGTGTTCTGGAGTGATTGGCAACGACGTTGTCAGATTACTCAATGAAGCAATCCTTAGGAGACGGGTAAATAATGATAAAATTACTAAAATCAATTAATTTTTTTTATACACCTATTACATTTATTTTATCTCTATGATATGTATTGCATAATACATGTTAAAATGAATTGATAGATTTAATATCTCAGAAAGTTGATGAAAAGTCTGAATCTTAACTCTATTTAATTATACGACCAGAAAATGACATTATCGTGGTAAATTGGGTCCAGGAAAAAAAGGTAATAGGTAAGTTGAGTCCCGGAAAAAAAGATACTATGTAAATTGAGTAGTGAAAATAAAATGTTAGTATGTTCATTCCATTTTTTTTTAATATTTAATCATCTTTATTAGAAGTCAAATTTTAAATTAAATTATATATTATATAGGTATATAATATCTATTTTATATTACAAAATATTATATTCTAAATAAATATATGGTATAAATTATATAAATGGTATAAATTAAAATATATGTGTTTATTATAATATTATGTTCTTGGTAAGAACTTAAATGTTCGGACCGAACAGATAGGTAAGTGGGTTTATAGCCCGGAGCCAACTTATACCTACTAATTTTTTTTACCTGGGATTCAACTTTCAAAATGTACCCAATTTACCTATCACCAATAATTGAACCCGGAGATTGCATCATAAACGTATAGTACAAAAACATATGAATGTAATATAACAATTATTAATTACAGTACCTATATAATTTTAATGTTTTTGTTTTAAATAAATATATAATATAAAACTAGTCGAATAATTATTATTACATTTATAATTACTAAAAAGTACAAATTTTTTTTCAATAATGCTATATAAACTTCACAGTTCAAATCTGGATTTTCCCTTCTTCGTATTTTTTAATTTCATTAAGAATATAATTTTTTCTAATTAAAGTATGTTTCTAGGACTTTAATGAACACACGCTTATAATTTTAATATACACTTTTGCTTAAAGTTTTTCTGATAACCGGATACAATAACGAAAAATTGTTTAAAATAGTGGCCCAATCACAGGGTCTATATCTTCTAAATGTAAAATTTTGGTGGTCCGATCACCGTTTACTCTTTTGAAAAAGGTGACTTTTGACCTTATTCTTGGGCGCCCAAAATATTTACAATGTTCATATAATTTGAAATAAATCGTCATTCGTCAGCTAGGTAGTTAAATTTATATATCTTTAAAAAAAGATAAAAAAAAATAAAAAAAATAATAGTAGCTATCAAATTAAAACAAAAATACTAAATATAAATACATAAAAGTAACCGGCAGGTATCTGATATAGGTACAATAATATACAATAGTTATGAATATTGTAACATGATTTTACGATCGTACCTACTACTTTTTAGAGCACAACCTTGCTGCGTTTTTTCATGTAAAAGGGTAAATTATATGTTTAAATTATTCAATCTTATCAATTATATCACATTATGTAACCCGTGGCAATTGGCAATCAATAATTTATAAGTTTTTATTATATAAATAATAGGTATTTGTATTTATGGCTTTTTAAACAACTTTCAGTTTTTCTCGAATTTTCAAATTTTTCTTTTCGTAAAAACCTCATTCAAAATATTACTCACATAAAAAAAAAGCTAAAACAGACAAGTCGTTTTTGATGAATACGGGTTATCAACAGAGAGGTTTTGATTTTTATTATATAAACCACATACACCTACATGAATACATTTTTTTAAACAATTACTATTAATAATAATCTATTCAATCTATTGAATATTCATTGTGAATTTTGTTATATTATGTTTATAACGTACATAGGATAATCGATGTTAGCTCAATATTTACTGTTAAGATTCTATAATGCCCCTATTTAATCACATTAAACAACTATTGGTTTGATTTTTTAAAAGAGGTAATTAGATTGGAGCCGTTTGAGTTTTACCTATATATTATATTCTATAATATATGTTATTATGATAATAATTTAAATTATTTTGTGAATTATGTTATCCAAAAACTAAATTTTTAGAACCTAATAACTTTTAATAGGTAGATAGATTTCTGGTCAGGTGGCATTGCTGGGAACCTTCCTATTCTTATTAATGTTTTTTTATGTCTAATGTTAGTTTATGTCATCACACTTACTTATTATACCTTGTCTGCTGTATTTAAAATTAAAAAAAAAAAGGTAGATTGATGTCTGGTTAACCTGTAGATACTAGACACTAAAAATATGTTTGTCTATAAAAGAATATTACTTAATAAGAGTTTTGTTTCGGTGTTAATTTTTTAGGACATAAATATTGACGTGTGTGGAATATTGAACGACACAACTGGTACACTCATGGCATGTGCTTGGAAGTACCCAAACACCAAAATTGGACTTATTGTTGGTATGTAACATAACATACAATATTTTACTTATTCAACAGGTATTTTTCCAATATGATATTTTCATTTTTTTAAAAACAATTTTAGAATTATTATTTGTTCTTCTCTACTTAATATTATGTTGCATTTTGTATAATGTAGGTACCTATTGAACTAGGAATGTTAAAAATTAAGGTTTATATTATTAATAATGTATACCAATCATATTAAATATTTCTATAACTAAATTAATTTTAAAAGTAAATTTGGATATTTTCTGTTTTATATAGACAAGAAAAATGAATTTATTTTTCTTATCTTATAAATTTAAAAAAAAATGTATTTTACGCTGTTTCTATATTATATAAAAAAATCGTAGGTTTAATGTATAGATTAATCAAACAAGACGAACTTGTTTGGTTGGTACGTTTAACATCAAATATCGGTGGCCTTCATAGTGAAAAATAATAGGTTATTCACCTATTACCTCGGCATTAAATGATAACTTTGTTGGTTCCTGTTATAGGTCAAGAGTCTAGTTTGGAATCATAACCTACTATCATAAACCTACCTGATTATAATGTTATAACAGGTTTTGTAGCGTTCCACTGTATTATTTTATTTTATTGTCTGTAGAATAGAATTTGAACTAATCTTCATTATTTCGGAATACAACTTATCAATAGTAGATTATTAAATTGTATTTAACTGATTATTTAAAAGAGCTAACACTATGTTGAAGTTTGAAAATATATACCTACTATTATAATTTCTAAGAAACATTCAATACAGGTGTTATGGATTTAATCAGATTATTCAATTAATTATAAAGAATTGAAAAAGATGCGTGACGTCATTGGTCGGGCTCACCGTAATTGCCTACATAGGTCATATAATAATATACACGTGTAATGTGTAAATGCTGACCAGTTCACACAATGTTTTTCGTATTTTCATATATTTGATTAACATTTTATTATTCTATCTTATGTCTATTTTTTGTGTTGGAAATGATATATATATATATATCATACAGAATTTAATTTTCTTTTTCTTTCAATAGGTAGGTACTTAAAACAACATTAGGAACAATGTGTGAAGTTGGCCATTTTTACATACCTACGCATTAGAAGATAGGCTTGTGCAGACATGCAGTGACTAACCGTTACCTACGGGTCTGTTTTAAATTCCTCAATGCCTCTAAAAATGTTAATTATTTCTTCATTGGATTTTTGCTGGACTTGTTTGGTTGCTACTTCGTCTACAATAATTTAACCTAAAAATATTTTTTAGGCCCCACCCAAATATTGATTTGGAAATAAAAATTGAGTTATTGTGCTTTTTTAACAGAGATTTTCAAATGCGACGATAATATACATTTTCATAAAATTATTATAATAATATAGTACCTATACAGTACCTATACAATATACAAGTACACTTATCTAGAGGAAACATTATTATTTATAAAATACTGTTTTACATTTTTATAACTTTTCAAGCTACCAACCGGAAATATTACACTTAAATTTTGGGAAAAAAAAAATTGAAATTGAAATTTAGTATCGCTATGGTATATTATAATAATATTATGTAAGTGCCTACTTAATATAACTTTAAAAATATACATAATATTAAATTCAGTAAATTTGACTACCAGAACCCTATTTACTATAATTATATAACAACTTAAATTTGTTACTCGGGTAGACCGAAATAAATTGACAGCAAATGGCATAAAAAAGGTGCCGACCGCAAATGTCCCACAAATTTTAAAAATCGACTATTTTTTACTTTTCCAGATTTTTGTTATTATTGTAACGCCAACACATCTATATAGTAGTATAGCATATTGCACATTAGCACATATTATATTTTACCTATCAATGTAATATAATATTAACAATTATCTATACATATTTTATACATAAACTATGAGATCAGACCGCCATAATATCATTAAATATTATCGATTTAGCTTTTACTAACTCGCGGATGATGCAATCATTATGTATTGTTTTGGTGCGACGGGTGTACGCGCGGGAACTTTTGTACTATGCTTTTAGAAATTAATTCATACGACAGTTAATATTCTGCCCATAGGCGTAGTGATCAAACATATTGGGAAGGCTGAAGCCCCACTATATACTGTGTAATGGGCTGTTTCGTGGGGGGAGGGCTCTACTATTTTTGTTATAATTAGAAAATCTTATGAGGAATCAAATCTTAGATAATTATAAAAAGAAAGCATTTTATGAATTTATAACTCAGAGTAATATGCAAATTGTCGTGAATTTTATGAATGTTTTTGAAATCATATTTTTAAACGCCTGCAAAAACATATTGTGGCCATGCATTTTCAATATTTTTAAAATTTTATTATATGAACAAAAAAGCGTATGAGCAACTTTGTATTCAATTTTCCAACTTTTTGATCAACTGAATATATCGACATTTAAAGCAGAAAAAAATACATAAAACAAGGTCATTATAAAAAGGGCTAAGCCCCCAACCCCTCTAGATACGCCTATAGTTCAGCCAAACACTTCAAAGACTACCTACGATTGTTTATAACACGTCTGTTTGTGCAGGAACGGGCTGCAACGCGTGTTATGTTGAAAAGGTGGAAAACGCCGAACTCTTCGACGGCGACCAATCAAAACCGCATGTGGTCGTGAACTGCGAGTGGGGCGCGTTCGGGGACGATGGAAAATTAGATGCAGTTCGCACGATATACGATCGGGAGATCGATGAGGCCTCGTTGAACCCAGGACAACAACGGTAAGCGTGTCGCTCGATAAGAATAGTACAATAACATTTTTATCAATTTCCGTGACGGTGTCTGATATATACCTACGCTTTTTTCCACGGTGTTTCAGATTTGAAAAAATGATCAGCGGCATGTACATGGGTGAGATCGTAAGATTGGTTATCGTAGACTTAGCCAATCAAAACAAACTCTTCGAGGGAAAACTGTCCGAACAAATGAAAACCAAGGGAGCGTTTGATACTGAATCCGTATCCATAATTGAAAAGTAACCTACTATTAAAAACATGTACCTAATATATTGTAATAATATATTTTAAGACTTCGAGTGCCTCGAGATGTAATTTTAAGCCGAGAAGACTATGGACCCTTTATATACGGGGGCCCCGGGGACATGGCCCCACTGCCCTCCCCCCTTAACCGGTCTTGGTGATAATGCAAATCGTTATGCGAGTATGCAACTGTTTATGCGATAAGATTACTGCTCTGACTACTACGAAGTAACGCCCATCGCCAGGACGAACAAATAAATTTATTAGAAACTCCAGTCAGCTATAATATGAAAATTGACAACATACACAATATAAAAATAATTTGTTTTGCTTTAACATCATAGTATGTACCTTTTAAGTACAACTATATAAAAACCAATTATTCTTTAAGTCAGGGGGGGGGGGGCATCACACCCACAACAAATATGCCACTGTGCGTGATATACGTAGCTAGAACGGTATGTAGTAGTAACGATGGTGGGAGGGAGGAGGCTATGAATGATCGGTCTCCCTCTAAATTATTTGCTTATTTACGTCACCTAATAGTATTTAGTACTTCAGGCACTATTCGTATACTCTCACGAGTCCCTTGTTATGACTCATGGTTCAATACGTTGTACTTAATATTATGGATGTATAGCACTAATTGTGGTTTTCATGTTTTAGAGATTCTACTAGACACTTAGATGAAACGTTGATAACTTTGAGAGAGATGGGCATCAATGACCCATCGTTGGTCGACTGTAAGAACGTGCAGTATATTTGCAAGTGCGTGTCCACTCGGTCAGCGTATCTGGTGTCCGTCGGTCTAGCCGTGCTTCTCAACAAAATCGACGAAAAATCCGTCACTATCGGAGTCGATGGAACGGTTTATCGAAAACATCCGTTTTTCGAAACACTAGTAAATGAAAAAACTCGCGAACTAACAAAACCCGGCATCCAAGTGAGTGATTGAGGCCATGACAGAATAGCATTGTTGCCTCACATAGTTGTATAATATTAACTATAGGCACAACCATAGACGGATATTTGATGATACTATACACGTGGGGGAAGGGAGCTTGGAATTTTTGACTATATATACAAAACTATTCATACTTTACATTTCAACCTACTATTTACCTTTTTAATAGCAAATATTTATGCCGTTACAATTTTTCCAGCAAACTG
This sequence comes from Sitobion miscanthi, assembly GCA_008086715.1. Classification (NCBI taxonomy): domain Eukaryota; kingdom Metazoa; phylum Arthropoda; class Insecta; order Hemiptera; family Aphididae; genus Sitobion; species Sitobion miscanthi. The sequence continues at coordinate 8,280,706 of CM017803.1, forward strand.
CATTTATAATAGTATTTATTATAGCATTTATAATAGCCGTAGGGCATACACAACAATAATCAATATTTTTAACTCATAAATATTGCATGGATGTTGTAGTAGGTAGTAAAAAACTAGTGAAATTCATTGTAGAACCTATTGCACTAAAATATACCAAAAATTGCACTTAAAATTTAAAATCTCACTAAAAAAATAACAACATTTTGTTATAAATGTTTTTAATTCATTATTGTTATAAATGTATCATTATTTTATTTTTTACACTACAGTTCACAATATACTTCAAATAAATATTTAATAAAAATTATTTCACATTTATTTAAATTTTTCTTAAATAATATATAATTATTTATTATTTTAGATTCTGAACGAATTTCTGGATCGATGAATGTATTGATTTTACAATAATGTGTGTTTTTTTTCTATAAATGTCAATAAAATTGTATTAGTTGGGTTAAAAAGCTTGAAAATAACTATATTATTAATACAAGGCTCCTAATTTATTATTACAGTGGCAGTAGAAAAATATTAAAAATACAAAGGTAGTCAACATTTTTTTTTATATGCATTTTAAGTTAGAATTTTGACAAAAGACGTAAAAATCACAACCATTTTCAAATTATTTTGAATTAGAAATTCATAAAACTTTTTATTTTTATAACTAAGATTTGAAAATGTAATACAAGATTTCTCAAAAGTGTGTCAACCTTTATCAAAAAAAAAAATGTCTACCGGAAAGTTAAATTAAATTTTTACAACATTGGATATTCACTCAATTATCATGTAGCAATTTTATTATTTTGTTGTGATTCAAAAACGAATAACTGGAGTTTCATGAAATTTTCGCTGGATGTTGATATTAGTATTTTTTATTCACCATACAATGTTTACAACTTTGAACTCGTTTTGAGCTGTTAACGTACATTTTCAATTTTTTTAGTTTTTTTTCTATAAATGCCAATAAAATTTTGGCAAAAAGTGTAACAGTTTAATACAAGACTCTTGATATATTGATACAACAGCAGTTGAAAAATATTCAAAATACATAGGCACAGTTTATTTTATAAGTATTTAAAGTTCAGATTTTGACAACATTTATCAAAGTATCAAAATTTTAAAATTTATTGTACTATTAAAAAATTATAAAATGTTCAATGTTTATGCTAATTTTATCAACATTTATTAAATTTAAAATTAAAAAATAATTATTTAGCTAAATATGTATAAAAGATTCAACTGAATAGCTACTGTATTAATAATAACAATATATTTTTGTGTGAATTATGGGTTTTGTCATAAAACATTCTGGCCTCTGCGCTATTGCTTATTTTTAGGACTAGGGACTTCATGCTCTTAAAAACTTTAAAATATGCATCTGTTTATACTCTAAAAAAATCACTGAATATACATATAAAATATGCACAGTCACATAAATATTAAGCTCTTAAAATATGCCCTAAAAACCTAAATATTTTGACGAAAAAGTTTTAAAAGAAAAAGAAAAATTCCATTTATTAATGTTCTATTTATTTTTCTATAATTAACTTAATAAATAATAATTATTACCCAAATTAGTAGTTATATTAATGTACAAAATTGTGTGATTAAAATTGATAAAAAAACAGTGGTGGTTCATAATAATTTCAACTAAAAATACACCGCAAATGAGCTATACAAATCCAAACTTATTTCTTTGAATATTCTTTTAGATATACTTATATTGATTTTTTTTTAATAATTTAAAAATATAAGTAAAATAATATGTACTTAAAATGAATTACTGTAAACTCTTGCAGGTATTATGAAACAGATTTCCATATCACAATTTACTAAGCTATGATTTGAATGAATATTAGAAAAAATGCAAACTTTTATAATAGTTCCTAGCCCCACTTATTTTCATACTAGATATCAAAACTAAAAGAATTTTCAATAATTAGATTAAAATTTGTTGTTATTATTTATTATTATAAATATAAAATATGATCATATTTTTTTAGGTTTTCATACTGTTATTTTAATGGAATAAAATCTCAATATAAACTTAACATATTAAAATATCTAAAACCAAAAAGTCGGATAAGTGGGTGTTGCTTTGCTGTACAGTAGGTTACAAGTGGGTCACAGTAATGGATGGCGTTAAATTTGAATCTAATGATATAATATCAATGTTTAACAAAAAACGATTCTGAACAGATACGGTTTGTCAATCTAGGATATTATTTTATATTGTTATTATTAATATGGTAGTCAGTAAGTTTGAATATTTGCATATTTAAATATTTAAATATTTGTAGGCAATAGGCATATAATAATATAGGTATTTGAGAAATGTCAAGTACCTGCCTATAAATAATATTTTTGAATTACAACAAAATAACTAAAATTGATATTCTTGGTTATTTAGAATGTAATTTCGTCCAAATTTTAACATAAAATAACTATAAAAAAACACTATGTTACTATATTTTTTAGGTATTTTGGTTACAGAATAACCTATTTACGTGGAACCTTAATTAAATTTTCAATCCTCAGTTATAAAAGTTGAGAATTCTATAAATTGTTAACCACAAAATAATTTTTAAATTTTAAATTTGATAAATTTTATCAAAAATGGAAGTTAAAATGCTTATAAAAAAAATAATTGTGACTATGTACCTATTTTTAATATTTTTCGACTGCCATTGTAACATATTAGGAGTCTTGTATTGAATTTTCGCGCTTTTTTACTGATTAATACAATTTTATTGACATTCATAGAAAAAAAAACTAAAAATATTTAAAATAACTGTAAACAGCTCAAAACGAGTCAGAATATTTTGAAAATTTTATGGTGAAAAGGAAAATGCTAATATAAGCATTCAGTGTGAAATCACTTTGTGTGGTGCAATTATTAGTGCCTAATGTATTAAGGCCGTTAGTTTTTATCTATTTCTAATTAAATTTTGTAAGTCACATAAATTGGTTACAAATTTCACTTTTATATACAACCATGATTAGTACATATTATGATACTTATTTGTTGGATTTAAGTTATAAATATAGACAAATTTAAAACTTTTTTTTACATTTTTCAGTTTGATTTGAAAATATCTAATGATGGGAGTGGGCGTGGAGCTGCCCTCGTCGCAGCTGTAGCTTCCAGAGAAGATTAACAGCTAACAAAAATGGACTAGATTTTTTTTTTTTTACACATATTTTATTTTATTAGTTTTTATTTGTTTTTAAGGAATATAGTAGTAGAATTTAGGTACATTTTAGTTATTTAACAATTTACAATCTTCCTACTAAATTGTATGTTGGTTATTGTTAAGTAAGTAAATTACATAATGTTATATAATAGTGTTTTTGGGATTTTAATACATTTTACTATCAAACCAAACAATTTTTGTTATTTTGTGAATTTTCCATGTTTGTTTTAAATGTGACTAAAATAAACCTACAAATAACATGAATTCATCAGAATTATTAACTACGCTATAATAATACTATTACTGTAGAAGTGTAGAACAATTATTGGATATTGATTAATATTATACTTCAAAACAAGTGGTTATCTATTTTGAAATAATTTTCTATTTTCCTAAGTTTGTATATATGACTCATATAATATGAGTATAATTATTAATTACTATATTAGTATTAACAATTAAAGTTCATTTATTTCCAAAAAAATCCAACAAACAAAAAATGTGTAGTAGCTTATCTTTACTCCATATATATACATATAATTAACCACATTCACTATCAAATGTTCAATCATCTTATTGATCAACCATGGTAGGTATGCAAAAAGCAAACATTAAACAATCATACAAAGAATATACAGCACTGTTCTGTTTATATAATATGACTAATGTTAAACATAAGTACATAACATAATGCAAATAGTATGTTAAGAAGAATCTATTTTACTCTGTTATTTTTAATATGAAAGTGAATTGATCCATGGGTGTCAGTAGAATCAAAATTCTGGGATTACAAAAAAAAATTAACTAAAAAATTTGTATTCTGTATAATTTTGTGGAAGTGAACAAGTACTTACTGAATTCAGTGTAAAAATGATATGAAATTGGTACAATTGTAATGTATTTTAATACCGATTAAATACTTTAATTTGTGCATAATTTAAATATGATACATCAATTTTGAAACTTAAGAATATCTTAAATATAGTTAAGCATGTATGATGTATTAGTCAAATAGTACTTAGTTTTTAATTATTAAAACATTAAATCTAATGCAAATGCATGTGGTAGTTGAAATAACTCGATAAAGTAGTATTATTAAAAACTGTTATTAATTAAAATTATAGTGAAAGTGAATCCATAAGCCAAACAGGAATTTTATAATAATTGTTTCATGTGTTTAAAACTTATCCCAATACTATGATTGCTAAATAAACAAATTTTAATTTAAACTTAATTTAGACTGTAGGTAAAGTATAAAATGTGAATAAAATGAATTTTGTCAATCATACTAATAATACATTTATAAATATGTATTTTAACTTATTCACTATAATGAAAATCTATGACCTGATTTAAATAATTCCTCAATATTGACAAAATGTATTTCAATTTCTATGTAGATTTATTATAAACTGATTTGATTGGTTGAAGTCTCCATATTTATTTAGTAACATTGAAATGTTGAGTCAATTTTGTATTCTCCCTGTAGGTACCAAGGCACATAGCTGAGAAAGAGCTATCATAGGAACTAGAGCTTACTCCAGTGGCATACAAAGATATTTTCAATAGTAACACCATCCACCAGGTTACACAAAATATAAATCATATACCAAAAGATGTTGTATACAAATGTCATAGAACTATATAAAGGTTATATTATTATTACTTTTGGCTACCAAAATAAAAATTTCATATAACAATACAAATATAATATATAACCAAAAATAATCGAGTCTCAATAACCCAAATTTTTTTCCAGCCCTTGAAGTGTTTTTAAGTTGTGTTTGAGGTGTCAGGTATATATTTAAAAAATACACAAATCAAATTTATTTTTATTTCTCTTGAGATTCAAGTTATTGTATTATTGATACTCTACCAAATTATACTATTAATAAATATTAAATAATTACAATATATAATTAATTTTTACGGATAAAAATGTAAGTTTTATTAACAGTGACTTATTTTATTTCTAGATCCGAGTAGTGACTAGTGGGTACTACGGTTATTTAAGATATACTTATTTAACTATTTAACTAAGTATATTTATGATTTATTTTAAACTGTAGTAAGAACTTGTACACATATATAATATAATATCACAAAATACTAAAATACCAAAGTGAATACAATTTCTATTATGTTTGGCAACCTATCGATTTTTTTTTTTTTAATGTGTGTTTTGAATGCTTTGTAAGAATGTAAAAAAAAGTTTGAAAAACTTCAAAAAGTACTGTTTTTCCGTAACGCGTATTTTATTTTAAAAAAATACGCAGAATTGAATATTTTCAAATTTATTTTTCTCAAAATTAGTGGTTTTGAACACTCAATACATTGGTAAAATCAAAATTTATCTATCCTATTTACTTTTGAATTTTTTGCACGTATTTCTTGAAAAACAACATTTTCAAAATTTTACTAAAAATTGTTTTAAAAATAGCTGAAAATCATTTTTTTTTTTAATATTTTTATTAGTGTGTACAGTTTTAGATTGAAAAGTTTTTAGTGAAGTCAGAATTGGTCTATCTGGCTTACCTAGTTTCAGAGTGACAGATTGTAAAAGTTGATGGCGTGCCTCAAAAAAAATAATGCAGGTAATAAATACCTAGCTGGTAAGAATAATTTTAAGACTAGAATATTATTCCCGTATAACGTTAACGTATTAACGTATCGCCACAATAGTAACACGTAATAACAGTGGAGGCACCTCCACAAACGACACTTATCAGTGTATCACTGCATCAGCATTTTGTTTATTGATAAAACCCAACCTTAGATAATAAAAGTGATTACGTCGTCAAGCCGGTTCGCAGACGTATTATCGTTATCTGTACCCAGTAAATCGTCGTTTAAATACTTGCATCGTTAGTAAAGACTTTTGAGAATACGGATTACTATAACTTTTGTAAATCTAATCTAACTCGTATAATTTATCCAGTGAGAACGAAAAACGAAAATAAATAGATTATTCTTATTTTCTATGGGAATATTTAATATTGAGGAAATCCCAAATCCGTAAACTTTACAACACACTGACTATTATTGTAATTTGTAAGTTAAAATATATAGTTATAATTAATGTCATGCACCTACCTTTTTGTATTGGTGTTTAAATTAGTGTTTAAATTGTATGTGTTTTAAAGGCAAACGCTGATTCATTGTCATCGTAATTCATACTTCCTGTTGTCAACCACATAGGAATTGGTCCCCGGCATACAGGTAAGTTCTTACTTACTACTTACAGTTATTTATTATTTATTTGTTGACGGACTGAATTTTCATTTTAAATGGCGCAATTTCATATTTAAGTATTTACAACCACCTCACAATATACACTATAATATACATTACCTATTTACATATAACAAAGTTAGGTATGATGTAAATAAAATATGGCTGAAAGAGGTCAGTCCATGGTCAGACCCAGTGACAGCTCAAGGATTTGAGAGGCCTGGTGCGAAATTTTTTTTTTTATATGAAGGGGTTCTTTAAGCAGCACTTAATAAAGTACACAAAATGGCTATTGGCACATAGTGGAGCCCCTTGATAATGGTTTGAACAAAAGTGTTAAATGAATAAGTCTCCCTGATTTCATGAATTTGTTTCACATACTGGATTACCTATTGGTTATTACTTATAAGTTATTAGTTTTCATACCAACCGTAATTCAATGTTTATGAGTAGTGGGTCTCAACTAATACGTATTCATTAAATATTCTTGCCAACAATTTTAATTATTTGAATAGGTTCAATAATATGCTAAATAAATATAAAAAAATCCTCTTTTAATACATAAAAGATTAAACAATGAAAGAACATAGTTAAATATAGCAAATCATTTTAACAATATCACTGGCATCTATTTTAAAATAAATAAAATGTAACAATACAATAACTAAATGATTTTTTTTTTTCTGGCCTTTTGAAGTACAAATTGGTTGATAAGTTAGTCGTTATCTAATGTTTCTGTTAATTAATTTTTAATTGAGAGCGTCACTAATCTAGAAAATCTGTCTTGAGAATAACAGAATTCTAAGTGAAATGTTTATATTAGGAAATTAACTACACAATGTTTTATGAATCCTAAGAGCTTGAAGGGCAGTAATATTTTCATTTACCATAGTGCGAAAAATGATCAGCTCACTACATAAATTGGCTGCACCGATATCTGTAGATTTGCCATCTGTGAACATTATTTGTAAATCTTGACAATGTTTAAATAATTCATCTTCCCTCATATTTTTCAACTGACTAATTCTGTACTAGAATCAAAATTGTTCATTGTATTGGGTTATTAGTTCAAATATTTTTTTCACTGATGCCAGCGTTTGGTTAACTAACACTAAAAAGTACTTCACTCTGAAATTGTCTTCCTCATTCGCTAGAGAATCATCTATACTTTCATAATCAAACTTTTTGGTAGTTTTTCTAATTCTATTTTTTTAACGGTCTCCAGAAGAAGCCATAGGCTTCCATATGGCTATTTGCCATAGTTTTAGAGGGGACTAATATTTAAAAATATTTTATTGCATATCAAAGCTGCTATCAGCACTTGAAAATATAATACAGTGGGTTCCGCTTAGTGTGATCACTTTGGTGCAGGTTATTTTGATTTTATTAACCGGTTGATTCTATAAAACATTTACAACATTTTTTTCATAATTCAATCTTTTAATACAATTACATTTTTATTTAAATTAACATACATATTTAATAATTTACAAGACATAAAATTATTTATTTTTACATTTTTTTTATTTAATGGTTCTATATTTAGGTATACATTTATGCTTAAATTAAAATTAAAATTAAATGAATACATTTAAAACAAATTAAAGTAGCTATCTATTTTTGATTTTACTTGACAGTCTACCAATTTCATTTCCATATTAGCCTGAAATTAAATTAAAATTAATATTCATGTTTTTTTGATTATTTGTTTACAATATATAAATTATACATACTTGTAACTTTTGAGACAACTGAAAAGTATCGTTATCGCCGTATTTTTGAACAGCTCCTTTTAACTTTCCCAAAATAACTCTCGTATCTTTTTGAGAAATTTCCTCATTGGTCTCTTCGTTATCGTCATCATCATCATCATCATCAATATTAGTTTCTTCTTGATTTTTTTTTGCAAATCAGTTAATTCTTTATCATATAATGCATTATAAATTAATCAGTTTGAAATACCATAAAAACGATAAGATTGTTCATAAAAGTGATTCAATTATCCGGTACCTAGTGATTCTAATAAAAGGTCAGTTTAACATTAGTAACATACAATTTGGTTTGGGATTTTCATTTTTGATTCTAATAAACGGTTGATTCTATAAACCAGTGATCACATTAAGCGGAAATCACTGTATTACTATAAACACCATGCAAAACTAAGCATGATGTATTTTAAACATACTATAGGTGTTATACATTTATTCGTACATATACTTGAATTTTAACTTTAAATATATTAGAAAGATAAAAAAAGTTATACAAATTTTAAAGAAAAACAAAATTATTAAATATTAATTTACAGTAATAACCTTATCATCTAGTTATTATATTAAAATATTTATTTTGAAACAATAAATCTATTTTGTTTTGCAAATGGATTCAATATGATTTCTCTACCAATTATTTTGGAAATATCATTTTTTATACTAATGATAGCTAAATTGTTGAATCTATTTTGCAATATAGATGACCTCAACCATGTTATTATTCTTCTCATTGCTGAAAAACCACGTTCACATGTAGATGAACTTACATAAGATTATATTATATGTTTGGATATATATATATATATAAATAAAGTACTGAAGTCAAATCTTCTAAACTAATACTGCTTTTGTCAGTTGAAAAATGTATATAGTTTTTCACAACACACATTTCTGATTGAACACTTATACTTTTTACATCCAATATAGCTCCTAGACAATAAACAATTATCTTTCATATAGTAATAGCATAATAAGAGAATAACTTATAATATATTATTAAATAATTAAATTATAAAAATTCTATTTTGAACCCACTGGTCATATTATTTATTAATTCAGTTATATTCAATTTTGATAGCAAGTCTTTAAACTAAAATTACCTTATAATGATTAATAAACAATTTAAGCCCCCTCAACCCCCCTCCCCCCTCCCTCAATTTCTGCCTATGAAAATTGCTGAGCATAATAATATTACATATTATGTGAAATAGGAATCAAGCTCGTTTCTATGGTTTTTCGGCCTTCAGATCATTAGTAAACACTAACCCGATCGGCTTCTACATTTTTCTACGGTATATCATGATAAAGAAAAGAGGTATGTCAGTCAAGTATGTTTTTGGCACATTTAAAGGAATTCTAGAAAAATGTTCAAAAGATAAAATGCACCATCTCCTAAAGACCTAATAGATGCCTAAAATGTTTATCATTTAGAAAAACTACTCTATATCTATTTTCCATTTATTTTATTCCAAGATATTAACTGTATAAATATCACACTTTTTTAGAAAATAATAAGTAGTTTTTAACTTATAACAGGTGAAATTAAATATTAAAATAGGCTTGACATTTTTTTTAAATTGTTTTTCATTTCAGCTTTAAAAAAATGAATTCAGACATTACTAACAACGAGAATGTCAACCTTTGGGCAATAGGAAAATGTATATTTTGTAAAGAAAAAATAGAGGAAGATTCAAAAATCCTAAAATGTCTTCATATTATTTGTAAAGACTGCACTAAGAGAGAAAATACTGATTCAGGTAAAATTAACTTAATGTTTTATTTATTTTTTGTTTCATTCGATATTAGACAAGTTTGAAAATTCATAAAATCTTAAAATGTTATGAAAACCTAGGTATACAGTGTAAATGTAAAATAGTGACTAAGGGTGAATTCATCGATTATTCGATTGCGGAACCAAATCAATCACAAGTAAAGATTTGTTGTGAAAAAAATTGTCAAGTCATAGCAAAGAAAATCTGCATGCATTGCAAAAGCATGTATTGCAAACCATGTTCAAAAGTAACTTTAAATTTCTTCTGGATATAATATATATATTTCTTTAGTTCAAAATATATTATTTTTTTTGTTACTAGACCCATTCAATTAAGAATGAAGATCATAACCCTGCCTTGATGATGACTTATCCATTAAAAAAAGAATTTGTTCCTTGTCCAAAATGTATGAAAGTAAGTTATAAGTAAAAAAAATAAATTTAAAAGCATTGAATTAAATTGTTAAATTAATTAACAAAAATGAAATTGAAATATAAATTTAAAAAAAAAAATTATAATATATTATAAGGAATATTTTATGAATTTTTTTGTTATACTTAGTCTGTTTAAAGATAGCTATTTGGAAATAAGCATTATTATTTTGTTTTAGAAATCTGTAGAAGTATTTTGTACAAAATGTTCGATTATGCTTTGTCCTCTTTGTCATTTAAACTTTCATCAGAAACATAATTTTAATCTTCTTTCCACAATGGCCGTTGAAAGCAAGACAGGATTGAAAGCGTTACTAACTGATATAAGGTATGGTGAAAAGAATTATTATAAAAAATGTTTAATACTAAGTACTTCTATTAACCCTTTGCTGGTTTGGAAGTACAATAAGTTCCTTTATTCATAACATAAAATATGCTGGTTTAGCATAAAAAAAAAAATTTAAAAAAAAAATGAATTTAAAGTAAATTTAGTAGTTTTCCTTGCTAATTTTGGTTAGGTTAAACTTATTTGAAATTATTTTACTTCTAGTTATTACTTAAGTTAATTTTCTAGGTATTCTGTTTGATTACCTTAGTCATATGAATTTTAAACTTAGAATTCAAATAAATATAATATTTTTTAAATATTGTCCAATGTTATTAAATTTTTCATTTGAAAATATTCAAAAAAATTATTCAAAAACGGATATTTAGAGATGGGTATTTTAGTGAATAAAAATTGATCAGTGGAAAGACTTATCATTTTCTACATATAAAACTTAAAATTTTTTATTTTGCAGGAAAGATCAAAACCATTTAAGCTATGTAAAGCGAAAGCAAGATGAAAATATCACGAAATTGAAATCCGAGAAAAAGAAATTAATGACACAATTGATGAAAGAATCAAAATGTAAGTTATAAACAATTTAATGAAATAAAACCATTTTCTAAAACTTATTGTCTCATTGCAGGTTACACGAAAAAGTTGATAAACGTGGACTTGAACTAAAAAAATTACTTGAAACAAATTTCACAAATGCTGTTAATAATATTAATATGAACAATATGGTTATTAATGATTTTGAAAAAGAAAATGATTATTATTATAGTTTAATAAAATCTTTTATCAATTGGGATAAAATCGTTGAATACATTAAACTTTCAAAGTATGTTAAATTTAAGTTTAATATGTAACTAACACATACAAACATATTATATAATTAACTTATTTTAGAATTGTCAAGGATCAAATAGTCATTGTTAAGAAATATACTCAAGACATGCCTAAAGAAGTAACATCTTATCAAGCTGAATTGATATACAATGATGAACAATCTGTGAACAAAATTGTAGAATGTAAGTTGGAAGCAAACACAATTAGATATATGAATTATAACACTAAAATAATAATTTTTTTTTTAGCAATTCAAGGAATGGGAGATATTATTTCATCAAAAATTGTTAGTTTATCAGAATTTAAAATCACAGTTGACTCAAATAAAGTTCTCGAAACTCTTGAAAATGATGTAAGAATTTAAAATATTACAACAATAATTTTTTTTGAAAATTTCACATTCTATTACTAATTATTAATCTGATAGTTGTGTCTATCATTTTACTTTTGAGCTTATACTGATTCTTAAGATTCAAACTTTAAAGTATTTCTTTTTTTAATGTTAAGTATATTTTGTTCTATTATTTTATTTAGCAAGCATGAATTTAGTATGGTAATGATTTATAAATGTAGCTATAGGGCGGGCGCAAAGTATTTTGCCGCCCTGTGCAGTTAAAAAAATACCGCTCCTTTCAATAATTTTTGACATATAATTAGTACATAGTATTATTTATACAAAATTAACAAAATTAATTATAAACTGGGCTATATTACATTTTACATTGTTACATTTGATAATATTTTTTTCACAAAAGTTATGTACATTTATAAAAATAAATGGTAGCTTCTATTTATAATTAATATATAATTCATACAACAATAAATCATAATTCATAAATGTTTTCTTGCTTTTAATTTTGCAAAATTGTCGACTAACTCTTTTTCTGTTAATTCTTGACCAAATTCGTGTTCAATTGAGATAGCTAGACCACAATGTCGTTCGTTTTTCATTGTTGAGCATAAGTATGTTTTGATAAGTTTCAATTTCGAAAAACTTCTTTCACCAGTTGCCACTGATACTGGTAATGTTAGCAAAATTTGTAAGGCAATGCATAGGTTTGGTGCAAAGTCGCCTGCATTTATTACAAATGTTAAGAGTTCATAAGGTGTTAAGTTATCATCACCATAGCTGATACTGACTTTAATTCATGGGCCATTTCAATTCCATTGATATCTGTTGAATCACCATCAGTAAGAACAATTTGTAAGTCTTTACAATGTTTTAAAAGTTCTTCATGTGTAAGATTTTTTAGTTTTTTCAAATTGTAAAGAAGCAAAAAATTTTCATTATGTTGTTTTAGCTGTTCAAATTATTCAGAAGGAATTATTCTTCTTACATATTCAGCCATCACAGAATCATACTTAGCCATAAGTTCAATTAATTTTAAAAAATGTCCATTATTATGTTTGAATAACTGATCATATGATCCACGAAAAGCTAAATTTTGATGACCAAGAAATTGTACTACCATGATACGTTGTAAAACTTCATTCCAATGTCTACACTCAGATGCTAAAATACGTTGGTTTACGTCATAAATTGTTTTTTTTTTTAACCTCAATGACAATTCTAGCCATGTACTATATGCGGTCAAATGATTTTTTGATGTTTCGTGTCCTTTAAACATTTGTGTACAATGCCTTCAGTCATTATACCCTTCTAAAGCCAACTTAGAGTTTGAATTATCAAAAAGTTTACAGCAAAAACAAAATATTTCGTTATTGGAAATAGAGTATACAAGCCATGTCCTTGTGACATTTTCTCCATTACTCATACTACGATTGTAATGAAATTGTGTCCTTCATCATCTGTAGGAAATATAAAATTTACATTTAACGGAGCAGGAGCACCCACCCTTTTCAACCAACAATGTTTTAAAGTTGTTATTAATAATTAAAGGCCATTCAGTAGAGTCTGTACTGATATTAATTAAAGGATTAAAGGAATTTCGGTCAAAATTTTCTGTTAAGCTTTTGGCTACTACAGTTTCAGTAGGTACAGTGATATCTTCAACTGAGAAAGAGTCAAAAACCTTACTGGGTGGTTGCATTACAACATTGTCTATTATATTTTTGGCTACTGTAGTTTCAGAAAGTACAGTGGCATCTACAACTGTTAAAGAGTCAAAAATATCATTGGGTTGTTCTACAATTACAGCATTTTAAATATCTAATGAAAAGAAAAACCCGTTATAAATTTCTTGATAGAACTAGACTGTTTTTTAATTACAGCTTCTTTTTCACGTTTTCTCTTCCTATATTCTGCACCCAAAAGTTGCTGTCTACCATCTGACATAGTGCAGCTTCTTTAATTTTTACTATATTAATAAAAAATATGATAGTTTTAAAAAAAGGTTAACTTACTTCAATTTTTATTGCTTATATTGTAGCTCTTAGGTTTTTTATTTTAAAAATTAAAAATTCACTTCCTAAATATCTTAGATAAAATATAATTTAGTTCACATGTAGATTACGTACATTAAAAATTTAAAATCAGATATCGGGATATATTATTTCTTAATTTTCCATTGTATTCAAAAAAATTACCAACTTAATAATAATAATTGTACAATTATTTATAGTAAAAAACACTCACCAAATTATAAATATGACATGTTGAATGTTGATCGACTAAATAATTTACACTCTATAATCTTTGACGCTACGACTCGTTTACGTTTGATAATAGACTACCCATGATTTGTAGTTGTCACATGTCACAACTCACAAGTAAACTAGTTTTTATCGCTGATAATTATTCACTATTGTACATATAGCCCAGTCAAATTAGACAAAAAATCTACAAATATTGGAACTAATTCCTCGAAAGCTGAATTTTGGTACATAATCAGTCCATATCTTACTGATTGATATACTAAAAGTCCCCAGACATACCCCTTGTGCATAGCTCTCCATCCCTTAAAAAGGGGCTGCGTACCCTCTTTTCAATTTTACACTATAACTTGTTAATTTTTGGACTTGCGGCTAAAAAGTATGGAACAAAAATTTAAGGCCGTAAAATTATCCATAAAAATATGTCATTTTTCATACTAAAATTATTACATAAAAGCAGTAAGAAAAATTTTTATTTTTTTTTTCAGCCATAATTTCTATTTGTACGTCAAAATGACCTATTTAAAAAATTGAAGACCTTATAATTTTACATAAGATTCCGATTTTTATTATTTTTATATACATTACCGTAGTCTAAAAAAATGTTGATATTTGTGGCAGTGTGCTATAGTTATTACTTATTTGCGATACTAGAATATTTAATAGTCCAAATAAGATAAAAAATCAGAAAAAATTCTGTACTATATAAAATGACATAGGACCATTCAAAATAATATAATAAGCATTATTTTCATCTTAGATTTACGGTGAGTAATAGTGGAAAATACATATTTTTATTTACAAGCAATGCCGCCTCTAAAATTCCAAAAAAAATTGCCACCCTGTGCAGTCCCACAGGATGCACGTGCCTTCCGCCGGCCCTGTGTAGCTTAGGTCTATCAGGCTTATGATTATTTACTAATGGTGTATAATAAAAAGTTCAACATTGTATATGTGTATATGTGCATAACATTTAAATATTAATTTTTTATTAAATTATTTTTAGCAAATTCCGATTTTAAGATCCGAAATGGTGATGATACAACCTGGCATGGTTAAGCTAGAAAAAGATAATGATGAAATGATGATAGATGAAGGTAAAATATTTACATTTTATATACTTATAATATTAATGTATTTAATGATAAACATTTTTTTTAAATTTTGTATTATAGATTCTGACAGTTCAGACTTTGAACCACTTGTAAATTGTTCTTGTTGTAATCAATTTACTGAAGAATTAATAAACTGCACATGCTGTAATAGGTTTTATCATAATTATTGTCATATTCCTTCATTAGCTAAGGAGCTTAAACCTAAAGAGTAATTATTTTTTTAATTATATATTTGTTATAATTATTGTAAATTATATATTTTTATAGTCCATCATTAAAATTTTGGAAGTGTACACTTTGCCAAGACGTTTTAAAACATACCAATATCTTACGTAAAAAGAATATGCCAGATCGTATTGATTTTTCTGGACGAAAAATTATTGAACGTATATTACTAGAATTGTATTGTCAAAATGAGGACAGTGAACACTATCGAGATTGTTTGAATAGAGAAATAGTAAGATATGCAGATAAAATTTTTTTGTAATTAAGGTACAATTTTTAGTAAAATAAGATTATATGTGTGTTATAGTATCCAGTATATTATGAACAAATTTCTGATCCTATATCATTGAATAATATCAAGCAACGTTTAGAATTTGATGCGTCATATACATCACTTGTTGATATTCTTAAAGATATGAAAAGAGTGTTGACAAATGGAAAATCATATTATTCTGTAAGCATTATTGATATACAATTTTAAATGTTATTTATTCTTTCAGACCCCATAAAAGCATGGCACAGCAAAAAAATATTTATCAACTTGTGTCAATACATTATATTTTTGCTGCCAAAAATTAGCCATTTGCTTACATAATTAAAACAATACATATTTTACTATTTATTTATTTAATATTATGATTTTTGTTGTACTCAGGTTTTATTTTAAATTACTTTATTTAATTAATGATAAATGTATTATAAATATAAATAAATATAAATATAAATCCATCCCTAATTTTATAAGATATTATATATTTATAAATATGTAGAAAATTAAAATGTGAGAAAGATAGTTGGCTAATTTTATAGTTAATGACCATCGTTAGGTAATTTAAAGGTCAAATTAAAAAAAAAAATATATACCAAAATATGTATTATTTATTTAAGTGACTACCTTTTAGCGAGCTATGTACGTTTTGCACGGGAAAATAACTTTTGTTTCGCTTCACGGTACGATATAGTCCGGGTAACAAAAACTGGCTGGTGACAAATGCGACTAAATTCACACATATACATGTTGCCAACCCAAATTACAGTGTAAAAATTTAAATCTTAAAAAATGTATAATTAAAGAAAATATAAAAAAACTTTTTGTTATAAAGAATTTAATGTCTCGTATTATTTAAAAATAACCAATTAATAATTAGCAAATATATTTTTTTCAAAACATACAGTCACAGCCCGCTATAAGAAATAGTCGCTTCTGTCGGCACTCCCCAAGTGCCCTGTGTTTTTTAATATTTATTTAAATTTATTGTATTATAATATATAAATGGCATGATGTTTGGCCTCAGTCATTAACATGTTCTGAGGTCAAGCATCAGCTGGTGTTGCTAGTTCCTGGATGGATGACCAACCGGGTTTTTAGTGACAAATCATCGCCACATATACACGTGTTCCGAACCAAACCCTCTTTCACAGTTAAAAACCAACTAAAAATAACTTTCAAGATAATGACCTCAGATAATGAAGCCTTAACTCAATAAAAAAATGTATATATCAATTTCATTACAAACCAACAAAAATAAAATTCCTCTTTTTATCTTAGAATTTAAATAATATTTCCTTTATTTTTATTTTACCAAATAAAAATATTTTTAATTTTTACATTGGTCCAGTTAAACGCTGCAAGATTGTAAAACAGCATTCCAGTATATTATGAGTCACAAGTTACATTTTTCAGTATTTTATTTTATAAGACAAATCAAAGTAAAGGTATTTTACAAATTTATAGCCATAAATTTATTTTATTTTTTTTAGTCACCTAGTCATCCATTCTACAAATCTGCAGAGGAACTTCAGATTTCTTTGAATAAAATGATATCTTTATGGATACCAACACTCGATCGTGCACATCTAGAATAATAATAATCTAAGACAAATAGTATCAAACCTGATGCCAACCCAACAAATTATTAACCCACTGGTTTTATTTTAATATTTAATAATATACTTTTTGTTTATATAAAAACCGAATAAAAAGTTATTTGATGTTTATTATACATGTTTAACTGTTCTTTAATAAAATATTATTAGTTGTATTTTAATTTTATCTATTTATTTTTTTAAACTATTTACCGTATAATTTACTTTATTTGTGTTGTATATAGCTACCAACAAGCATTTAAATTATAATTCATTAATGATTGCATGTGTAAATGGAACTATTTATAAAATAAAACAAGCTCACGATTGTGAATAAATGGAAGAACATAAAAACATGAATGGTATGAAATATAAATCTAAAATGTATTTGAAAATCCGTCCAACTTATTGCTTATATCTGGAATTAAAATTTTGAAAACCATATAAATTTGGACAGTCTGAACTGGTCCTTGATTTTTTGGAATTATAGTATTGTAAATTTCTACAGTTATCAGTGAAAGCATTTGCAGCATTGAAATTCAGTAAGAATTTGTTCAAATTTTAATTGTTAATAACTTTAAGAGAGCACAAAACACAAGAATTGATTTTTTTTTTTAATTTGAAAGAGTGTTTATTTTTAAGAAAAATGGTTTAAGGTTATCATTGTTTACTTACATTCTTCAGTAAGAATTGAAAAAGAAATTCCAAAATCATTTGGCTGTGTTTACCGTAATTGTCTAACTTTTACGAGTAAAAAGCTCTCGCTTCACACAATACTTACTTAAAAAACATACCTTAAAAGTAAGAATATTTTCGATTTCTTGTTGTACGTGTAAGTGCTGTATTTTTATGGACTGAAGACGTTTGTGGAACCAGAATTTGTATAAATTGTTAAGTTTTTTTGAAATATTTTAAATCTCATAAGTAATTTTAATTGCATACACATATGTAAATGCAAGTATGCAACAGTAGTTTATTGCAACACGACATGGCACATCCAATCATTATTACTTAGTACTTTTAATAGTTGAAAAAAAAACGTTATATTGAAATTCTAATACTTCTATTGTTTGAACATCAAAGATCACATATTTATACATAGGTAAATTATTGTTTAAACTGAGAAGTTTTTAAATGTGTAAGGTTGAATATTGCAAAGGTAAATTGTAAGGCAATAGGCAATAATATTAAGTCCGACCCAATGACATCAGCCATCAAGAAACGAATAGCACCACCCAAAACCACTCTTATGACTTATCATTATTTTGAAATAATAATAAATAAATAGAATATACATAATTATGATGAAAAAATAGTTAAATCATGTTGTATGTACCTGATCTAAAAGTTAAAACAGTCAAACATGTCATCTGTGTCAAGGGCTTAAAAATGTTATACGACTGAGAGAGAAAATATAACATTATGAACATATGAGACAGAAAAAACATGTTATGGGCTATATGTTATACACACTGTAATGGCCCAAAACCTCTCTTTTATTTCAACAATTACGTCTAGTGATTTCTCTCTATAAGTACTATGTGCTGTCCATTAGTTAATAGCACAGACTAAGATATTATAATTAGTGGTTTGAAAATTTCATAAAATTTAAAAAAATGAAAAATTTTATAAAATATTTCAGTATTTTAATAAATTTTGTTTTATTTTTAAACAAGTTTTATATTTATATAATTGTCATAAATCACCTTTATAATTTTATGGCACCTAAATGTATACCTAACCTTTGGTATTATACATTTAAAATGGTATTCAACATTTTTAAATATTTTAATGTTTAAATGATACAAGTAAGTATACATTAGTATACATGTATACCTATTGTATACCTACTGAATTTTTACATTAGAATTTAGAACACTGAACATTGTGTTAAAAAAAAAATAAATTGTGTTTTTATTAGTGTTAAAAAATGTCATGTTTCACGTTTTTGTGAAATACTTCAAAATGAAATATTTCATACTTCAAACACTAATTATAATACGTATCTTAGCCCGTGGTTTATAGTTCTGTGCGGCCGTCAGTATACATGCGCGAAACGGTAATGTTCTATCGTGGGCCGGAGTACCTATAGATGAAAATGAAAATTTAAAAACACGTACAAATAAAAGACGGCGAAAATGATACTATCATTTATCACACGGGCTCGTAAATTGAATATAAAGAACGATAGATATATAATGTCAATCATGAGATACATCCACAGACTATATAATATGTCATTCATTTAGTCATCAGTGTTCGGATTAGATAAGTACTCTTTTATCTAGATTAAGATAAAGATAATGTAACTCAAATGTATCTAGATGGATATAAAAGATAACTTAACTCATATTTATCTAGATAAAGATAAAGAAAATACTTTTTTTACCTAGATAAAAAAAAGATACAATTATTTTTTAAATGGTTTTAAATTTAGGTATATTTTAGTTGGGCACTAGGAACATATTAATAATAATGATATAAATGAAAATAATTACATTATTTATAAACCATAAAGGCATAAACTTTGTTTGAGAATCTGTATAAATATTTAAAAATGCGTTTGTACAATTTCACGATTTTTATCAATAAAAAATGTATCTAGATGAATTTATTTAGATTAGTAAAAAAATTATCTAAGATTAACGTTTAGATACCTTGTAACTATTTATCTAGATAAGATAAAAGATGACCAAATAATTATCTAGATAAGTCCGAACACTGCTGATCATATAGTCATATTACTCTATGAAGTCACTATATGACTATATCTTCATATGGTCGGTGATATACCTCTAATCTTCATGGATATAATAATACACAGATTTCTATATGGTACAGAAGTACTAACTAGAAGTTTCTATGTAGTATAGAATTCTATGTAATAATATAACGTTATTTTGCTTAGGACCTTATTATATACTCATAGACGGAGCGTGGTGGTAGTCCCGCGGTGAAAGTAGGCTGCGCTGCCCGCACGGAGTTCTATAGGTACTATATAGCACGATTAAAGATATACTTAAATCGTATACTTTTTTAATCGTGCTATGTAGAAAATATCTTTGGCTAAAAGTCATGTCGTTCCATACTTTTGCGCATCCACGAAAAACAAACCAGGTTGATCGAAGAAAACAGCATAAATAGGTACCCACGTACCTAATTATCGTATTATAGGTATTATCTAACTTCATACTTCATGTATATTTCTTACAAGTTTCAATTGAATTAAACGAATTATGAATTAACTTGTTTTAAGTATATTACCTGCTAATTAATAACTAGTATTGTTTTTGATTTCAAAGTTTTCGTTATACTGACTAATTATATAATAATACATCACTGTACAGGCAGTTTGCCGTCACCGCACCATCCATTCACGCTGTCCAGGCATACTCCGTCTAAGAGTATAAGGTCTATGCTTAGGACATCTTAGGGATAAAAGTGTTAACAGATAATATTATAATAATTATAAAAAAATATTGCAATACCAATGCATATTGCATAATAATAATATGTCGTGATAAAAAATGTAATTAAATATAATTCACTTAATTTTAATCAAGAAAAATAGTTATAGTAGGTGGGTAACTAACTATAATAAAGTCAAGATCGCCTAAAAAATAAATAAATTGAATAGGTAATAATTATTAATCACACTAGGTATTAAAATCGTTAATCAACAAAGGTTCTTATATATATTATATTATATTAACCAAACGCCAATACGCCATTAAACACATACCTTCTTGGATTCATCATATACGAGTGAATGATCGTCTTAAAAAGAACGTTTTTTAGATAATTTCTACCTTGACGTAGTTGATGACTAGCTGTTAGAATAAATTCTAGACTCTCACTAAATAATTTAGTTTTTATGTTATAACTTTACGAGAGACCAGACCAAGAGCTAAACCGTTTTCTGACGGCGGTGGTGGTAAAACAGTTTGGGGGGGGGAGACGAGAGGGTAGGCCCCCACAATACCTTTTTTCAATATTTTTAACTATTCATATTATGTATACATGTATAATGTATTAATTTTTTTTCTAATTCTTTTTTTTATAAAAACAAATTATTAACTATAGTAAATTTCCACAGAATGTCAGAATATGACGTCTTCATGACTTTATTCTTAAATACTGTCTTATACGATAGGCGCAACTAGAGTTAAAATTCTGATGGTGCTACAGTCCACCAACAAAGCTTTTAATTTAAAATAACCACTAGGTGGTAAATCGTAGTCAGGGGGCTAAGTCCCCACTAGTTGCACCACGCTACCATACAAGTTTGCATATTTAAGAAATACTAAGGTGCTTGAGGTAAATATGCTGCTTACTATAATATGTGCTTTAGACTGGAAGAAAATATTTGCGTAATTGGAATAAGTATGAAAAGTATTGATGCAAAGTAAACTTCTTTGCCAAATAAAAAAAACCTTTTCATTTTTAAATTAAACTACTAGAAAATAATACTTTAATTTTTGTCAGTCACTAAGGTCGTTATGATGAAATAGGTACCTTAGTGTGTGCCTACGTTTTATATTTAAAACTATCGCTTTTTAGGTTTTGTTAATTTCTTTTATAGTTAAATAAACATATGTTTGAATTGTAAATTTGCGTACCTATATGTAAATATTATGGAATTGCATTATTCTATAGTAGGTAGTCTAAAGAAATAAAAAAATAAAATAAATAGATTCAATCATCTCATAAAAATATTCTTATTAATACGTTTATAAATAAATTTAGTATTTACCATAGTTCATTTAAATAATCTATATTAGGTATAACTAAAAATCATATTTTTAAGAATCTAACAGTGTAGGTATGCTAAAATATCAGCAAAAGTTTCCCATTTTCAGAGTTTGATGGACGAACTCTACGCTTAGGTATTATCATTGAAGTCCCAAAAAATTCAAGGGCTTGGACTAATCTTGTAAGCATCGAAATGAATAAAATAGCCCGTATCTTAAACGCACATTGGTCAGTAAGTGGTTTCCAAACTATAAACGTGTTATGGAATAATTATCCCTGAATAAATTTTTGGATATATATGTATGTATAAGAGTTACCTACATAACTGAATATTAATATTTTAGTTTTTCAGCGGAACGATCAACGATGAATGTATTGATTTAACAATGATGTGTGTTTTTATTTTTTGTGTATGTCATCACCTTTTGGGGCAGTTAAAATGATTCAATTTTCTACATCATCTTTTCTGGTAGGAAAGTGATTCTAGTTCTGATTTTTATCTCTGTAACACTGCAAATGTTTGTGAGGAAATATCAAAATATTGAATTCTGTAGTAAAATTGCCTATACAAAACTCCTTAAACTAAATGTGCAATAATGAAATAGGGTGTTTACGATTTTTGAAGTCGAATATTATATAATAATAACAGTTCCAAAACTTCACCATACAAGAAAAATATATTTTTTTTCACAGCCTGCTAATTTTTTTAAATATAAAATATATATTGAATTTGCCTATTCAAAACCCTGTATATGTAGTTTGACGTTAATTTAGTAATCACCAATAATTATAGAAAATTAAGCAATCTCTGAGGAAAAGTCACTGGTGTAATGTAATTATTGATCACATTAATTCTTGTAACTTAGATGTATTTACTAGCTGTTTCATTGATAAATAAAAATTATTATTACAATATTATCACCGGTAGATATTGATACATTCCTATTTCCTAGTATTTTAGTAAAAAAAAACACTGGTTTAAGTATAAAAATTCTATATATGAATCACAATTATAGATGTTATTTTTTTTTCTAAACTGATAATACCTAAAAGAAATCAAAGAGTTATAGTTTTTCTTAGTGGGGCATTGTGTATCAGTTCATCACTAGGGTCTTTAGTTCTTATAGGTACCTAATTCAATTATAAAATATAATTCAAATCAATAAGCTACAAGAATTTGTAATACAAATGCAATTAATAACTGTATGAGTAGTCGTCGGTAATGTAATAGCCGAAATGTACAGACGTATAAAATATAAACTATTGTTTTAATTTATTTGATATTTATACGGTTTAATGTATTCGACAATACTTAAACGTGTTAAGTACTTACGTTTATAGTTACCTAAAAATATTATGTAGAAGGTAATATAATTAATAGTATATCGGTAGCACACATTTAGTCAGTAGTAAGTAGTCACACTTAAATAATAATTTAACATAATCTAGTATATGTGTACCAAGTATCTACCTATAAGTGAGTATTACGTATAAATGATAGCAGCTTATTAACCATCAGTTATATTGCAACTTATAATACCTGGAGTCCATCAGCCATCTTTGCCCGTGATTTATGTATAATATTATTATTGTTTATCAATTTTGTAGTAACGTAAAAATAAGATGAATAATGAAAAAAGACTCCTGCAATGGTTTTATAAAATTGGATGTTAAAGTTAAGGACCTGCATGGTTTATAAGTGCTGGAGAATAATATGAGAAGCGAATCACGCTATTACCTTCCTCGAGACTTTGATCAAATACACAGCTCAGTATAACTGTATGTAAATTATGCCTATCCTTAATTAATATAAATTACAATATATTGATGAATGACTTACTTGACTCGCAGCTGCCTATACGGACTATATGCTGGATAAGTATTAGGGGACACAAAATAATTTAGATACTCTAAATAATTTAACACAGTAAACACACTGATTATTGCTCGTAAAATAGAGTCCAGTTGTCGCTCATAGGATTCGGTATTGAGAGGTTTTTGCTATTTTAGGTGATGCGCATACACTGATTGAAGGGAAGACACCGGTTATGCTGACCAAAGAATGACAGGCGGCTTTACTAAAAAGGTTTTCGCGCAACCGGGAACTAGTTTTCTCTTTAGTGACGTAGACTTTTTACGACCTTTCTCTGGAGGAATATAGAAAGCTCCACGTTTTACCGTTACAAATGCGACGTGTTGATTTCTTAATCCAAGATCGTATAATACGGATCGTCCATCTTTTTGTCGTTGATAATGGTTTTATTGAGTGTGTCCAATTTCTCCATGTCTCTATGTCGATTTCCAATAAACTGACCGTTGTTTATTAATCTGTTAAATTCTAGTTTACTTTTTATAATGATGTGTGAGCATAGCATTACAATTTCTATTTGTATTGTATAATTGTATTTTTAATAGACTTGAGTAATATTGTACCGTAATATCTCACATAGAAAATATAAATATCTTATAATTGAATAAATAATGTTTTATAAATAATAAATAATATAGTATTGATATTTTGGTATGTGGCTATGTGTATGGGTAAGGACATCGCAGTGCACCTATACTTACACTAATATAAAATATGTCCGACAACTCATCTTCATTAGGTAACAATTATTAGTAATGGAGACCGATAAATAACTAACGAAAAGTAAGGAAACCAGGGCTTGGAACCTTTATGATTTTTTCGGTTTCGGTTCCTCTTTGGTTCTTCTAAAAAATATAAATTCAGTTCTGGTTTTTAAAATTACAGAATTAAGGTTTCGGTTCTGGTACCAGTAAACACCGGTATTTAGAGGTATATATTATTTTCAAAAAGTAAAAAAAAACCAAGTATAAACTCTATACATATATTATCTAAAATGATTATATCAAATTATAGTAGTCTTATTGGGTTAAAAGACTTAGTAAGTTTACTATAATTTTGTTTTAAAAACATTCAAAAAAAATTTTAAAAAATAGGGTTGGCTCATGTGGTAAGAAATGGAAGTCAGTGCACCGTATAATTTGATCTAATTTAACACTCAAATACTCAAGGTCTCTATAAAGAGTGGTTTTATTTAAATAATAGACTAGAGTTTTGTATGATGTGCATGTGGCCAAATGACCAACTTCGTAGCTGTTTATATCACCAATTACCTTACTCAACACTTGAGAATGGAACTCTGTCTCGATATATTATCTTAAATTATAGGTTCTTGTAAATTAATTTTGATAAATAGGTAATTTGAATAAGGTACATAATTTTCTATTGAAAAGGATATTGAAATGAATGGTCATTGTTCAATAGATTCCAATTCATACAGCCTTTAGATCCTTGACCAACTTACTCTGTAGCTGTAGCCTGTGAGTCTATGGCCTTGTGAGTTGTAAAATTCAGCTTGAACTACTGATATTTATGATTTATACAAGAAATTGTACAATAAGATATAAAGATTTTTTTCTATAAAAATCATATTTTGTGTAAATAGGTACTTAATTTAGTACTTAACTGATGATTTTTACTATAAATTAAAATGACAAAATTACTTTTCTACTAAAAGTTATTTTGATTAATTGACTTTTTCTTATTTTAACTTTTAAGTTTCAAAATCTGAATTCATTTTTGATAATTTTCGGTCTAATTTAATAGGAGACCATAATATAATATAATAAGAGACTGAAATATATTTTATTTTACTTTTAAATTTTAATCTAGAATAGACATTAAAAAATAGTATTTTTGGTGTTCAGAAGACAAATTGTATAGTTTATTTTTTATGTAAAATTCAATTGTAATAATAAATTAAAATAACTTTATGAACAATTATATTCTGTATTTAAAAAGCTGGTTGACTGATCAGTATACATTTACAACCAAATTTATGAATCAACTATTATTATTTAATATGTATTATATCGTATTACATCTACCTAAATATATTAAATAATTAAATAAAATTAGAACCGAAAAAAGCCGAAAAATTATCTTCCGGCATTTATCGGTTCTCGTTCTAGTTTAGGTTCTTAAGAAAATCAAAAAAAGGATTTCGGTAAGGTTCCGGTTCCAATATTTTCAATAAGTTCTGGTTAAAATACCGGTATTTTTAATTTCAGTTCCAAGCCCCAAAGGAAACCATACACACCGTTATTGTATCACTCGTATCTTTCTCTTAACTATAATAAAACAGTAAACATAAAAACAGCTGAGCACACCACGGCAAAAGCAATTGTGAATGTTTAAGCAACACGTTTATTATTACACGTAAAATATTTTATACAATTTAAACATGCCAACGATAAAATATTTATCAATTTCTGCTGAAAAATTGTTCATGTCTAATAAAATTAAATTTATAAATACCAATATTATACAAATGATTTATTTTCAGGCAAATAAAAACATAAAATATTTTTTTTTTAAATATGGAAAAATCAAGAGAAAAATCATTGAACGACACTTTAATATGCTATTTTTAATAATTAATATGTTTTTGTACTTTCTAGTGTTGTGTTGTAACGAACATATTATAACGAAGTTACTCTGTTTGCAAGACGTTACATAATGTTACTAGAATTATTTCCAATTAATAAAAATGTGATAGATATAATATTATTTTCGACAATCAATTCAAAAAATATAACGCAACTTTATATGGTTCCATTCTCTGCCAAGTTAAAAAATAAAATTACATTCATACAACATATTTTTACTTGCATTGTAGGTACCTATTGTTTAATCAACTCTACTTGAATACACTTGTCACTTACTAATTAATAAATTCTTAATCTTCGTCATTTTATTATTTTAAACGATATAGTTTATTGTATAATGAGAGGTAAAATATATTATTATCTGCTTGAACATTGACTAATTTGTGCTTTAGATAATACTTTGTACCTACTTCAATACTTGGTGCTAATTTGTTTTGTTGTCGTTGTTTTGTAGTTTATTAATTTGGTTTCACGGTTTTGTATATTACTGTTACAGAAATATATTAGCAGTGGTGTTCAGTCTTTTTCACATGGAAACATGTATTAATCAAAGCTTGCATTTGAAAATAAAAATTCCTTTTATCGTTATTTAGAATTAAAATGTTATTCAACTTTTGCGTTTGTCGTTATTTGGAATTAATATGTTATCCAAGTTTTGCGTTTATCGTTATACAGAATTAAAACGTTACCCAAGTTTTGCGTTTATCCTTATTTGAAATACCTAGTGTTAGTAGGTAGGTACCTATTAAATTTAAAAATAATAACTAATGCAGGTAGGTAATGGCCCGGATACGGAATAGATTTTTAACATGAAATAAATGTATCTACGAAACCAATAGACCTTTTAAATAAATAGATTTTAAAATATTATGTTTAGCGTTATTTTTCGTTTAATGATATTGTAACGGGATAAAACGGTTAGGTGGCGCACTTTCGTTGCCCGTTACCCAACCGGTCCATAATAACGCTCGCTCCGACGCACTCTAGATAGCGCGGACGCATCACAGATTCTCCGATGGTACGCCACCCCTGACTAGAAATTCAACAACACAAAAACCCTTCAACTTGAAACCAAAATTTTGATATATCACTAGATTTTGAACTATAAGAAAATATTTTTGAAGGGGTTTTAATATGAATTTAAACATCATCAATCACAAAGGGCACAACGCCAAATCCACACACCACGCGATGACCTGCAACAACATAAGTATAGGCCGTGGACACAGCTTAGAACATTTTGATCCCCCCCAAGTGAGGTGCATTTGAGGGGCGGACGGTCGTCAAACTACTTATAGTACAATCCTCCTAGCCTGCCCAAGCCCGGACGGTCGTAAAACGCCTTTAGGTACGGATGTGCTAAAGGCAATACCCAACAACCACAGCTTACCCAAGTCTGGTTGTCATCCTGTTCCATTTCTCGTGCAGTGAGACTTCGCGAAGTCCGAGTCCGCCGCCATTACGAGTTCACTTTGTAGTGTTACGTCGAACCGTCGCGTATTCCAGTGACCGTAAATCTGTCTGCACACCGTCATTCCTGAACGGGCCACTACGACTATTACCGGACAAAACCGTGAATTCTATGTAACACATTCCCACCCTTATATGTAAATCCCTGTTAAACTATTTTTTGAATGTACACTCTTTGAGTATTAAATACTGAATTAAAAGAATATATTGTACAAAATCATAATGAAAACAATGTTTGTGAAATTATATCTGAATAAAAATCATTAATTAAACCATACAACATTATTGTTTCGTTACAATATTCTATAAATTACGTTTTGCTTATGTTTTGTTTAATGGTATATATTTAAATTATATAATAAGGTAATATCGATGGGTATTGGCTTAAACGGGTTTGATAAGGAAAAACAAATAGTTTAAAGTATAATGTAGATTGTAGGTATAATGATTATTTTACACAAAAAACAAATTTTTTTTCCGTTCACATTTATTAACAGGCAAAATACAAATAAAGAAATGAACAAACCAACATAAAATTAAACAAATATAGTATAATATAAGTACTGTAGGTAGTGAAATAATAAGTAGGTAATAATATGATATAGGTAGGTATACATAATAAATTTAAACAAAAACTTAATAGTAAGCATGACTATCAATACACATACTAATACACTACATTATATCTATTCTAAACACTGTAATAAATAAATTATTGATGAAATAATTTTATGGATTTAAAATAATTTACCCAATGATAAATCGTAATAACGGTTTTAACTTTTTTAAAATTTTTTTTATGCGAATGGGCATTTTAAACTGTTCATTTCACATATACAGGGTGCACGATATTAACGGCAAGTAATAATGACAAGGTTTGAACGTTTAAATTATATAATGTTTGTATAACCATAACTGTAATTAGTAATTACCTATCATGTATATTATATAATATGTAGGTACCTAATTATAATTTTTAATTAAATATTATCGTCTTATTATAGTTTATGGTATATTATTAAAACGGTCTATGGATATATATCGATACACCGACGAATATAGGTATCGTAATAATGTATAACATAAAGTATATCGAAATTTTCAGACGATCGATATTAATATTGAGAAAAAAATTCACATTAATTCGATGTTGTATAGTATGAATATATATTATTAAAATCTTAAAAGAAAAACTAAACATACGATTTCATCAAAGATATTATATTCATAACAAAATAAAAGATGCTAAACGTCGCGATATAAGTCTTGTTCATTTTTCGAATTCTCACGAAAAATGGTTCTTTTGGTTTTTTGTTTGTTTAAACACCCTGTAGATATGAATGTAAAAATATCAGTGAACATTTTCATATCATTTTGTGAGAATATTCAATCGCCAATAAAAATCGTTAGGTAAATACAATCGTTATTCAAGCATTAATAATAAAAACATACAACAATTCAAATTGTAATCATATAATCATAATTATATTTTTATAAATATATATGTGTTTACTATCAATGTTTTTAATAACAATCGATTACATTTAATAATATATAGTACTTAAATATTTTTATATTTATTAAAATATTATATAATTTATAAATAAGAAGTATTATTTGAAAATTATGTACAAATAAAAACATACAGATAGTCTTAAAAGTACAAATTAACATGTTATAATCAACAACAAAAATCTAAAACATCTAAAATCGATAAATATAGGTTGTATAATATTATTATATACGACCATGTCTTATTTTTATGCACCTGCCTATTATAGGTACAGAATGGTCCAGAACTATGTCAACAGAATAATATCTGGATGCGAACAATATTGTATTGGAAGAAAATATATTTCAGATTTCTGTTACTCAGGTATAATACGAACATATAGGATGTACCTATTACTTATAATAATTATAGTAGTATTTGATTTTACTTTTAATAGATTTTTTCTTTATGTTTTATATAATACCTAGACGAGAGGTAATAGGTATTATACAAACAGTGTTTTTCTATACCGCCATTAGGTCGTAGTTAAGTGGTGGTCAACTGGAAAATGTCAATAATCGAGGAAAAATCACTTATTCGTTTGTTGAAAATAGCGATAACTATAATTATTGAAACACCACCTGTGGTGTATGAGAGTCTTACAACGGTGCCTAATAGGTTTCTGAACCACTTATTATCTATAATGTATAATATTGTATTAAATATTAATGCGTAAAACTGAATGTTACCACTTAATTTATTCAAATTTGGCACTGTATTTTTATTATATTATTAAAAGTTATCATATAGATATTATATAATATTTTGATCATTAATAATTAATTACAATATAAATGGTGTTTGCTTGTACAATAATCAATATTAATGGACGGGTGAATAGTTATTTTTGGTCGGATCTAAGATCATTGTTTTAAACGCATGTTACATAACATCATATAATAACATAAAAAGAAATTTATTTTCTATCTGTTACTACTCAATACTTCCCGTCTCCTTATGTACTAAAAATATTTATTATATATTTTTAACACATTACATTAAACAATTAATATTATATTAAACAAAAAGTTTCTATATTATATTTGAGAGAACATCAAGATAATTGGAAAAAACATCAATATAAAGTTTATAGTATAATTATTCAATTTTAAATTTTTATTCAATATTTGTGACGCACATTGTCCTTTTAAAGCGTGCCTCAAATTAAAACGCAACCATCTCACCGAACATTTTAAATTCTATACATTTATTTAATTATTCATATTTTCTTGTTATTACCTATTGCTTTTTATAAACCACACAATTCACAACCAATTAATCAGTCATCCATTTTAAAAATAAATGTCAGCATTTCGGACACTTAAAAGTATAGTTTGTGCGCCATTGTATCAAAATCAACGATGAAAGGTGCTTACACCTATGTTTAATAAGTGTAGTATGAATAAATGCACACAGTTTTGATATTTTAAAGATAAAAACACGTTTTAAAACCTATGTGTTTATATAATTAAGCTAATTAAAATTCTAATGAATTATTTTTTAGGGTTCTTTCCTTTAACTGACATTAAATTTTATAAGACATCAACAAAAACGTGAAGTTTTTTGTGGGTCATTACAAGCAAAGGAACAACTGGATAATTTAGATTTTAGGGACTAATCATTTATATAATAATAAATCTTCAAATAAACACTTAATAGATTATTACTATACCTACTGAATAAAATAACTAAAACTAATATATTTTTTTAAATTTTTAAATTTTGTCTTTAAATTAAATTAAATTGTTTAAAAAAAAAAATGTAATAAGTGAAAATTAAATCAAACCAGGAATCTCAGGCGCAATCAGTTAAAACCCCCTTCACTCCAAAACAAAAAAAAAAGATACTAGGTATAACTCAAATTCAAATGTTCAATAAAAATGATTATATTATTTCACCAATGTTTAAATTTACCTACTTGGTAATAGGAAATTAAAAATATTTTTAAACGATTATAAGCCACTCGCCAATCTGTGACTTATTGATTTGGAACTCCCCCTACCTATGAAAATCAAAATCGTATATAAGGTTATATATTAAGGAAATGTAATATACTATATAACCTTATATCTATTATTTTAAATTGTATAATGTAATATAATATACTAATCTACATCGTTTCAATTAAATCAACTCGATATTCGATGATATAATCCTAATTGTTTTCTATCTGAGTATGTACAGCATAGTAGTATAGTACCTTACTCGATGAAACTCGTGATTTGTTGTTATTATATATGTTTGAAATACATTTAGCCCTAAGGATTACACATCTACTTAGCTAAGCCAGTGACGGATTCATTTCTCTATTTCGGAAAGCAAAGTCCTGCTCAAATCTTTATTACCTACAGATGTTTTTATAGTTATTATAAATGCTCCCTATGCTCGCCACGGCGTCCAATCCGATACCGAAGTACCTAAAATCATAACCTGAAAATATCATATTACGAAATTACCTATGTGTAACATTATAATATGTACAACAGAAAATAGAAATGTTAAACTTCAACCATCGAACAAACAAATTTTTAATAATTATTTTCATAGTAAATGTACATTGCACAACAAGAAGTATGGTTCATTATATACATTATTTTTTAAGTTTTTATAAGTTTTCAAATTTTTTTTATGGCACACGTTTGCATTTGTCTATACCAAATTTTATAACTTTGTAGCTTATAAATAATCCATATATAATATAATATGAACAGCTGATTTAGTTCGAATAAAGCCGATGATTTGATAAACAAACAACACTATATGTTGGAGTTTTTAAATCTTGGCGAAGTAATTTATTCCCCAACGATATGTGCACAATGCACTATGTGAATCCTAGAAACGAAAATGTCTATAATAAACGTTATGGTAAAAAAAATAATAATTTAACCATTATAATGAAAATTGGAATGCACTAACCCCCTAAATTGTATTTTATACTTTGTTATGCACACACAATTTGAATAGGTAGTTTTTCAATATGTAATTGAGCAAAGCAGAATAATATTTTGATAGATATCAGCTTATTTTGAACAATAATGTTGTTCTACGTAGGTATGTCATAAACATAATGTAGTATTATTGTATCAACTTATATCAACGAGAAATGAAATGCAGCAATTTAAGCTAACTAACTATTATCAACAACTTATATTTAACTAACATTTTTACAATCTCTTAAGACATAGTCAATATCAATTTTATTCTGCACAATATTATATTATAATTCATATTATTTGCACTCCTAGTCAAGTTTCAAGTTTAACATTTAAATTAATATGTTAAAAATAATTTAGATTTTGAATCACATTAATTTTTCGTCAGAAATAATATGGTCATCATAGACAATAAAGATATTATAGATAGGTAATGAAATATTTGATCATTCCTTAGTAGAATATAATTTCTAAAGATTTAAATTGATTTTAAAAAGTCGATAGTTGTGATTGAAAAATTAAAAGTGGACAAATTAACAATGACATTAATAATTGAACAAAATTCTTATCCCAGGTATGGACACCATTTAGTGAAAAATATTGTATAAGTAAAATATTATATACACACTTACATAAAGCTAATGTATACACTCACTATAAACCTGCCTAATGTATTATATACTCATTGTATACTTATATTATATAAGCATACATACACTAAACGCATATAGATAAATATATACATACACCCAAACACACTCACACCCACAAATAACCCCCCCCCCCTACAAACACACCCACACACACAAATATAATATTAAACATATTAACTGTCTCTAATGTACCTACCTATTTAAAAGTGAGCTTATATTTTAATTTAAATAATTTTGAACTGTCTTAAATTTAAGAAGACTACCTCTAATAAATATTTACAACACGATGCTAATATTTAAAAATTATTCAAAGAGAGTCTAATTACAAGTCAAAAGTCATATTATGGTTAAAAATCAAACTGCAGCATGGACGTTTATTCAAGAATCTCCACATCTGCCGAAGACGATTTGTCTTCGTCTTGTACAAGTTCACCGGGAAGTGGCATTCTTATGTCACGCATTGTATATTTCGTCTTCGACTCTCTAAGCTTTGCTTCTGTAAATTCACATACTTTACCATTAATATATTAATACGCAAGAGGTCGTATATTATGAATATTACACATGCGTATAATACATGCATTATACACGAACAAATTACCTCTAGCTGCTTGCACCTTCCATTTCTTTTTGTTTATGACCAAACAATCGTTCCATGGCTTTTTTATTTTGTACAACTTGTTGCTAGCTTTGGAGTCATCGGCGTTTGTTTCTTGTTTCGATTCTGAAAAAAATGTGAAGCTTATTAGTATAAACTATAGACTATACAGTATATTTAATAGTTTCTTCTTACAGAAATTTTATGTTTCCAAATAAATATTCTGTAATAGGAACTGTATAGTTAATGTAATTAATGTACGTGTTCATTTATCATAAATCAAAAACAGTTTTTATTATTTGAATAAAAAAATATATTTCAGCTAGAAATGTATAGTTAAAAAAAAAAAATTAGGAAAAACGGAGATTTTTACGCAAAACCAGTTATAAACAAAATCTATTTAGTTTTTGTGGTGTAACTAAAAACCTTATAACCACATGCACTTTAAACTTTCACTGCATGTTTATACTAACATTTTCTGTACACTATTAAATTTTCAAAATATTTTCTGTTTTTGAAATATTTATAGGCATACGAATAAATATTTATAATTTCATTAGTTCTTTTGGAAACTATTTTCGATAGACATTTTGTTGCTTCGTTAAAATACTTGAAAATTTAATACAACGATTCTCATGAGTTTTTATAATAATAGTTAATAAATATGAGGGTAGATTTTATTTATAAATATTTTAAATTTAAAAATTCACAAAATTCGTTAAAAACTTGAAATATTTGCAAATTATTTTGTAGTTTCAAATTTATTAAATTTTAAGTTTTTATAGCTAAGGATTGCAAATTTAAAACAAGGTATCTCATAAGTAGTTCATACTGTCACCAACAAATGTAAATAAACACAGTTTTTTTTTTACTATTTTAAGTACAAATTTAGAAGAAATTAGATATTCAATCGAAAAATAACACTATAAGTTAATTTGTTGTAATTTAAAAATATTATTATAATATAGGCTGACTGATAGAGCGTCTCCGCTAAGAATCATTTATCGTATACAATGTAACAATGATATTATATTTAAATTGAACTCCATTTATTACAATGACCCATCTGTAATCAATCTATCGTAAAGCAGATGGGTATCCACCCATGTCTTATGAAATGTGTTAATACTAAATAATAGATTCTTATAGTGATGCAAAGAATGATTTTTTTGTTAAATTTAATTTTTCTGATATTTTATCTTCTATTAAGAGTGCTAAAAACATATTAAATAGCTTATTAAATATAATTTTTGATTTTATCATGAATTTTTAGAAACATGAGTCAATCTATTGATAGATTTGCAAAAAAAAATCGTGGCACTTACTACAGTTTACAAATCCATCGACAATATTTTCTTGTAATTGTAAAATATATCTACCTACTGTATATTGTGAAGTAAAATATTCGTTTATTTGAATAAAACAAAAATATATGTTTAAAAGAAAGTTGAATTTTTATAAATAGATTGAATTTAAACAGAATCTAAGTGATGTAATTTTTTTTTAGCAAATTTGATAGAGAGGGGCTAAGGATTAATCTGGTAGGTTCCAAATCTGCAGGATATTATCAATTATAATATTATTTTTAATAAATTGTTAAATTTGGTTCAGTGTCAGCAACATAATTACCTTTGTCAGACTTTTCTTCATGTTTTGTATCCTTGCTTGTAGAAGGCGAATCTTTGAAACTTTCGATATTTTGGGTTTCTTTAGTATCCTTTACATCTTTACCACCTTTCATATCTTTGTTTTCTTTCATATCTTTGCTATCTTCGATGCTGCAGCTCATTGCTGTGCATGCGATAGCGACGTCAGATTGGTTCGAATTGTCTGTTTTCTCGTCATTTTCGTCAACCACCAAATTCGTATCAACAGTCTTGGATGCATTAACCAAATTTATTGGACCCAAAATCAACTCCAACATATCACTACACACGGTCATACTAGGTTCAACTATAAACTCAATGAACCCTGGAAGTGAAAAATAAAGAATTGTTCTTATATTTTGTAATATTATTTACTTTTTAATTTTGAAGAAAAATTGAGTTATGAAAATAGTCATAATATTTTTAACATTTATTTTCATCGTATTTCAATATTTATTATTCTGCTATAGTTCAAAAATCACTATCATAAGCAATTTCGCATATTAAGTTGGGTGAATTAAAATACCAACCGATTTGCGACTCAGCAATCAGTGTGTTGTTTCTGTCACACAACGGGCTGAATGGGAGTCCTAATTTTTTCTCCATATCACCTTGCAAAAAGAACTCCTCCAACAATTGGCTTGTCCATCTATAGTGCAAATCCCATTCTTTGGCGGGATGTGATATATCAGCACAATGCAATACCATTGACATAGCTTTGGACTTGTCGATTCTGTCAAGTTACCATTAAAAAAAAATTGCATTACGACATGTACAAC
Organism: Sitobion miscanthi; assembly: GCA_008086715.1. NCBI lineage: Eukaryota > Metazoa > Arthropoda > Insecta > Hemiptera > Aphididae > Sitobion > Sitobion miscanthi. The sequence goes on from CM017803.1 coordinate 8,316,952, forward strand.
TCACTAATACGTTGGTTGTCAACTAGTAAAGTGAAAATCACTATTATGAAATATTATGCTTAGTATATATTATTTTGATTAAAGTAAAATGTAAATAAATATAACAGTTATATGCAGTTCAAGAAGTGCACTAAATAGTTATTTTATTGTTTACAATCTTACGTACAATAGTGTTATGAAAACCATTTGATCGAAAACGATATTAGGTATGTACTTACGTAGGTTCGGGCGATGCTAAAAGTTGCTTCATCGTTTTCAACTGTTGAAAATGGAAACTCATATCCGTTGCTAACACCATATCTATGACTAGTGTACGGAATTCACGAAATTCTTCTTTGGTAAGATTTTGCAAAATGTTACAGTCCTCATCTTTTAATATTCTATAAAATAAATCATTGTTAAAAACAAAAAAAAAAACATTCCTGTGTAGTTTAGTACTTTAATTTAATAGTTTGAATACATTATTAATTTAGGTACTATAAATATTTCCAAATGAAAAAAAATAGAAACGTAATTTAAAATTCACTGCAGGTTTTATAATTTAATTTTTAATCATCGAATTATTTAAATAGTTAGTAAAAACATTGATATTAATCTTTTTTCATTTAATATTCATTATCATCAAATAATGAAATTACATACAAATCTATTTGAATACATTTTTTTGTTATAATTTAGTGTAATTATTTTCACATGACCAACCTGAACGTGGAACTGATATGATAGTTTTCCAACACAGCGCGGTCATTATACAATAGGGCAATCTCTGTGCCCGACATCACATGGAAATTATTTGTTGTTCCAGTGTGTTCAAAGTCATGTGTAATTGCAGCAATTAGCATAGCGAATATTTCCAAATCGCTCAACCAATTCTACAACAAAAACACGAAGTGTTAAATTGCCATATATTATTAACAATCACAAAAATTGATTTTTTATTGGAGATTGAAGGAAAGAATAATATCTAATTATACAAGTAAACATTAAGAAACCTAAATTTTTATTTTTATTTAAATTTACGAAAAAACTTTTTTCATAGTAAACAAGTGTAGGTACTTATTTTAATATTAAATTGTTGTGATGACATTGATATAAGTAGGAATAAAAATTAAATATATTATATTTAGTTAGAAAATAATAAAAATCAGCATAACCAAAATTTCGGATTAATAAAAAAAAGAGAAATATTAAAGGAACAGAGTGGTAAATTCTATAAAAGAAAAAAATTATTGTTTATGTAAAAATGCAAGATGTATTCTAAAATTTAAAAAAAAATGCTTGCACTAGTGGGCTTTTGTGATATTTGAGAGAGTATGTCCCTTTAAACCCTCAATTATATTCTTCATAGGAATGATATACAATAAGCATAATATAAAGATTTGTCACATTATTATTACCATAAGTCCAGTTTGACAAAGCATATAATGGACAGTTTGTGCGACATCAGCACCGTGTAAATTGTTATGGTAAGGATTTTTATGTCTTGAATATCCTTCTTCAATTCTGCACAAAAAGTTCTCCATGACTACCGATGGCACCTGTAAATCACACAAATTAAATATTAATGAAATGTTTAAATTCGTTTTTAAAATTTAATGTATTTATTCCTTTAACGCTTGAAATTATGTTTTTTTTTATTTATTTCGTTTTTAAAATCATATATAATTATAAACAGTATTAATTATAGGTACCAACAATATTCTACTATACATTAACAAAATATATTAATTATTTTTTTTGGTAAAAGCTTATTTCAATCAAAATAATGTAGGTGTGACATTATAACTAAATATTTTAATAATTGTAATTGAATATGTTGTTAACGTTTTTATCTATGGTATTTTAAGGGTATTAATTACAATTTGGCGTATTTGATTTCGTTCTACCTAAGCTACAATCATTATTTACCATATATTTATAAATATTCTATTAGCATTGTATTTTATTACCAGACTACGTTAAATAGTTTTGAAATTTAAAAAAAAACGCTTACCAAGTCAGGGATCGGCATGTAAGCTTTTTGATTTTAATTTTTAGAAATTTATTAACCGATATCACACCCAAGCGGTATAAAAATTTGAAACCAGAAAAATGTCTGTGTGAACAGTCCCACAAAAAATAATTTTCATTTCTATTTAGTGAGATGGATCTCCGAAACCGGAGAGCGGATTCCGTTGTTTTAGGTCTTGTTAGATTTATATTGGTTAGGAGAACTGCAGTGAAGATTTTTAGAACTTTATCTTTAATAATTAATCCACTATAGAACATTAAAAAAAAGTTAAAACAAATTTTATTGGGCGTTTTTTGATGTTTTTCTGCTTTGTAATGAACTAACGATTGAATATAAAGTTCTGAAAAACTTCACTCTTCTCCTAGTCAATGTGAATCTAACAAGACCCCAAACAACAAAATCCATTCTCCAGTTTCAGAAATTTACCTCGTTAAATGAAAATCTAGCGAAAAATAACTCTTTTTTTATCTGTAAAAAATTAAATAATTTTAAAAAAAAATAATTTAATTCCACATTTAACATCTAATTGATGATTCCCTTTTAATGAATTATCAACCAACTTTCTAGCTATCATAGTTTAGGGGAAAAGTTAAAAAATAGAAATTTTGGGACTGTTCACGTTGACGTTTTTATAGATTCAAGTGGTTATACCGCTTGTGTGTGATATCAAATCCTTCTCATTAATATTTTATATTAAAGCCAGCTAAATTACCCTCCTACTCATCATTACTGAGTTACATTTTTATTATTTTCCTATTTAACACAAATTCTTGAAGATTTCAAAATTCAGACTTTTTTAATTTCAATTACCATACTTACTTGATTAAAAATCAAGAAAGTAAAATGAAAAAATTTTAGGTTTTTATCAGATCCATGAATACAATATTATATTGGTTTTACAATGATAATAATATGTTCTTATGTCTGTCGTAAGGGTTTGAAGCAACAAAAATGGTTCAATCTATAATTTCAAAGATAGCTTTTGATTAGTAATTGTATCTATAGTTGGTAGGTATCATATATCGTGAAATCAAAAGTAAAAATTTTACTTATATTTAGTAATTTTCTAATTAATGGGGAAAACTGAAAACAATTTCGAAAAAAACAGATACGATCAAATCGATTCCATTATTTTATTGTAATTGAAAAATAAATGACAGCAGACATTCATCGTCTTTTTATAATTGTCTAAAATTAAAATTTTCACGAAATTCATCAATAAAATCACAAAAACGTGTAACTTATTAAAACTATTACAAATTCATAACATTCAAAATTTACTTAAAAATGCACTAAGTACAATATTTTTCATAAGTTGTGTTCATAAAAATTCTAAAAATCAAAGATATTTATCTTTTCGTAAGATATTAGATAAATCAAACTTTTTGCCCAATTTAAACTTTTTTATAATGGTAAAGTATATTTTATGACAGCATTCCAATTGTTGAGCTTAATAATGTCCTGTATACTACTTTCCGAGAGTAGCGAAATATTTTTGATGATGATACTGGTGATTTACAGTAGGTACTCGAAAAAACTACCCTTAAAAAGAATCTGTAAAAATAGTATCCGACATAAAGTGCTTGGAAATAAAGTACTAGAGAAAAAATATGAGTAAAAAAAATAATCGAGAAAAGTAGTTTACTGAAAAATAGGCGTGTACTTAATATACTAGATATATATTAATTTATACTAAATTATATATTTACTATAAACAGTTATTCAAAGACCACATATTTTCAAATCAATAAAAAAAACTGTAATATATATGAACATGGCTTACAGCTTACGCCGTAAATGTGTTGTGCAATATTATTGTCATTGTATGACCCAAAATTTATCAGATAAGAATGGCGTTGTTCTGGTCAGTGACGGCCAATAAGAAATAGTATAAAATTGTCTATGTATTCACAATAATTTATCGTTAATTTATTGTGTGTTATTATTTTAAAATTATAAGATGGTCGTATCTAATAGGTAATATCTTTTGTGTACAAATTGTAAATGTTAAATTTTAATTTAGTAACCGATGGTGTGATTAATTTGAATAATATAATTTTTATTTCGTTTATGGTTTTTAATGATTGTAAGTATACATAAATTACAGCTTAAAAGTGTGTAAAACAACTCTACTATTCTCGTCCACAGATTATGGTATGTATGCATAAATATGTTTTGAGTATTTAACTTTAAAATCTGCTATTAGCCCAAACACTTGGAAGTCAACAGTTTTTTTTGTTCAATATACGTGTAGATGTAACACAAAATATGAAATGAAATAGGGAATTTGCATTAAAACCAATGTAATAATATTATAGTAAAATTACTAGGAATTGCATTTGAAAAAAAATTCGGTTTTATGTTTGGTATTTACAATTAAAACGTTATCTAAGTTTTGCGTTTATCGTTGCCCCCCCCCCCACTTTCACCTATCGACTCCGGAAAAATTGTAAACAATTGTAAATTCATTGTAAATAATTGTAAATTCATTCCCCGAATTTGTAAATCACCTGAAAACGCAGAAATCAAAAAACAAAATGAGGGGGGCCAAGTTCACGTAGCCCCCCACTTTGACCTATCGACTCCGGACCAATTGTAAACAATTGTAAATCCATTGTAAATAATTGTAAATTCATTGTAAATAATTGTAAATTCATTCCCCGAATTTGTAAACCACCTGAAAACGCAGAAATCAAAAAACAAAATAGGGATGGGGCTAAGTTTACCATCCCCACATATAAAACAGATTAAATGAAATAAAATGAATAAAAACTTAGACAGTCGCAAAAAAATAAAATAAAAAATAAATTGTTGATATTTATAAAAAAAAAAACAAATACAACAAGGTAGTAAAGAAAAAATAGAATAGATAGACTGACTTGGACTATTTGATTTGGTCCATTACAAATAATAAATAATTATAAATTTTAGTTTTAAAATTTCTAAATTATTACGGATTTTAGGAAATTAAAATATTTGGGATGTTCATTTTTCCGAAACTACTTAGAACCTCTACTTTATAACATAATTGTTAATCACTTTTTTAAATGAAAGCATTTATTTATTGATACTATTGACAATGCGTATTGGTACGAGCGTGATTTGTCACCCCGACTTTATCACCAAAACTAGTACCTTCTTTTTGCAAATTAATTGCAACAAATTGCAAAATTGATTAAAAAATTTGCAAAACATTTTTCATGCCAGTAGAAATAAAATTCGCTAATATTTGCAAATTGGTTTTCAGAATTTGCAAATAAATTCCCTTTCCAGTATAAAAAATAAAAAACAAGGGTGGGCCAACCTCACGCAGCTTCTTTATATGTGGCCAGAGGTTACAAGATATACCATTATTTTGCAAATAATTTTCAAACATTTGCAAATCAGTTTCCAGAATTTTCAAATAAAGTTCCTTTTATTTACTTTATATTTGTAGGAATATACTTAATATGGATTATGGAATATAAAGCACATAAATATTTAGTATAAACATTTTTTTATACAATAAGAAATTTCAATAAAAATAGCTAAGATGAATAAAAAAAACCCTGTTTATATAAAAAAATGTACCTATATTTGAATTAAAATTACGAATTTCAAAATGTTACCAATGATATACGTCCATGAATGTTGGCCCACGCACTTGACCCGAAAAATAGCAAATAATTAGCAAGTAATAGCAAGTTATTTTTCGAAATTAGCAAGTCATTTTAACATTTTTTATGATCAATTTTTAATTATGTTGTCCAAGTTCAGGTAGTCCGCCCACTTATCCGATCCACTCTAAAACTATGCCAAAAAGCAAATAATTAGCAACTAATCATAACGTGTGGTTGGATTGTTCAGACTTCATATCATCATTTCTTATTTACTCTTTAGTACATAATTTTAAGTAATATAATATTTATGAATAAATTAATAAACTCATGAATAATGCACATGAAAAGTATTATATTTATTATTAGGTATAGTTTGTTTTATTATGTAGGTATAATAATCAAATTCAATGCAAATTTGGGTACTTTGATAAGTACCTATTTATGTCACGTTATCAACCAAATTAATTCATCCCAAAAATGAACAAATACAATTTAACTATTCATTATTAGTTATTATGTTTGTGAAGATAACCCGGAAACTTCAATAAAGTATATGAAAAATAATATGAGTTGTACATATAACATATTTCTATTCGTAGTTCTACGGCATCTTCGTTGGTACTATAAATTATATAACAACCATATGGATTAAATAATATAATTATAATTGATCAACCAACTTATGTTAAATACAAAATTAAAATAGCATATTTATTGGCAAAAATAAATTTCGTTTGTAAGTGCATGAACATACTTTCCGGTTACAGCCGCAGTGGTAATTAATCGTCAGGTTCGACATAGTTCGCATTGTTTATGACAGTCGCAGCGGATTTTTTTAGGATAGTGTCGCTGTAATTTTTTAAATGTTTAAATGTTTTACGATGTATTTCGATCGAACCGGACAACCGGATGATTTCTACCACTGCGGTTATAATATTCTGTAAGAAACTGGATAGCAGTCGGACAGTGTGTTCCCAGTCTATTCACCATTTAATAATTATATTTATTAGATTATATTTCAATCAGTATGCCCAGACACGGATTTATACAATTTCCTATAGGCAAGACCTAGAAGGTTATAATAGGAAGTAATAGTATACCAAATAATATTATAATAATTTCTATATAACGCAATTAACATATTACATTGTAATACCTACTTAAATAGAACATTAATAAAAACTAAAAACCATATTATTGTATTTCTTTGGGTTTTCCTAATTTGTACGTCGCGGCATCGTCTATTATATTATAATATAATAACATCGATTGCTGGTGACGACAATAATATTGTTGGCTGCACTCTTAAAATGTTATGCTTAAAAATAATTTATTTACCATTATTAAATTAAAATCAAAGTGATTCTGTTCTCATTGAAATTCAGTGCAGTCACATGCTCTTGGAGTCCTGGGTTTAATTGAATTATATTTTTGAGAGTTTGTGTGTAGTTATTTTTTTTTATTTAATTACACCGTGCCATTGACGCCCATTGTAGTTAAAATGGTAAGTTCAGAATTTTTTAAACTAAATACTTATGTTATTAAAATTAATTTATTATAAGATTCAAGTGATTTATTTAATTCAATTTTACATTATTATGTTTTCATTTTTTATGACCTAAAAAAATTATAATACGTTATTTTTACTTATACATTGATCCGTAGTAAAAACTACAGACTGTAATTTAAAAAAAAAACTAATATATATTAGATAAAAATATACCTAAAGAAATATTAAATGTCTTGGTTAAAATATCTATACTAAAAACGGAGCTAAAAGGATCTCTCCTTCTAATGAATATGTAGGGTTTTATCTTATAAATATTGCTAATATCTCACACTGCTATAAAGTCATATACCTTTGTACTAATTACATCTTGTTACATTAGCCGAAGTAATTGGCATATTATGGTATTAGTTAAAAGTTGAAAATATTGATGTGTTTGCGCATTACCTTTACCTCATTATTTTATGTAATAGATTCAATATAGTTCATAATATTGAACTTTACTGGTTACTGCGGCTAGAGTAAAAGAGTTCTATATCAAAATGTCTAATTTTTCAGGAGAGCATATTTTTAAGTTAATTTTTAAAGTATCTTAATTTAGTGTTACAATTGTAAATGGTGTTTTTACGTAAACTCTTAATAGTACTCTGATGAACCCAAGTGGAGACAAAATTTCTAAATTTTTTGTATTATTTTTAATCCGTGAGGGCATTATATATACTTCTTGTGTACAAGAAAAATATAAAACATACTACTATCAAAACTGAAAATTTTGGTAAGATGAAAAGAATTTTTATACAAATATGAATTAATATTGAAATTCAAAATAATTGGTGTCATATTTAAAAGATTGGTAACATCAAAAGCATTTATTTTATATTTTTCATACTTTTTTAACGATAAAAATATTAATTGATTCAAAACGTGCTATCGCCATCAATATAACGTTTTAAATTTACTCCAATGTAATAGAACGTTTTTAATAATATAAGTGCAGGTCGTATGGTGGCGATCGGCAAGAGTGTTTGCACCGTGATAAATTATATATATAAATATATAATCATATAATAATAAATATATATAATATATATAATTTATCATGGTTTGCATAGTGTCGTTGTCGTGATCGGTCGAGGAACAGGACTAGAGACGAGGTATCGAGAAGGGTGGTTAAAGCGTCGGCGTGTAGCGTCGCCAGAGAGCATAAGTATGCTCCTGCCCGGTGTAACAGGCCCTCCCCCCTCCCCCCACAGTAAAAATATCCTAGGTTAATTTTACCCCCGGTAAAGTTATCTTAGGATAATTTTACCCCCGGAGGTAAAAATGTTTGAGGATATTAGAAACCTGTGACACCGGCATGGCAAGACGTTGCATGGCCAGCTTGGACGCCGCTGCCGCTTCGTGCCAGGCGGTAATGTCAACCGATGACTCGGGGGCCAACGAGAGCACAGAACAATGAGATGGAATACTGTGGTGATTATACAGGCTTGTATATGCACTTAAAAACAATAAATTGATTTTTCTTGTTAAACTACAACCATGGTCTCAAGTGATATCAAAATATAAGCAGTGTAATCTATTAGATAACCAATGGGTTAAAAATAATATACTAGTATGATAGTACTGTACAATAATATAAAACAGCATTACGGCAATAGCACGTTTTGCATAAAATTAATATTTTTGTAACATGGATGAACATACGTTATAGAACGTTTTTAAGTAGGTACTAGTGATGTAATGTATATTCGAATAATCGAATTATTCGAATATTCGAATATTCGAATTCGAATAGTTCTATCGTAAATAATTTGAATATTCGAATATTTGAAAATTCGAACATTCGAATATCAGTATTCGATGCTACAAATCAAACTATGATGTTACTGAGTATATTTGATAATATAATTGTGCATAAAGTAATTTATATATAACCTATTTACGTGGAGCCTTGTTTTCAATTTTCAATCCTTAGCTATAAAAGTTGAACATTTTAACTTTAAAACTACTATTTTTGTCGAAATTTTAACTTTAAATGCTTATAAAAAAAAATTGTGCCTATGTATTTTTAATATTTTTCAACTGCAATTGTAAAAATATAGCAGGAGCCTTGTATTAAATTTTCACGCTTTTTTTCCTAACAAATAAAATTTTATTGATATTTATAAAAAAAAAAACTAAAAAAATTAAAAACTGGCAATGTCCGTAAACAGCTCAAAAAGAGTCAAATTATTTTCAAAATTTTATCGTGTATAAAAAATGCTAATATAAACATTCAGTGAAATTTTCTACAATCATTCGTTTTTTAATTACAATAAAATAAGAAAATCGTTATATGAGAAATCGAGTGAATATCAAATGTTGTAAAAATATGAATTTCAAACGCTCATAAAAATTTAATTTGAATTTCTTATAAACATTTTTTTTTTTTTTTTGATAAAGGTAGACAAACTTATGGGTAATCTTGTATTACATTTTCAAATGTTAGATTTAAAAAGAAAAATTTTTATGAATTCTCAACTCAAAATAATTTGCTAGTTTTCGTGATTTTTCCATATTTTTTCAAGATTTGAACTTTAAATGCTTATAAATTAAAACTGTGACTAAAGATTTTTAATTTTTTTCATCTGCCTTTGAAACAATAACCTAGGAGCCTTCTATTAAATTTTCAAGCTTTTTTACTCAACAGATAAAATTTAATTGATATTTATAGAAAAAAAAAAACTAAAAAAAATGGAAACTGACTATGTCCGTAAACAGCTCAAAATAAGTCAAAATATTTTCAAAATTTTATGGTGTATAGAAAATGAAAATATAAAAACCAGTGAAAATTTCATGTATCTACGATTATTTGTTTTAAATTTACAACAAAAACCAAATTCAATTTTGTGAAAAGTCGATTTTGCGTAAAAATTCCCGTTTTTCCTTAATTTTTTCTTGGCGCTTTTGAAAATTACTGCGAATTTTAAATTTTTATCTTCCCAATGCACCAACGATATTCACTTTCCAATCGAAAAAGATACTGAAGTTGAAAATCGAAGCATTATTTCGACTACTTATCGTGTACACAGACACAAAAAAAAATTTAAAAAAATAATAAAAACACACACAATTGTAAAATCAATACATTCATCGTTCCACTCAGAATCTAAAAATTGATATAATATAATATATTAAATAAATGTAAATAAAAAATCATTGTTTGATTTAAAATTCATATTTTACAAAATCTATATTTAATAAAATATTCATAATACAGAAAAATACAATTTAAGAGGTACTTTACCACAATAGTAGTATTCAAACACACGCAGTATGGTGCCTACTGTGTACGAATTTTTAATCACAAAATAACACATAATAATTAAATGTTTAAAAGGAAAAACAATTTGAATTTTCAAACCATTTCACCAGAAAATCTTTTATTTTTTTTGATCTGACGTGTGCTATATTTATGAAATCCAACCAGTGTCAAAACATTTTATGTTTGCGCCAAAATAACGTATTATATTCACAAAAAAATTGTTACTACCAAATTTCATACTTATAAAGAATTATTTTGTTAGAAAACGGGTGACTCTCAAATTCTCTCAATGGATTTACAAAATATTAGTGAAGATTTTGATTAACCACCTAAATGTGCGTGGAACTATTTTACCAACGTCATTCTTCAATACTATTTTTACTTAATTATTTTACTTTAATTTCAAAATACTTTGTTTTTTTTTTTTTACTCGTAGAATAAAACAAAATTTGGTAGAAGGCCATTAGTAGATCCTGAGATAGTATTCAAAGTTTTACTTGAAAAAAATTCCGAGATTTTCAATTCTAATGGGACGATCAAACCAATATCCAACGAAATCTGGACTAAACTATCCATTGAACTTCAAAATAAAATACCTGCTAATTCGCTGTACATTATGGTTTATCAAGATAGACATAACTGGCCGACTAGATTGAAAAATATACTTGGACTCGAACCCTCAGTACAGCAATCAGCGCCAATAGAAGATTCTTTAGATACTGATGTTTCGTTTCAAGTATGCAACAAAACTAAAAAATTATTTAAAATTACTATACCTTTTGATACATTTTCAACAATATGCCCTGTAACACAAACTTATAAAGATAAAACTCGAGGATGTAGAGCCTATGATGTACTTAAGCCTCATATGTGGGCAGATGTTGTAAATGATTTATTTTTAAAAGAACATAAGCTTCCATGCAATTTTACGTACAAGCGCGTAAAAGTTTCTCGAGATACTTCTAGAAGTGAAAAATATATTTCTTTTGGGGCAAATTGCAAGGATTGTGGATCAGAACTTGAAGGATGGGCAGATTTGAAACCAAAATATGGAGAATCACTTTTTATAAATATTCTTACAGAAGATACAAAAGGTACAGAAACAAGCCATACAACAAAAAGACAGTTGAAAGGTTATAAACGGAAAAGGGTAGGCGAAGAGCTATCAACTGATGTCGGTTCCAATTGGAGAAGAAAAAAATGTTGCTGATTTGGAATTCGGACGTATTTCACCAGCCAATCTATATAACCTTAATGTGTTGAGTAAAACAAAACAACAGTTCAAAGATGCAACTTTGGGAATTACAGAAAGGTGTCCTATACAATCATTGATGGAATTCAAACATAATTCCAATCATGCTGGATCGATTCATAATTTAGGTATTGACCCTTTCTTTGTATATTATTGGTCTAATCATCAATTGATTATATATAAAGATGTATGTAAGACTTACTGTCGGTTATCTATTGACGCGATTGGAGGTTTGGTGAAAAAAATGAAGAAATCTAGCCTCAATATTGTATCAAACAATATTTTTTTATATGAAATTGTTATTAGCACTACATATGGACAAATTCCTATAACGCAGATGTTATCAGAAAGTCATGATACTCTAAGCATATTTCGATGGTTAAGTCAGTGGAATAAATCAGCAGCAAAATCTCCTAATGAAGTGGTGTGCGACTTCTCAAGAGCATTACTTGGAGCGTTAACACGCACATTTTGTGAAGGATCAAGTCTGAGAAGATATGTAGAAACATGCTTTCTATTTTTACACAATCATACCACAGAACTGCCATCATGTTTCATCAGAATTGATGTCGCACACTTAATTAAAATTTTTTATCGAATTAAATGTTTGGTCGGGCAACATAAAAAACATTTAAAAGAATTTTACGTCAGATGTTTAAGGTTATTAATAGAATCCGTGACTCTTGAAGAATTTAAAACTATTGTAATTCATTTGTTAACTGTGGCATTAAGTGAAACCGATGGGTGGATAGATACTGACAACGCAAACAAAACTCATTCGGAAAAAAGGAGAGAATTTCTTATTCGCCTAATGAAAGAATCAAGAAATAATGATGCAAATGAAGAATTCAATTGGTCAAACGAAACTAAAGACGAAAATGAAAAAAATGAAGAGGTAGAAGAAACAGAACAAAGTAACAATCGATTGGAAATATTTTTGAAAGATATACTGGACAAATCTAAAGTAAACTCAAAGCAAATCGGAAATAGAATATCTGCTTACTATCTTCCTGAGCTTGCGAATGATATTATGCGCCTGTGCAAAGATTTTCCACTGTGGACATCAGTTATGAAAACTCACTTTAATTCACCGTACGATATTCCTACTTCTGCTTCGGTTGAGGGAGATTTTAAAGAATTAAAATGTACAATTCTTCGTCACGAACGAAAACCTATGACTCCAGATAGGTTTGTTATTCATCATTTAAATAGTATTGATAGTAATACTAAGCTTTTTCGTAGTTCACAGTTGAGAAATTATGCCATTAATAAAAAAGATTCACATTTAACCAGATCACAGTTTAATATATCGAATAATATCAGTGATATATCTGATTGTCAATCATCTGAAACATCTAAGATAGTCTCAAACGATAATATTAATAAACAAGATGATGAAGTATCTGAAAAATCATTATTATCACCCATTCACCGTTCATCATCATCATCAATACCAGATATTTTACATGCATCTGACGACGAACTGAATGTTTCTTTAGATTCAAATCATCACTTGCCCTCATCATCAATACCTGATATTTTAAATGTGTCCAACGACGATAGTGAACTAAATTTATCTTTATACTCAAAACATAATTTACCCTTATCATCAACTCCTGATATTTTAAATATATCCAACGATGATAATTAACTAAATGCATCTTCCGATTCACTTAATGCTACTGAAAACTGGAGAGGGTTAGGTAAAGAGTCTCTTTTAATTGATAGTACTAACAAATCAAAAAGAACAAGACCCACAAAATACATGCAGGCAAATAAGGAAATAGAAAAATTATTAATCAAACGATGTACAAGATCAAACTTGAATTGTGTATTAAAAAATGGTAATAATTCTTCAGTTATAATTGATAAAAAACAAAGGTACCTCGTAAATAATACTTGTGCTTTTGACTCTGTAGCTGTTATAATTTCTAAAGCATATTTAGACAATCCTAAATATAAAACATTCATTGAAGATAATAAGAACCAATTTTTAAATTTTTGTAAGACCTTGGCTATTTATGGACCATCAAAATTACTGTATAAAGATCGTTTAAAAATTCTTCAGATTATATTTCAAGAAAATTATGGTGTGTCTGGTATTAAATTAATTAACACCGAGTGTAATGTTACATTTATAGTGTCAGAACTATTAAAAGATTTGCCATTAGCGTATGAACATTTTGCATGTACAAATACAAAGTGCAAAGTTATTAAAGACCAAAAATTACGTACAATTATAATGCAACAACAAGATCTTATTAATATTAGCAATTTGGAAAAAGCAATAGTGCATTACGTTGAAAAAAAAAATTTCCCATGTCGAAAACCTTTTTGTGATGGACAAGCTTCTAAAAAAAGGAATTTGAATAATCATTTATTCATAGAAGCTGACCAAGTAGACGAAATATGCACTTTCACAATGGCTGATTTTCCCACAACATTAAACATAAATGATGACCGGTAAACTTTTAAATATGCAATTGTAGTAAAATTATTAGACTAAGTGATTAACAATTATGTTATAAAGTAGAGAGGTTCCAAGTAGTTTAGGAAAAATGAACATCCCAAATATTTTAATTTCCTAAAATCCGTAATAATTTAGAAATTTTAAAACCAAAATTTATAATTATTTATTATTTGTAATGGACCAAATCAAATAGTCCAAGTCAGTCTATCTATTCTATTTTTTCTTTACTACCTTGTTGTATTTGTTTTTTTTTTTTTAAATATCAACAATTTATTTTTTATTTTATTTTTTTGCGACTGTTTAAGTTTTTATTCATTTTATTTCATTTAATCTGTTTTATATGTGGGGATGGTAAACTTAGCCCCACCCCTATTTTGTTTTTTGATTTCTGCGTTTTCAGGTGGTTTACAAATTCGGGGAATGAATTTACAATTATTTACAATGGATTTACAATTGTTTACAATTGGTCCATGGTCGATAGGTCAAAGTGGGGGGGCTACGTGAACTTGGCCCCCCCCATTTTGTTTTTTGATTTCTGCGTTTTCAGGTGATTTACAAATTCGGGGAATGACTTTACAATTATTTACAATGGATTTACAATTGTTTACAATTGGTCCGGAGTCGATAGGTCAAAGTGGGGGGGCTACGTTAACTTGGCCCCCCCATTTTGTTTTTTGATTTCTGCGTTTTCAGGTGATTTACAAATTCGGGGAATGAATTTACAATTATTTACAATGGATTTACAATTGTTTACAATTGGTCCGGAGTCGATAGGTCAAAGTGGGGGGCCAACTTCATGTACGTCGTTTATCGTTATACAGAATTAAAATGTTATCCAAGTTTTGCGTTTATTGTTATTTAGAACTAAAACGTTATGCAAATTTACGTTTATCGTTATTTAAAATAGTGTCAATAGTTAATACCTATTAAATTTAAAAATAATAACTAATACGGGTAGGTAATAGCCAGGATACAGAATAGATTTTTAGCATGAAATAAATGTTTCTACGAAACCAATAGGTAGTCCTTTTAAATAAATAGATTTTAAAATATTACGTTTTGCGTTATGTTTTGTTGAATGATATAAAATATATTATGTTATCTTTATGTTTTGTTTTGCGGTATTTAATTATTTTTGATTATTGCTTTCTATTATAATTACGCTTACAAATAGTTTTTTGTTAAATATAACGTACGCAAGCCCTGATATTAATAGATACTTTGAACATCAAATGTATGCCAATCGACTTAATATTGAAGTTTGTTAGATTAATTAAATATACGTTTAAATCAAATCTATTTTGTTTAACTCGTTATTATAATTATTTGCATTAGATTGTTTGCATGAAATAAATGTTTCTACGAAACCAATAGACCTTTTAAATAAATAGATTTTAAATATTTATTTACGTTTTGCGTTATGTTTTTTTAAATGATGTCGAACCGATTAGCTAATAAAAAAAATTAAAAGGTTCAAAACAAGGGCTTGCATTTGAAAAAAAAACCGTTTTATGTTATTAACAAATAAAACGATACACAATTTTTGCGTTTATAGTTATTTAGAATTAAAACGTTATTCAACTTTTACGTTTATCGTTATTTAGAATAGTGTTAATACTTATTAAATTTAAAAATAATAACTAATGCGTGTAGGTAATGGTCCGGATACGGAATATAATAATATAATCAATTCTTAGATTGTTTGCAAGAAATAAATGTTTCTACGAAGCCAATAGACTTTTAAATAAATAGATTTTAAAATACTTCGTTGTGCGTTATTTTTCGGTCAATGATATTCTATAAATTACGTTTTACGTTATTTTTCGTTTAATGATATTCTATAAATTACGTTTTGCGTTATGTTTTGTTTAATGATATATTATATATTTTGTTAATCGTTATGTTTTGTTTTGTGGTATTTAATTATTTTTGATCATCGCTTTTCGTTATAATTATACGTTTACAAATTTCAATTGCTTTTTGTCCAGTATAACATTGACAAGCATTGCATATTACAGATTACTGTGATTAAATTTAACTAATTAAAATAGATTTAAATTTATAATAATAATAATTTAAGTTATAATAGTAATCATACAGTTTGAAAGTACAATTAGTATAATATAAAATTATGTTTGGAATTGATTTTAATTTTATGTTTAAATTGTATATACTTTAACGAAAATCAAATCGAAAATTTAGTGTATGTGTCGTATAGATTCAATAAAACGTATGTCTCATAAAGTATTATAAAATAATTTTCTCATATTTCATTATGTAGGTTATGTTGACCTATACGCTGAAAAACAAAAAATAAAATGTAATGTGTGGGTAACAGTTATTTTAGACAGTGTCACAACTAGGATTTATTTTAGGCGAGTAGCAGAGTGGGGGTTACGCATTTTTCTCAACAGGTGTTTGGGGCTTATGAGTAAAACCTGGATGAAGTGTTGGTCATACACTGTACACGTAAACAACTTTTTTCAAATTTAACATGCCCTAATTACGTTTATATTAGTTTAAGTATCTGCAATGAAATTGTACAGTTAAGAAAATATTCTAAAATCAAATACCTATAACAATTGAATATATAGTATAATAAATAATAAACTTACTTTAAATTTTTGGAATATTCCATAGCGATTGAGCAAGTCATATCCCAAGTATTTTAGCGGTTGTCCATTTCCGTAATTGTTCAGTTTGTATACGTCAAAAGACCAATCATTTATGTCCTAAAATAATGAATTGCTGTGGATTAATTGACGAACTTCTACAGAGTACGCATTTTTATTTTAATTACAAACTCGAGATAAGTACTGGCTGAGTTGAATTGAAATATAATTATGCGCGTTACATTTCATGTTAGATTTATAGTCTGTATCCCAAGTAATCAAATAGTGCCAATAGAGGTATCGAAAATATATTGATGTATTATTTTAAATTTGCATAAGAAATAAAATTGTAATGCTCATGGTCAGTAATCAGTTTTCATAGTTGTGCATTTAATTACTTTTTTATGTATTACAATTATGCGATGAAAACCAAATCAATCAAATTAAAATAATCATGATAGTGGACTGCTCAATTGGAACAAACGAGTGAAGGTTTGGATACTAACCGTAAATGGTCCGAGCTAAATTGAGATGAAATTAATATTATGAAAAATAGAGATGATATCGGTCATACATTTAGCGTCGGTACGTAAAAAATCGATTGTTGACATTCGTCGTCGAATCTGCTGTTTAATAATATTATGTTTATATTGTGTATAACATGGCAACAGTTATTTGGTACGAAATTATTTACCGATAGGAAATGAACACTGCGAGTTTACCTTTAATACTTCGATGACGTCTGGTGGGAACGTCATCATCGGAGCGTTGATCACACGACGATACATTCGGTCAACGAATATTCCAGCGCGAATGGCGTGTGCGACCGACTTAAACTTGGGTTTTTCCTCACCCTTGCGCCTTGTGCAAGCCATCTGTCTTGTGAACGTAGATGCAAGCCAATCTCTGACTTCTTGTGGCACCGCGTCCGGTTGAACTTCCGAAAGTTCGTCGTCCTCTTCGGCAGCCAATCGCCTGAAGTCAGCACATAATATGCGCGTGCGCACGCACACACACACAAAATTAAAACCAAGGACCAAACGACGTCGCGATGGCACATATTATTATAATAATATTACATTTTAATCAAACGTTGTTGTTAAAATTAATGTTTCATACCAAATGTCGGAAATATTGTTGTTTCTCTAATAGGTACATATATTGTGTTTAGATCACGCGTGCAAAGAAACCGCAGGTTCTTCTATAATAATGTCTTCCCGAACAATAATTACATTTATTTTTGTAAGTATAGAACAATATACATTAAAACAATTTGTTACTATGATTACTATATTAGTATACGCAATAAATACCTAGCAAATTACTATACATTTACAATAATATACTGCAAATGGTGTACAAAATTGCGGGATACCTACAGTTATGCTAGAGTTGAAATACAAGTTAAAAAGTATGAATAATAAACATTAATCACAATTTTAAGATAATAATATGATGATTTAGTTCGAGAATTATTTTCATAATTAATGTAATAAACTAATATGGCGTAAGTACCCATGTAAAGTAAGTACAAGTTGGTTCGTATGATTATTTCGATCGGTCCATATTAGTGAGGATATGAACTTGCAGAATCAACTATAGTGCGTTTCATAGTAACTGCGAATCGACGCTAACGCGCCTCGAAACCAGGGGGTTTCAAACTAGGATCGAAAAAATGTGTAAGATATTCGTTATCAATTTTAAATTTGCCGCGCATTATTACGTGCTAGTTTTAGAAACCCTAATGAAAAAACACCACGAGGCGCGTTATTGCGGAGCCGCAGTTGTAATAAAACGCACTATAGGTAGTTATGGTATATAAATATATGTATTATTTTATATTATATGTAGCTATTAAATCATGATTACATTATACATTATAAGAATCGATCAACACAACGATACCGTTTATTATAATATATTAGATACTGTAAGTATTGACTATTTACACAATATTTTAATCTTTATTAATAGATCTCGGATTTATATGCACTAAAAGCCATCCAAATATGCACTAAAAACGATTAAATATGAATAAATGTTTCCACTAAAACGTTAAAATATGTACAAAAAAAAACAAATAATATACACTTGGAAAAAATGATATCATGAATAATTATATAAATAATACTACTGGTCTAAAATAGTGCTTTCCAACCTGTGGAGAGCGTCCACTCTGGGGGGGAGGGGGAGAGGTGCGTGTAAACATTGCTAGGGAGGCACAAGCAGTCACCATGAAGTATGATTTGTATTTATTTAGTTATTTTTATTTTACGATGCAGAAAAAAAATAAAAAAATGTAAAACGACCGGTTATCAGGTTTCAAAAAAGATTACGAGCGTTAGCCGCTAAAAACTCATAATGTTCGTCAGAGTATATAATCGTTTTATGCCACCACAACGTTGGTAAAATAATTTTTTTCAATATATGGAGGGGACGTGAGATTTTTGAAAATCTACTAGGGAGCGTAGAATAGAAGAGGTTGGGAACCACTGACAAAAAATCTAAATCGATATCATATTATGTACAGATATAATAATACCATTAAAGATAATATCATAATTGTGGGAGCATATCAGAAAAATCTGTTCCTAGTTTAATATTCTATATTATCAATTTTTTTCAATAATTATCAAAAAAAATAAAATCAAAATTCAAATACTAATTTTTTTTTACAATTATTTTTAAGTTTTTCAAAAATGTCTATAAAACAACTAAATTTTCATTAAAATAAGAAATGTTTAAGTATATTGTAGTCGAAATGAGTTCCTCAAACATCACTACTTAGGAATATGCAAACATATGCGCTAAACTAATTACATATTTTGATCTAAATGCCATTTAATTGTGTACTTATACCTATCATATCATAGGTACCAAAGTGCCGAATAAATATGCAATTGCATACAAATCCACGCATGGTTCATCAGTTTTTATTTATTTTCAATTTTATGGAGAGAAAATGATGGAAGGGTATGTATTTTAAAACGTCATGTGAATTAGTGACCCGCATAATATGACTTGATAAATTTTATATTATTGAATTCATGTATTGTAATTTTTGATGTTTACTCTTATTTTGGACTTGGTCAGTAAAAGCAAATGTTGATTTTGTCAGAAAAGTGTCTCTTTTATTTTAATTATTCAAACATCGGTATAAACGTTAAATCACACTTTTCTAACACTCAATAAAGCATATTATTACAGCTTATGTAAATAATTAATGAGATAACAAATTACCCTTTTATGGTTGAAGGTGAAAAATTAGATAATTTTGTCATCAGTCTAGTTGATCGAAAACACACACGCTTATTTATTTTCATTTATTTTATATTGCAGTTGATTTACTTATTTTATGACGAATTCTAAATAAAAAAAATAAATAAAAAAAAAAAAACTAAAAAAGTTTAATAAATCGACCATCAGTGTAAATTGCCTTCCTATACCTAAGTTTTTTTTATGAAGAGAAAAAAAACATTCACTCAATATAATACAGCCCTCTAACAATGACGGTTTATGATATACCCAATCGGTGGCGGTGAAAATTATTACACCACCATTGTTAGGCCTGTATAAACACTAGACATTTCCATTTTCTCTCTGTTGCACAAGGAAAACAAATTGGACTTTTTTTTTTTTATATAACACAACGTCAACACAGCCGTTGTGAACCGTGCCATAACTGCGCGACGAATACGACGAAACACAATGTGCGTTGCACCGTCGACCGAAAAGGTATAGTTTGGTTTCGTGCGGCGAGAAAAGAAAAGGACACGACAAAAATAAGGAAAGCGAAACAAAGCCTCGTCTCCAGCGTTTCGGCGCGTATAAACTCGCTAACGAAGTCATGCCATGTTTATTGGTTATCGACGTCAAATAAATAAAACCTAAAGTCTGCAGGTATAATATTATACTTATATTGTATAGCTTATATATACTCGGCATTATATAGACGTATATACCTAAGTATAATATAATGTAATAATATCATGGACGCGCCACATCGCACGCTGAGGCGGCCGAGTCGAAGCCTCGCTGATGTATTTATTATTGTATTACACGAAAACAGGATAAAAGGAATCAATTTGAGTTCCACACCGCGGATTTGCGTAAATGTTTTTCGATTTATTTATAAACGGCTAAGCAGAGGACCGGTGAGACATTTCGTTCGCTGTCATATAATAATATTGGCAACTGTAGGCGGTATTTTTGTACCTAAGTACCTACATAATTATGTCGTCTTACTCATACAGGAAAGCGGGCATCACTGTTGACGAAACAATTCAACAATTTTTGTATTTGCTTAAAAGAATTATAATATTAAAAGTGTCGGGGAAAAACAATTTATTCCTTATGTTATAATATTATAATGGTCAGGAATTTCATTGGATATCAATGTTATCACGTCAATTATAGTTTTGAAATATTAAAAAAAAAAAATGGTTTGTTTTTTAGTTCTGGACAAAAGTACCAATGTATATTGATAATACTATTTGTTGTAAGTTGTTGTTTTTTGTATTGTATTTGACATTGACTATGATATAACCAAAGAGATAAAAATAGAACGAACAAATCAGAAATAATTTTCGAGAAAATAGAAATTTAATTTCTATCAGAATTTTATTTGTCATTCACTCATATCATAATATATAGTATATAATATTTAATTATTTGCATTAAAAATACGAGCCTCAGTCTGGAAACAGATTGTGGATCTGCTCTATTTTAATATCAAATTGACACCGGGGTACCCCTGTTCATTTATACCAAGTTTCAGATCTTTTAGAACAATTTCTCGTCGCAAATTTGAGAACGAAATTTTTATAAAATTCTGCATATTTTCTACATTAACAACAAAACGTCATTTCAATCATTTACGAGAATACAAAAAATGATATGCAACAAATTTCTTTATAATTATTACACTAACTATATAAATGTCAGTGAAAAAATAGCTTATAAAATAATTTGCTTGTACCTACCTATTGAAAATATTAACAGTTCAAATTCGTTGTATTCTTTATTGTACCTTTACGTTATAACAATGTGAATTTTATGTATTTGATTCAAAATATCATACGAGTTGGTTAAATATTTATTTTAAAATTAATATATTTATAGTAAAAAAAAAAAACTCTAATTAGACCATCGTCACTTGAATTTTACTCGGAATTTATAATTGGATAATCTTGAGTGTGATCCCAGGCATAATTTAGTGGAAAAAAAATGTTGATTAAAAACGACTTATTTGAATTTTGATTTTATTATCAAAATATTATTAATTACAAATACAATACGTATTGAATTTTAGGTCAAATAATAATAATTTACTATTAAAAACGATTATTGGAAAGTTTGCTTTGATAAAATATTTGTTTTCGTGTATTTTGTATCGTTATGCACATATTTCATTTACCCGAACACATGATTCAATATCCACCTGGGTTCAAATGCAATGATAAATTATTATTAGTTAATAATTTTAATGTATGTTTATTTCAATCGTGATAGTCGATTTGTGTAGGTAGTAATATTGACATTTACTATATTAATTAATCAGATTTTTTCAATCAATTTTTACTAGAAGTGATAATTTTTCTATTAAATGAAAAAACATAAACTTTTAATATTTTTAAGCTATGTAAGTACCAATTACAAAATAAATTTTCATTATTTACTGTTGAGCTTATTAATGTAATAATTAAAAAAATATAAATAAAAAACAGTTTCCTAGTAGGTAGGTAATTATGAATATTATTTAATGTATATTTTAGACAACAAAATCTTATTATTCACATAATTACATAACTAAATTTAATCTAAGACAAGATTCCAGATTAATAAATTATAGGTACATAATATTATAATATAATAAAATATGGACTAAATAAAATATCATAATTTGAAGTATTATTAATTCATAGATTTGGAGTATTTAAGACGATCATAGAAAATGTGTTAAAAGTCTACGTCGAGGATAATCTCATAAATATTGATGTCATGGAATAGATAAAAATGATGGCTATGACGATGATAATAACAATTTATATTACGTCATTATTAAATGATAAAATAAAATGATATGATAAAATTCCTAAAGCGGAGAAAAATTAAACTTTTTCACTTTTGTCAGTTTACGTTACGACATTATTCTTGGCAAATTAATTACATTCTGAGAGCTTTGTCATTAACACAAATATATGTATCATTTACTCAGTGCCAGATACACCTAAGTCTTGGGTGGTCGAGGTGCAACTATTGATATTGGAGGCCACTTAAAAAATGTTTTTATTTTATTCCAATACATATGATGATGCATTAATTATATATTTTTTGTTATTGATGATTTTAAAAAAAGAAAACGTTTCAACCAGGCAGGTTAGGTTAGGTTAGGTCATTATGGCTCATTTCATTGCCTATCTGGATACCGACTTGACAAAAGCCAAAAGTCGAGACGAGTGATGATATAATATATCGATTTAAAGTTCGAGTCTATGTGATCACACAGTCCTAGGTCGTTGTCATTACAGGTCCGCCCGATGATGTTACCAAGAGGATTATGTTATTAATGTTATTAAAACTTGATTCTTAAGAGGTTTGATATAGGCAATTCTAATAAACATTGAGAAGAAATATAATTTTAATCTTAAATAATATGTTAAAATGCTAATTCAAAGTAAATTATAAATGATCAGTTATAAAATCATCATTGTTGATTATTGTGTAATTATGAAATAAATATATAGTTAGATTACACTCGCATAGTTAAAAACCAAATTTTTATACAGTACTGAAAACATTATTTTTTGTCTTCATTTTTTTTTTTATCTTAAATTTTAAGAATGTTTTTTTCTAAGCTGGTTATGTTAATGATATTTTTTAACAGAGTTAGGATAAGTTAAAATAAATAATTAATAACTTTAAAGTTGATAGGTAACTAGCTTTAACTTTGGCAAGTTAAGAATTATGTAGAAACCAACAGTTAACTTACTAAGTATGATCCTATTTTTTAAATTTAATACACCTAGTATAAATCCAATATATAATTTAAAATAAATGCCGTTAAGATAAATAAGTTATTTTCATAGAACATTTCTAACTAATGATAACAAGAAGTCTATTTAATAATTAAATATATAATTTCCTACTATGTATCATCAATAATGATTGCATTATATTTATTAAGTATTTATTTATTAATAAACAAACGTTATTTGGACTTGATTGAAAGTAGCTTGTTATTCATTACCTAAGTTAATATTAATAAAAAATTAAATTAAATTAAAAGTTAACTTAATAAAAAAAAATGCAAAAAGTGAGGTTTAAAATTTAAAATTGGTGGAACTTAAACTTGTTAACTGGTTTATGTCAGCATTGGGATTTTTAATTGAAAATTGGATCTAGTTGGTACTCTAGAGGGTAAAAAAAAAAAAAAAAACTTCTAATACTTTTTAAAATAATCGGGAAAATTATATATTTATATTAATATTTTCTAGACTCTTTATAATTTTCAAAATGTGTTTGAACTTTTGTGCTATTTATAGACATGTTTAATTTTCCGTTTTATTTTATTCTAAATGTTAACAGCTACTTAGTAATATTATTATAATATATTTATAAAATACATAAGATGTCATATGCAACTAACTTTTTGCAAAAATGAATTTTATTTTCCATTTTACTAATTGAAAAATAAATTAAAAATATCAATGTATATATATTATATATAATAAAAGATCCTTAGAAATATAGGCAGGCACAGATAGTTTTGTCTCAGAATCGTTAATTGTGTTTACGACGTTGATTATCATTGAATTGAAATTTAAATAAATTTTAACTTGTACTTACCTAAATTATTTAAATTTATTGTTGAATAGAGTCCTAACGCGAAAAATGTTTAGTTCGAATGTCGGAAATTAGGCATCATTTTTCAAGAGTGACATGGTTATAAATAATACAAAAATTATATTGGTGCATAGGTTCTATGACCTCATAGTACCTATGTATCTACCTATACCTACATTCTATGACCTCATAGTATGTATTTACCTATACCTACGAGTGGTTTTTTTTCGCGCTAAACGTTTTTAAGGGTGTGACGCGTCGTGCGCTTAAAAAAAATTTGTCCGACGAATGAAAAGCCGCTTACGTCGAACCTTTAAAATATATAGCATGTAGGTAAGTACACCTACACGACTGACACGTTGTGTTTAATTTTGTTTGTTCGACGTCAGTCACGTGGACGTGGGCGTATTTATACGTCGACATAGGTTTTGAACTGATTGTGCCGTGCAGGCTAATAATATTAATACTCGAACGACGACCGAGCAAGTTAATTATTGTACGAGGGATGGAGGCTACAAACGGTCCGCACTTGCTGTTGATCGTGTCTTATTGTTACCAAACAATTTCTGAAGCACTGACCGTATTAATTACTATTATTGGCCCAAACAGTAAATGCGTCGTATGAAACTAGGTATCTAAAACTATGACCACTGAAATGTACTGTAAACGCCTTTTTGATTGGAGTCGTGGAAAATATGTACAGAAGCTCGCCCCACCTGGTCGCTGTCCGGATAAATTTTCAATTTAAAGTAAATTTGACAAACAATTGAGTGAAAAAAAAATGCAAATTGTTATAGTGTCATTAAATTTAAGTGTTACGAACAGATCGCGTAATACAGATGTTTGTTAAATATCTATAACATTATAGACAACGTTACAAAAGTTACCAGTCACCGGTTAAAGTGATAAGTCGGATAGTTATTGGCTATTGCAGTAAATTTAAATATATTTTATTCAAATGTTTTCCTTCAATTCCACCTGGTTAGGCTTTAAACTAAAAATTAACAATTATCTTTTACTATGCAAATAATTATTATCTAATTGTTACTGATTTACAAAAATTGTAAAATTGTTTAAAATATATCGACTTGTTGATATTTCATTATAATGAAATGTGACAACTATCGTGATTCAATATAGTAAATATTACTACAGTAATTTTTGGCTTCAGATTTTAATGCTAAGCATTATTTTACTCTGAAATTTTGAATAATAGCGTACAATATATTTTAGAAACTGTGAATACTGAACAATCTTTGAATATTAAAAGTAAAGGCTAAACGTTTTGATAAAATCGAATTAATTATTAAATGCATTTCCACAAATTCAAAAAAATTAAATACTAGCTACAAAAGAGCAACGTAAATACATTATATTTGTACATTACATTTTCGATTACCTAGAGGATTTTCAGCGATGTTTAGAAGAAGAGAAAAAATAGTAATAGATATTAGGGAGCAGATTACCGGACCTAAGTGGATTAAAATGGATTGGCCACTTAATTAAAATCCCCTCCCTTGTTAATTAATTACGGCTTGTAGGTTTACAGTTGCAGGGATTACTTGAAGCGAGTTCAAAATTACCACTAAAAGTACGCAATTGTTCTCTTAAATTATCTATTGTACCTTTAAGTAATTGTTGTATTGATACGTTTACGGTAGATACTCATTGGCGTCAATTAGTTCAATTGAAAAATCAAAGAAAGTTTAGTAGGAATTTTAAGCGGTAAATAGTTCACAACTAGTTGTTTCCGTAGAGTTTTATAGGTAGGTACAGGTGGAATAATTTGCTAATATTTTCCCATATTTCAATGAATTTTTATTTTAATAAACAACTTTTCGTGTGTTACTTAGAAATGAATAGAGGTTTGGTATTACCTAACTACTGTAATTTCTGTCTAAATATTGTTATTTAATTAGGTCCTGTGTTTCGATAATCACTGCCAATATAAAAGTATCGCGAACCTGAGGCACTACACCAGAGGTTACATAGAGCCTACACGTTTTGTATCCATCGCTTAAGTTACTCTATCGGAAATTGACAGGTTTATCCACCCCAAGTTTTGATAGTTGTGACGTACAAATAGAAAAATTCGAAAGTTTAAGTTTCCGCCTCCTCAATTTATGGGAGATTATTAACTGTAACTGTATGGTATCTTACCCTAAATACGATAGAGGCTCGTATTGAACATGATATTGTAATAAAACATTAGTGAAATACTACAGAACTTTTGTCCATTTGCACTTTTTTATAGAATTTTTTTTGAAAAATCACAGTATTATTGGAAAACAATATTAAATTTAACTGATTTAAATAATAAATATTAGCTTTTAATAAATATTTAAAATTCAAACAGTCTTAGGAGTCTTGACGAATATTACTAGATATACATTTTGATTAAATCATACAAAAAGTAATCACTATTGGCCTACTAAAGTTTTTGGAAAAAGTCACGTTTTGGAAAACAGATTTTTAAATAAATAATACAGAATTAATTGTATTTGTGTGTACAAGAACACTGAAATCGAATAAGGAATTATTAATATTATTTTTTTTAATCAAAGGAATCAATTACAGTATTTGTTATATCAATTTCATAAATTTCGATAATTTCTCTTTGAATATATAGTAACAGAATAATAAGACAAATATAAATACGTTACAAATATAGAAAAAAAACACATCCGACGGAGGAAATAATAACGAGCAAAATACATCAAATAACAAATCACTTAATACACTGAAATGCAAATTGTAGCAATGGCGATTTATTAAGTATAACAGTTATATACAGCATCAAACGAATTGAATTCCGATACCATCAAACGAATAAACTAAATTGGAAGCATAATTTATATACGAATAAGATTGTTCCTTTCAACATGGTTATAAATACATCGTTTGGTAAATAATATTGTTTGCAAATGGTAACATTGGTAAAGCATTTTCCGTTTTAACAAATTAAAACTAAAAACATGTTATAGTGACATGGATTAATTTTTCTTCAATAAACGAGTTGTGTTGGCGAGTATGGCCAATATTTGAATTCGTGGTCATGTCTGTTCACGCCATAGATTCACTAAACTTGATCCTCCCCCATCTATTTATTCGTTTAATCATGTTGTAATTTTTAAATATTTTTTATGTCCTTAATTTCAAATTCTTGGTTTTTTTGTACTACTTAAGATAAGTGAAAAAAATTCTATTTTTCAAATAAGACCCTCCATTTTTACTTATCGGACCATTTTTTTCAAAAGTTGAATGATTTTTTTTCAGTGCATAATTTAAAAAGAATTACCCCATATTGAAAATGAGTACTAACCTACACGTGATTTTATACCAATAACTCGATTAATAGAAAAATTAAGTTTTTTAAAAATGAAATTTACACCAACTAAAATAAAAATGTGTAAAACGTATGAACAGTTAAGTGATAACATTTTAAATTTATATAATAAAATAAGATGTATTATATAGATACATGGGTAGACTGGATATGTGTATACCGTTATATGGATATTTGGAACACATAATTATTATGGATTAAACCCTTGGGCCCGAGAGGCAATTAATAGGTATATCAACCGCAATATTAACC
Source organism: Sitobion miscanthi (assembly GCA_008086715.1). NCBI lineage: Eukaryota > Metazoa > Arthropoda > Insecta > Hemiptera > Aphididae > Sitobion > Sitobion miscanthi. Next base: position 8,345,150 of record CM017803.1, read on the forward strand.
CCAACGTATATAAGTGTGTAGTATACACCGAGGACTTGATAAGTAAGGTTTAGGATTATGAATAATAACTATTAGCTCAGCTAATTAATTATTATAATTTACAAAATATTGTATTTAATACATAGAAAATACGAAACTTCAACAGTAATCATTTCAACAATTTGAAATTTAAAAAAACAAAACACTGAAACTAATTTATTTAAGATAAAAAGATTATGAACTGTGTACGTCATGCTGGATACTTGTCTCAATTAAATCAACTGGTCACATGCTAATGTTCTATTTAAATTATTATAAAACATTACCGTATTCATAAAATGATTCTAAGCTTATAAAACTTTTTACTGTTTTAAATAGTATCATATAAAAACTACAAAAAAACCAAATGTTATAGAAGTGCCAAAAATAGATGGAATAATATGTTGAAAATTAGATTATGACGTCTGTACTAAAAATATATAATAAATACAAATATTAAGCTATTTAACCAATGAACATCTAAAGTCTTGGGGGTTGTTAAGTAATTTTAAAATAATGCTTAAAGTTTCTTTTCTCAGGTTTCAAACTCAAGTTTTTCCGTTAGGCTTATCGTATTTCTCAATTTTCTTGAAACCACAGGGAAATTATAAAAATGACCTACAATAGAAGAATGTTTTCAATCAATCGAGGGGGTTATAAAAGCTTTCAGAGAGTTACTTCTTTCTCAAAATGTGATTATATATATAGATGAAAAAAACATTGCAAAACAATAAATTCTTAATTTTGTACACAGAATGAAACGATGTATTTCTATTTTAATAAACTGCTTGTATATTTAATAATATAAACATATATATATATATATAATATATACCTTTGTACAGTTATTATATATCTCTGAAATATAATAGATTAAATTCAGTAAAAGTTTAAATATTATCCAAATTTATTTTCCAATTTATGTTTAAATTCTTGAATGTAACGAAACTGATAGTATTTTTGTGATAATTTTATAATATATTTTTTTGTAACGGTTTTCTTGTAAAATTATTGGAATTTTTTTATTTCGACGGAGACCTATAAGAAATTCCCCAACCGATTGTCTGAACTAAAGTATTTCAACACATTTAATACCTTTAAAAGTGTTTAGTAGACAAATACATATTAACAACGCCGTAAAACAAATAACTTTCTTGTTCCAAAAAGAGCTTATAATAATACAAACTTTCCCTTTTTTAATGTTGGAGAATTTATTTTCAAGAAATATGTGAATTATTGTACTAAAAAAAATATTTTTTTAATAAAGGATGTACCTACACAACTGTATTTTTTTACAAAATAACATAAAATTCATAAACTCTTTTAAAATACTGCTTTTATTATACTGCCGACCATAATAAATTAGATACTTAAATTGAATTGTTAAATTTTCTGTATAGCACTATAGTCTCTATAGTGATATGTCACGGTTTTTTAGATTTTTAAGCTCGAATAATAGATTTTAAAGTCAGACATTCAGACATCAAACACTAAAGCATATAAATATATAATCAATGTCCTTTCAAATTTATTATATTATATGTTAATTATATTTTTATTACAACTCGATATGTATTATTATATTACTAACGTATTTCAAAAATTAGGCATCTATGTAATAAAAACAAATAATTTTTTTGATATTTAAAAATTTGAAGAACAGTTGTTAAAGTCAGACATTCAAAAATCAAAGTTTATACCTATATCTATACAATGAAAGTTGGTAACATTAGATTATTTTTTATTTTTTTTTACAATAAATTCATGTCTCATTATGTTGTTAACGTACCTATTCACAAAATTGACTATGTAAATCCCACAAGTAATCAATCAATCAAAAAAAAAAAAAAAAACATCTACTAACGAAAGAATAATTAATTTTCTTTTCCTTTATGCTGAATATTTAAATTTTCAATTCGTCGTGCATTGAGCACATTGAAAAGGTACAACGCTATATAAGTTAGATTGTATGAACAATTAAAGAACCAAACATCTCTGTGCGTATTTATCAGTTCAATTTAATTTCTTTTCAACAATCATTAACAGCAAGGTAGGTTAGTAGTTAAGTTAAATTTGAATAATATCATTACTTCTTTATCTTAACGTAGTACCTACAACTGAAATAATTATATTTTAAATAGCTTTTAACTCTAAAAGCCACAGAAATCTCTTCACTGTGATTACCAACTAATTGTTATCAGGTATTATAAGATTAAACGAGTGCTTTATATTTACATTCAAAATCAACTCATCTTGTGTTTTATAATTATGTGGATACATAAATGTAAAAAAAATTATCATAAAATGTAGTAGAGAATTAAAATGTGATAACTTATGTTATAATAGGTTTATCGTTAACCTATAATTCATGTCGTAATTTTTAAGTGTTTAATCGGTACTTACTAAAAAACTAAAATGTTTTATTGTTAAAAATAATTTTTTACAAAGATTAACTATAGCTTATTATTGATATATTTTAATAATGTCTATACATTTTAAAATACAGTAAAAATCTCATATAATATTACAACACAAACACTTAGTTGAGTGAGAAACAATATGAATGACATCTAAAGAATATCATAATTTTTTTCATACCCTGTAACAACTTGAATAGTTATTATTAATATTTTGGAAAATTCTATGAGTTTATACAATTATATATTATATAAGAAAATGGAGAATGTTTCAAGTTTCTGTTAGTTTTTTTTACGAATGACATTCATATGATCATTTATTTGAATGCTAAAAAAAAATAATTGTTAAGTAGGTACCAATATGGATTTTTGATGTTTTTGAATTTCTGGAATAAAAATGTATGAGAAACCTTGTATGAAATTGTCATATGTTAGGGATTAAAATTGAATATTTTATTAATTTTCAACGATAAAATGTTTGCGCATTTTCGTGATTTTGATGAGTTTCACACGCTTAAAAAATGTAATAATTTATTTTTGATATTTTTTTTGACTTCAATAAAAATAACTAATGTAATATATAGTATTACAGTTCTAGTTTTTTGTCGATATACACAATAATTGTGTCAGCAAAAATCTAAATTAAGTCAGAAAAGTCTAATGTTTTCATTGCGATATATATATGTTGATATCCAAGTTTCTACATTTGTCCTTTTTTGGATGACCAAAAAAAAAAATTAGATTGAATTTTGAAAAAACTGGTTTTGCGTAAACATTCCTATTTTCTCAATGTGTTATTTTAGCTTGTCCCAACTATTAAGAATAGTATTGAGAATTTTCTGCTTTTGACTTTCTTATAACAACCAAGTAGATAAATGTTGCTAACCACCGTTAATGTTGAGGATTGAAATCGTCTCCAAAATGTGGTGACAGACATACAAAAATACACATGACTTATTATAAAAACAATACATTCCTCGTTTCACGGAGAACCCAAAATTAAAACCCGAATATTTAAATTTCTTATTGATTATGATTTTTTAATCCTTTTTTAAGGCGTAATTTGCAAACGTGACATTCCCCTTTAATTCAAAGGTTGTGTATAGTGCAAGATATTTAAATACAAATATAACATTGATATAATAATCATATTCCAAATTCAGCGATGACTACCTACATTACTCTTTCGTAAAATTTAAATTTTCATATTTAGAATCTTATACATTTTTAACAGATTTTCATGTAATTCTGTGTACACAAAGGCGCGTGCCTACACAATGGGAGTTTTAGGGGTTCAACTCTCTCCAACATTTCAGAAAAATGATGAAATATGTTTTTATAGAGTAAAAGTAAGAAAATGTAAACCATTAAAACCCTCCCTCCCAAAAAAAAAATGTTGTTATGTACTCGCCTGTGCACACTACAAGTACACTAAATTTAATGCATTGTCAAAGTGTTAGATTATTAGGTGCACGTTTTTATGAATATATATATATACATTATTTATGCATACTAAACTTATAAAATATTTTTATTAATATTGGCTACATAATGTTTTCCTGAAATGTTTGACCAACTATTGGGTGTAAATTATATGGTAAATAAGATCACGTATCGTTATTAATTGCGTAAATTGATACACATTTCATTCAATGTCATTTTAATTGTTTTTGTTTAATAATATTGAGGAATACTTATTTTTTGTTCAATAATACATTTCGATACAATAGTAGTACAGTCGACACTACGATTTTCGATCTTTATCACTTTTAATGACTCAAAACTGTCGACGGTTAAAATGTAATTTTGTATAATTCCCATCGAACTTCAAGTTACCGAGTATAATATATTTTTTCATAAAAAGTGTGATTAGTACTCGAGATTATAAAAAAATCATATTATAGTCTTATCAATATTGTTTTTATTTGTTTAATCGTATTTTATTGCGTATAAGTCAAAGCCTGGATAATATTATGTTTAAGACGTATTAATTAGATACATTTCGAGGACTCTTCAGTATTTAATGTGTATCTGTATACAGATGACGCACCGACGCATATTTCTGCGCAGTCGTCTAACGTTGACATTTCGAAATTTTTATTAAGTACCTCTCTCGAATACAATAATTAATACTATAACCCGAACAGTTTTCTATTTTTGTAATTCCACATTTCGATTTCCTCGATGAAAACTCGCAGAGTCTAAATTGTTTTTTCATCCACACTGGCCTTTGAACTATCGAGAGATTATAATATCATTATGATTATAAATTAATAGGATAAGTACCTATATAGTACTGTATCATTACAAAATATATTAAAGTGATGAGTGATAACTAATTGACCCAAAGAGTATCGGTAACATCATTATAATAACGATAATAATGACGACGATGATAATAATATTATAATGATTATCATCGAAATATCATTGTTATTATTATTTAATAATAATAATAACAATGATATAACAGGAGAAATTGGCAGAGTGACTTGCCCTTATGTATATGTTGCTTCGTTGAGGACCGTTTTACTTGTAACCCGCAGCAATCGATTGCTCTACGTCGTTATTGGCCTCGGATAATGCGCGTCTCGTGTAGTTGCAGAAATTTACTAATTATCTGGTTTACCGAATTTTTTTCCAGCCATGGGGTCGTTGCCCAACAAAATATAAGTCCATACAATATACTATCAAATTGCACTATGGTCACCCGTCGAGATTTCGCGTGCCGGAAGTCAGACCATAAACTTCCGCATTGTAATGATGATGATAATAATAATAATAATATTTTCCTAGTATCCCTCGTCAAACAACCAAAATTACTCCTGCCATCGCCATCGGTCGTGAAGTTCACGATACGATCTGATGAGAGTTGGTGGGGGGAGGTGCCCGGTCTGACGATGAGATGACTGCGACGTTTATGCCATTTATGGCGATACGAATTTAAGGACCTCCGTATTAAAGGAAGTAATATTATTTTATTTTCAAAATAATGCATTGCAGTTTTTAAATGAATTCATAATTCACTCATGACTAAAGTACCGCTGTCGCGTATTATTTTGGTTATAGTATTTTTTATGAGGACATGACGTTATAGGTTGTACTGCATTTTATGAATTTATCTACATTATGTATATCTGAGTACCAATAAGATGATATTTCGTTGAACGGATATTTTCCTGAAGTGTATAATATTGCATTTATATAACGTCTTGCGAGTCGTGGATTGGACATTATTTTTACATTTTCTATTCGTGCCATCCAAGTGAGTACGTTTAAGAAACAGGAGTTAGCGATAATAATTAGTAAGTACTGATTGAGTCTTCCGTAATAGTTTCTTAAAGACTTAAACTGTAATTAGTGTACACGTGCTTTAATTGAAAAACATACAATAGATGCGGCTTGTAGTAGGTACCTTTCATAATTGATTCCGAAGAAGCTGATTCAGAGCAATTTGTTTTATTCTGGTAGGTATAAACACTGAAGAACTTCTAACTAGTATGGCAAACAAAAATAAGAATTTCAATTGGAATTAAGAACTTTACATTTTGTAGTACACTTCAGTTTGTTATAATGTTTGCTAGATTTTTGAAATTTAAATATCATGGTAGCACTGAGTTAATAGTTTAAATGTCAACACAGTAATATTATTAAACAACGAAATATGATGGTCATTAGTAGTCCGTATTTATACGCCTAACTTTCAGTGATATTTATGAACACAATAATTAAGGAGTTACCTAAACTATGCGCATGACTAAGTAAAATAAAACACGTCGAATAATGATAACATAAAAATATTATGAAAAGGAGAAAATATTGTCGACGAAGAGTGCAGGTGCGCACTTACAATTTTAGACGAATTTATTCCAGAGATAAAATGGTCATTGGAAAAAGTATTTATTTTGACCACGCAGAACCATAGCTAGAGCCTCGTCCCTGGGCAATTGTACACGAAATTGAGCACGTAACGAACAATTGTGGGAAGCGAATATATAGTGTTACATCAGACGATATTATTATTATTATCCGATGCCCTATTGCATCTATATATATATATTATATATTATATTCCCCAAACGCGGTTAAGGTATTATTAGGTATATTATTATTAATCGAGTTCAGATTTCCTGCGGGCTATTAAAAATGCGTGGGGTGAAACAACAACTTACTATCGCGAAGTTGTTGTGTTATATGATCCGCAGGAACGACTTGTACTTAATTTTTACTTTTTGATTATGAGGGGAGAAGGGGGGCTTGAGTCATATATATATTTAGGTCACGCAAACAGCACTCGAGGGGGCTTTGCCCAACAGTCCCGATAAAATATGCGTTTCAAACAAATAAAAAATACTAAGTAATAATAAATACATAATACTGAAAAATATTTTCGTTATAATTCGTTCAGATAAACGGTGTGATTTATCTCCAAAATAATAGATTATTTTTGATCGGTTTATTATTGTAAATATCTAAGTTTCCGTGAGCGGTTCCAAGTTTCAAAAAAAAAAATTGCTTCCAAATTAATTCGTTTTGTTAACCGTTGTAGAACAAATTCGTTCATCAGTCTATGCAGAATTGAAGAGTATAAAATGTAATACAGAGACCAAACAAATAAATTTATTAACATATTGATCGTTCGTGTGTTTCAAAAAAAAAGTAGTCAACAATTTCGTACAAATTCAAAGACTTATCGTATACAAACGACAGTACAAAGTAACAACTCAATTATTTGTTTAACGGAAGTCGAAAGTTTAGAAACGTTTTTCATCACAGTGATACGTTCCTGGAGACTGTGAAACATAACAATAAAACGTATACAGACCTAATATTCAAGAGGGACAAACCAATCATTTTATGGATAGTGGGTATTAAAGATGAGCAATATTATTATGAATAACATCATTATGGCTATTTTTTATTACACACATAAAAAAAAATATATTTGCCAATTTATTTATCACCGAGCAATTAATAGAGTATAATATTAGTTAATTTAACAAAGTGCAGTTATATACTTATATGGTTATTCAAAACGGTTCATCTTACTTCAAATGATCATATATTTTTAGTTTTTAGGTTTAGAGTACATAATACATTAAATAAAAGAATAACATTGGAAACTCAAGGTACCTATTAATGTTTACGTGGCTTCTTTAGGTCACACGAACAACAACTAGTCGGAATTCAAATTAATACCATGCATAATATCTGTTTTTATATATTGCTTCTGCTAATTGTTCAGATCCTCTGTGGTTTATGATTATGGTGGTACGTGTACAGTATTTTTAACAAATCATCAAAAGATGTATTATATTCACATGGCGTAAGATCAGCTGATCTAGAAAGGCAGGTGCAAGGAATCGGATGATTCATTTTGAATACCCTCGTTTGCCGTAGAGAATATAGCTGTGTCACTTTGATAAAAAAAAACTTAAAACGTTAGCGCCATGGCACCCGCGGTAGGAATTATTTTATTTTCAACATTTTATCTCACGTGATACATTTCTGTAGATTTTCGAATTTTGATCATAACTCTTACGTGTCTCCTACGAAAATATTTTAAAAATACAAAATACTGCAAAGGGGCAGCCCCCCATCCCGGCGGCGACAGGTCCCGTACGACAATCAGGTCAGAATAATTGCACGCGAAATCCGTTTCCACCGCTAATCCAGGAATTAGTGAATTAATGACCGTTCGTGCCCCTGACCGGCTTGCAGCACTGCAACATTATATCGGGTGGACCACATATACACACACACAAACATAATATAATATATAATATACGGATAGTTAATTCCACCAGCCAAAAACGGTTTTGCCAGACGTCGAATCGGTTTAGTATTACAACAATAACAGTAAATACAATATATTATACTCAAAAATAATACGATCGGTGACGCACACGACCATGCTCCGGGCGTAATCGGTAAGTCAGAAAAATAAGTGTTTGATAATTATCATCAACATCGTCATTATCATCGTCTTCACCCATCGTGATCGTTGTCGCGTAGAACGAGTTAAATCCTAGTTGTCGCACCCCTGCAGTTATGACGACTATATAATATAATAATATTACATATATTACGACATTTTCAAATGCAATTTTTTTGTCTAATTCAATCTACTGTATATTACTAATAGTAAAACAAATTACTTTAATATAGACTGACAGACTGTCTTAGCTCAGAGTACTTTTTCGTAATCAATAATTTAATAACTTCGGATTCAAATTTAACACATCCATTACAATGACTTTCGCGATACCTAATGCGCAGCTGAGTATAATACCCACTTGCTCACCCTTTTTTTTTTATCGAATTAATAGGTTAGTTTATGGGGTGTTTTTAAAATAAAAAAAATCAGCTTTCGCTCAATGTTGTAGAAATATAATACATTATATATAAATAAAGAAATATAGTGAAATGAACTTATAGTAAGAATAGAATCAAATCCTACAATTTGTTGGTTATCGCCATAATTTTAGATTGAGAAGAGACTCTCATCTCATTGTGCGCAATAAAAGTTTTATATAAAGCAAATCAACCATTACTAGGGGAAAAAAGCTAGCCAGTGAAAGGCAAAGAAATCAGATGGACCCCATTCATCAAAAGTTTTTTTTTTAAAAGATGGGGCACTACAATGACAACAATAAAGTATTTTTTGTGACTAAAAAGTAAATAAAATTAACTCTTTATGAGAATTTTAGTATCACAATTTAATTAAACATACAAAAACATAATATTGGAATATCAAATTGATTATTTTTATATTTTACATTATATTTTAACAGCTCGTAAATTGTATTTTAATATATTGTATTCATTGTACTTAATGTATTAATAATATTACTTTTTTATTTATTTAATCAAAATATACTTTTCATTTTAAGTTTTCTATATTTAATATTTTATAATTATTGTTAATTCATAGAAACAAGACGTGTAGTAATAATAAAATTTATTCAATTGTTTTGGTTTTAGTATTTGTGTTGGTTAATACTTTTTTAGTACCTACAATAATTTTTATATAAAGATTGTATTCGTATTACATATTTACATGGAATATTAATTTATAATAATAATAATAATCATTTGTAAACATATTTTTTTTTTGCGAACCATAATAACCCTTCGTAACTCATAATCATATTTTTTATTAAAATATGTTTTAGATTTCGAGCTAGGTGGGGTGATAAATTAATTAATTTGTTTTACAAAATTGATGATGTGTTTTTCCTATTGTGATTTGTGTTTGGAGCAGTTTTGAGTGATTTGTGTTTGGATACTTCAATCTTCAACTATGTAGGCAGTTTCTGCTGGAAAAATATTGGTATTTTGGTGGGGTTAAAAGATTTTATTTCAAAATCTATCTAGAAAAACTAAATTGAAGAAAAGTTTAAAAAAACTAATTTGTTATAAAAGATATAATTTTCAATATTTTATGGTTCTTATGTTCTCTTATTTATAGACATTTGTAATATTTTTTTTTTTAAAGTTTCTTTTTACTATCTAATGTATTAATGCATGATGTACCTATTGTAAAATTATTGTTTTTGAGTAAAACAGCGTAAAACTTTAAGGTACCTACCAGAAGTTACTACAATATTCTTACCACAATTAAAAAGAACAGTTTTACACATTTTTATTAGAATTGTTTAAAGTTTCAATTTATATGAAAATTGTCAAAATCAAAAAATTTGTAAATTACTTTTTAGTTTAAAATGTATAATATTTTCAATTTAAATAAACAAGGTTTTTAATATTAAATACGAGGTTACTTATAAGATGCCATATAGTAACCTAAAGATCTCAAGAATCAATATCTACAAATTTTTCTCATACTTGGTATGGAACCTAGCCATTTTGTAATCTAGATTACTTAGGTTACTACTTAGTTTACTTAAGTTGGATAATTAATTTTTTATCTTTCATTTATAACGCATAGCTTTATGTATCTGTGAATATAACTGGAAAATTAATAGTTTAACTAATAATCTTTATAGATGATTAGCCTATAATATTATATTTATGGCCATTGGCCATCCAATACGAAAGTAATTTTCGGAAATCAGATTTTAAATAGAAATAATAACTAGTTGATAAAAAGTTGTTCTTAAAGTGTCTATACAAGAAGACACCGTGGTCAAAATGTATATATTATTAGTTTATATATATATTTTTATACATACTATCATCATAATATTTATTGGCTTTACTACTTTGGTTCTTGAATCATTTGGACCATATTTAGTTTATTAACGCTTACTCCGAAATTGTTTTCGAACTGTCTCTGAACAGATTGAAAAATGAATTATATTTATTATAATTATTTATGTGTCGTAGTTGAATAACCAAATATTCATATAAATAAATGTTACGGTAGGTACCATTATGATATATTATTATTGCAATAACTGAACATTGAATCCTTTATCCAAATGGCGTATGTTAGGTAGGTATACTAAAATTTGTATTCAGATAATAACATAAAAAGTAAGAGCTAAAACCTTTTCTCAGCATAAACATTTTAAACGTTCCTCGGGTTGAAAGAGAAACATTATTTTTGTACACGGTTTTTACGTAAGTTCGTGATGTCGTTATTTGTGAAAAATGGATCAAAACTGGGGAGGTGAAATTATATCCCTAAGACACATATTCACCTCGTGAACTTTCGACTGTACCAAAAGTAAATGTTTAAAATAAAAACGGAATAATACGAACAAAAATAACGACGAATAATATAATAGGTTACAACTATAAATTATTCTTCTCGTTTCTTGTTTATGGACTTGATATACTGTGTGATTCAGTAGCACACTGATTAATCACTCTCAAATTTTCCTTTAATTATGCATTTATTTAAATTCTGATTTTATAATTTCTAAGTTCTATTCTCACGAAGTTAACAGTTTTGTGTCGTAAGCTATATTTTAATATAATCAGAGTGAATTTACCTATTGTAAAACATAACTGCTGGTAGGACAATTATCTGTGTTGGACATTGGTACGGTTTCTTACGATAGGTATTTACATTTTTAAGTGAGTTTTGAGTACCTACCTATGTAAAATGTTACCGTACAAAAATGTAAGTTTATAATATTATTACGTATGGTTAAAAAATGCACTAACAATATTATTGTAATCGCTTAACGCTGATTTACTGTTATGGATGTTGAAAATTGAAGTTGCTTTTCCGATGGTTATTTTATACTCCGAACAGAGCGATTAACGTATTGGTTTTATAACTGTGATGAGCGTTTTATTTATTTATTTTTGTGTCTGTCATCATACATTTTATAGAGCAGTGGTGGCAAATAGTTTTAGTTCAATGTGTCAATTTATGAACAATTCAATAAAAAAATTTCAGCCGAGCGAATTCTATCAACACAGAGAATTTTTACGAAGTATAAATGAAAAATGATTGATAATAAAATGGAAAAAAATTCAATTATGACTTGTTTGCCATCCCTGTTATAATGCGCACAAAAAATGCTTCAGTTTTCAATTTCGACAGTAGTATCTGGTAGCGAGGTAAAAATTTGCATATAGTTAGAACATTTCTATAGTAGATGTGCGGGGGGGGAGGGTGGAAAAAATTCCAGCACTTCACAAAGTTAATAACAGCTACCTACTATAGTAATATGTATAATCATATACCGACAAATGTGATTTTTTCTTTAGGCAAAAGTTAGTTCAATTTACCATATTAATTATATATTAATGGCAATAAATATCCTTAGAAATAGAGGTTGAAACGCCGCCTTGGCTCAAAATCGTTTTTCGTATATATAAGGGTTTTTAATTTATTTATAATTACATTACAGTGACATTCTCAAGGTACACTCGATACGCACTATACAGCAGAGCCGAGTTCCTCTTTCTTTTTTTTTTTTTAATCGTATTTTTTCAAACGTATTTTTATAAACCCATTTCGTGTATATTGTGCGTTTAAAGATTTAATGTCAAACACACTTTCGTCTAAACTTGTTGCGTTCGGTCGCAGCCGATCATATTTTATTTTCTGACAGCATGATTATAATATGTTCAAATATCCGATGGAGTTAGTGGTGGGGTAAGGAGGAAGAGGAAAGTGTCCGAATGAAAATGATTAAGTACCTAAGTGCGATTTTTTTATAATTGTCGAACACGTCATTATATTATCCTTTCATAATAAACTCGGAGAGTGTCACACTATATAAGGATAAGGTTTTTAATATATAATACATACACGTGAACCACGCATTGGCTCAACTAGGGGAGGAGGGCTTAGCCCCCCCGCCCGACTTAGATTTAGCCCCCCATAAATATCCCTTATTGATTTAGATATAAGCCCCTATGGGTTATTTTAAATAAATAGAATTGTTAGCCCCCCAGAATTGTAACCCTAGTTGCGCCTATGAAACCACGTTGATCACCGTAGATTAAAATTTTACAATATTTATCATTGATTCACATGGCTAAACGATTTATTTATTTTCCGATACCCACATTAATTGGGTATCTTTATTTCTGGAATTATGTAGCGATTAAAAAGGAGGAACACATTTCGAGTGAGACGTAAGTATAGCTGGACGACATATTATGATTGAAATTGTATAGTAAGTTGTACAACTACAGTTAGTCATAAATATATAAATAATCATTTTAAAAAACGCAATAAATGTAAAGTAAAAAAAAAATCACTATATAGTCTTTAATTTTACAGGTTTTATAATATTTTACGTACATTAAAATATAGTGCTTATTGGAGTTTTATTTGAATATTGATTATATGCACATAAAAAAATACCCGACATTATTCACGAGTGGGTAACAATCTAGGGCAAGTATATTAAAGGTGTAGACGCGTAGTGCTATATTGCATTTAAACGCCATCATGATACGGTTTATAAAGGATTTGAGCCAATTTGTTTTTGCTATGTTTTTAGTCGTTTTAGAAAATAATTAATTTTCTTGGTAATTAATTTTTTTTTGATTTTAGTCATATACTTTATTTGTAGTTTGTTTAATTATTTTATACGAAATATATAAATATTAAATTATCGTTTAAATCCTATGTGGTCACAAATTGATGAAAAAACAGCAAAAAATATATTAGATGACTAAAATTTCTAAGTAAATGTAAAGTGAAACTATAATATTATTATGTTTTTGGTGTTTTTTTTAAGTAATAGTACGTAAGTAAAATTTAAAAAAATATACGATGTATAAACGAATTTATATCAAAATATGATATCGCGATAAATGAAAATGGGTTTTTGAGTGTTGTTGAAAAGGTTAGGTTAGATACACTAGCCGGCATACTTAATGAGAGTTAATTGAAAAAATCTTAGAAAGCACTTTCAGACAAGTATTTTTATTGACTAATATTCTTTTGTTTTAGGGTGCTTTAAGAATGGAAATCGGAGAACTTTGTTTTGCAAGTTTTTATGCTACGCCGGAATTGGATCTTATATATACCCGAAGGTCTAATTTTTAGAAACCAAATTATGGCTATTGGTATTCTTACGAAATTCGTGAGTGTTATTTTTTTTACTTGTAATGTTTGAAAATATATTTTAATTGAGCAAATATTATTTTCTACGAGAATATACTGATGCGGCAGGTGCGAGGAGTAAAGAATTAATCGATTTTGTCATGAGTTTGACTCCATCTAGAGCAAACTTTTGTTTTTGAGCAGCTTTTGTTAATTTTTTTTAGTATCAGCATACACGGGTAAAATACTATTCAAAATTATTTAGAATTACAATTCAAATACATTAGGATAATAGTATTTCCAAAGTATTTTAAACGTTTTCGTTTTCCATATATTGACTAATTAAAAATAAAAGTTAGTATTTGGTTCGTTTTTAATTAAATAAATTACTTATAATCATACTCATTCAATATTTAGTTTTTAATTTATTTATACAAGTGCTTAAAAGTGTGAATTTTCATCATAATATTATAAATTTTTCATGATAATTGTTATTTTAGTGCAAGTATCAAATTTCCTAAAAAGGATTCGATTTCGGCTGTGTTTTCTACCAAAAATTATATATTGTATGCCAATAGTTGTACCACAACTGCCCTAATAATCGGAATAACTTGAAGAAAATTGATTTGAAATTTTTACAAAATGTAGGTTGGTATGCGGAAATGATTTTTTCCCTTTTTTGAAATTTATTCTAAGACCATTAGAATTCATATTTTTATATTTTAGATGAAAGGAATTTTAAAATTTTAATAATATTGTACAAAGATAGTTATTACATTAAACATGTAAGAAAGTCCATTCCTAGTAAACATCCTGACCAATTCAAATAATATGTTTTCAGAAGTTGCATCAGTTTTCAGTTTCATAACTAGGTTATAGTTGATAATTGGAAAAATATTGATACTCTTAGGGGGGGGGGGGAACGAAATAATTAATATTCGTGTAAACCGTTATCGACATGTGCGTGTGCGTCCACGTGCCCCGATATCACAGCTATAGGTACACACTAATGATCAAAGTCTACGCACACATTAACACGACACGGACGAACGAATTTAGAATATTGCCTATATCGAACTCCTTGAAAACGGTCGGAATACACTTAATTAAAAATGCTGATATTGTCAACAATACAAAATTATTTTTAAGCGTAGTGATATACCTACACAACATAATATATAAGAAAAAAAGGTGGTTAAGTGGACAATGTTCTGCTGTGCATTGGGTGTCTAGAGAATCACTGTAATGGATGTGTTAAATTTGAATTCAATGATATCAAACCATTGTAGGTATACGAAAAACGATTCTGAGCGGAGACGATCTGTCAGCCTATAATATTACTAAGTACATAATATATTTTATGATATCACTGTGATTAAAGTAATTTATTTTCTACTAGACATTAGTATCTACTAAAGTAGGTTAAATTTATTTTTGTTCAAAAAATTGCATTTGAAAATGCCATTGTGTGTACAAAATATAATAATATACCTACTTTAAAATTGTCCCCCATCACTTCCACTCCTTAAAAATTAACACACACATCACAAATCTTCTGATCATCCATAACATACTTAATAAATAAATTCTTAATTGTATTTAAAAACTTGTTATAACATGTAATATGTTAACACATTTAAAATATAATAATAAAAAAAAAATTTTTCAAGTACTCACAAATAATATTTTTAAATTACAAAAAAAATTAAAAACGTTATTCTTGGTTTTAATATGTAATTACGTCAACATTTTAACTTAAAACAATTATAAAAAAAAATCTGCGTTTATATAATTTTTTATAATTTTTGGTTTCAACAACTTAAGTAGAAACTTGTTTTAGTTTTTCAATCCTATTAGCTATTAAAATTGAAATTTTTTACATTTTTAACCACAAAAGAATTTATAAGTTTTTAATTGATAAATGTTGTCAACATATTGAATTTAAATGGTTATAACAAAATCTCGTCTATGTAAAATACGTTTTTAGTAGGTACCTATTTATTTAAAGGACTATATTTGAAATGTAAATGTGTTTGGAATGATTTGAACATGTAATGAGAATACAGTTTTAAATAATACTATAAGTATATCCAAACGTAGTAACTAAACGTTTTACGAACACCGTTTTCGGAATACTACCCAACTATGAGTATATGAATATTATTTTTTACTTATATTTGCACGATGGTAGCTGGTAGGTCTAGAGTCTAACCTTAATATTGAATCAACTAATCAAATTGAATCAAATCAAGCTAGTTCTAGTTCTACTGGTTTAAATAAAATACGTTTATATAATACCAGTTATTTAGATATGGGATTTACTTGGTATGAAATGAAAATTATCCTCAACCAGAATGCATTGTATGTGGAGTAAAATTATCTAACGCAGTTATGGCTCCAAGTAAGTTGAAGCGTCATTTATTAACAAAACATAACCATTTGGCTAATAAAAATATTGACTACTTCAAACAACTATTAAGTTCACAAAATAAAGAATCAGCAAATTTTGAGAAAAAAGTAACCATTCCGAATAAAGCTCTTGGAGCTAGTTATAAAGTGGAAGAATTAATAGTACAAAATAAAAAAACCACATACAATAGGTGAATCTTTAATTCTTCCAGCCTGTTCAGAAATAGTGCGTATCATGTTTGGTAGTGAGGCTGAAGCCGAAATACAAAAAATCCCTCTTTCCAATAATACTATTCGCAGACGCGTCAAGATATGTCAGAAGATATAGAAAAAAATGTTGGAGAAAAAATTAAAGCTTCAAATGGTTTTTGTCTTCAAATTGATGAATCCACTGACACAAGTGGTAAATGTTATTTAATTAGGTTTATTCGTTTTATTAATATTGATAATATTGTAGAACAATTTTTCTGTTGCAAAGAAATTAAAGAAATGAAACTGGTCTTGATGCATTTAATATTATTGATTCTTATCTTAAATTATTAAATTTGTCTTGGGAATCTTGTTTTGGTATTTGCACTAATTTGCGCTCCTAGTATGATTGGTTCAATAAAAGGATTTGTTTCATTAGCAAAAAAGTGTGATAAAAATATACTTGCAATTCACTGTTTTCTTCATAGAGAAGCTTTAGTAGCGAAAACTGTCGGTCCTCAGTTAAAAAATGTTCTTGATGATGTGGTAAAAATGGTAAATTTTATTAAAATGAGAGCATTAAAATCAAGACTTTTTTCTTTATTATGTGAAGCAATGGAATCACAATTTACTAAACTTATTTTACATACAGAAGTACGATGGCTATCTCGTGGTAAAGTTTTGTCCAGAGTACATGAGTTAAAAGATGAACTTATCGTGTTTTTTACTCTTGAAGATGTACCCGGATTTTTTGAGTTATTGACGAACGAAAAATGGTTGGCAAAATTATCATACTTATCAGACATATTTTCACACTTAAATCAAATCAATTCAAGTATGCAAGGCCCAAATGAAAATATATTAACATCGTGTAGTAAGTTATTTACTCTTAAAGATAAATTAAAAATCTGGAAAAAACGTGTGCAAAAAAATCAATTTGAAATGTTTCCTTCATTATCTGTGACACAAGAAAGTTCCGAAGTTATGAAATTTGTGGTGGAGCATTTAACTGCCTTAGAAGAATGTTTAGACAAGTATTTTCCTGATTTAGATATTTCCGAGTATGATTGGATAAATGACCCATTTGATAAAAATATAAGTTTAACTGAATTCAGCCTCGAAGAAGAAGAGCTCGCTGAAATACGAAACAATCGAACTCTTTTATCAAAATATAAAAATGTTCCATTAAATGAATTTTGGATTCATGTTGAAAAAATTCACGATAAAATTGATAAAAGAGCTCTAAAAATATTATTGCAGTTTTCGACGTCATATTCATGTGAACAAGGATTTTCCACTCTTGTTAACATAAAAATAAAATAATGAATGAATGAAAATGGAGTTCATTGAAGAAGAAATGAGAGTATGTCTTTCAACTATTCGACCACAAATAAAAAATTTGTGTAAAAAAAAACAAGCCCAAGTATCACATTAGTTCCATGAGTTCCCTAATTTTTAATTAATCTTGATAATCAAATAATATTATGAAATAATAATAAAAAATACAAATATATAGTAAGTTAATGTTCAATGTAATAATTTATTTTATAAAATATGATATTTGTATATATTATATACCTACGTCTTTCTACTTTTATTTATACTTATACACTGCTAAATAAAATCGAAGTAGTCTATAGGGTCCCCTCGGATTTTTAGAAAATGATAAGGGTGCCGTGAGTCAAAAAAGGTTGGGAACCTCTGGTCTAGACGATTATGGTGCAGATATTTTTTCGTTCAGGGTTGGACATTAAATGTTAAATTGTATCTTATATTATATTATATCTGAATGATTATCGCCTCACACTGAGTGTTTATTGTTTATTGATTGTCTATTGATTGTTTGTGGTTGTTATTTGTTGTTACTTTTGCGATTTTTACACTTTCAAAAAAAAAAATAAATTATGTTTTATTTTCCCACGAGAAATATCATAGGTATATAGCCAGAAAAGAAGTTGCTATTGGGTCGTCGCCAGTCCAATAAACAACACATTTTTATAATATGGAACTGTTCTCGATCCGAATAGATTTTAGTAGGTATATCGTCAGTATTTGTAATTTGTCTTCTGTGAAAACGTGTTATTTGTTAGAAGGTGTGGTTAGAGTACTTGTGAAGTTCAAATTATTAGCTTTTAGTACGGTAGTTATTGGCGACGTAACTAACAAACTTAAACTGTTTATCGGGGTTGAAGTGCTTAGTTAATAATATATTTGAGTTTAGCCAAAGGCGTTTTTAATCTGTGCTCACGGGGGAGGTGAAACTATTTTATTTTAAATTTAATGCATTAGGTAAGTACAATTTAAGAATGCATAATTTATCAAAAAAAGGGGATGGAGTGGCTGATCGGACTACAGCGTCGGTTCTGACGCATACCGTCGCCGGTTCGAATCTCAACCACAACAATTGTCTAGAGGGAGAGAGAGAGAGAGACCGCCATCCCCCGACCGGGCATGGCAGAAACCTATGGGTGACCAATATGAAATTCTGCCAAAACTAAACACACGTGTTTACCAAACACCTACAGTACCTTCCCCCACAATCGGAAAACCACCCAATGACCTAAGTGTACCGTTATAACCGTAACCCCCACAATAGCTAATGGCCATAGTTGCCGGGCTCTAGATCAGTAAAAAAAAATTGTCAAAAGTCCTTCGTATATTTTGAATATTTCTATGGTTTTACAATGTGTAACAAACTATAATTCTTTTTATTCTTTGTTTAATACCATATAGAATAAAATATAACATGTAACTTGAGCTATGTTCATTTTTGTAATAGGACATGACGTGAATCTTTATGCGAAACGCTTTGAGTGTTCTTTTAGTGTACCAATAATTATCTATTTTGTGATGTGAGTGTTTAGTGTTTACGAGTTTGATAAGTCTTTTAGACAACAATAATTTTCATAAAAATATGTTTAAGGTGGTTAGGTCGGAGCCACTCATAATAAATGATTATTTTTTTTATTAACTTAATATGCAATACTTATGTAATAAAAATATGAAATAATCACGTTACCAAATAAGACGATAAGACTTGTAGATTGTTACTTCTATCGGACGATTAAGGTAATAGGCAAAATAAGACTACACAAGTGTTACCCGGTCGGGATTCAAACACAAACTGGTGCTAACAATTATTTTTTTTATAAAAACATATTTTTTCATGGAAAGCGATCGGATTACTCGTATGGGGTAATTTTAAGTTGATTAGTTAATTACAAACTTTCAACTGATTTATATATACAATATAACGTATACATTTCAAAGTGTGCATTACACTTCACACGGAAATTAATAGCGTAGGTTATTTTTGCCACTTTTGTTTATGTCTTCTTCGGTAATATTACAATGGTAAACGAAAATATTATATATCTATTTTTAATTAGTAATTTATATTGTTATTGTCATGCTTGTTGGTGGTATATCAAAGTGTAATATTCGAAAATCTATTAAAAATGAGTTACTTATTGTTAAAAATGTATTATTTTTGTAATAAAACTGAATTATATCAACTAGTCAATTTTATTTTGTTTAAATTATTTAATTTTGACACCTGTATAAACTATTGTTTTTGTATTAATATATTAGTGATATTTTTATTCTCGTGAAATTACTAATTTAAAACGTTGGAATACAACTTAATGAAAAAGTGTGCAATGTGTGACGTTGATGCCGGTTGATAGTACCTCAAAAACTATTATTCATTTATATTTTGTAACATAGTCCAATCAAACAATTATTTCATTCATACTTAAGTTCATACGTGTTAATGATATATTTATAAAAGTGTCTGGCAAGGAAATTAATAATTCAAACTCAGATATTGTACTGAAAATCATTTTTCGAAATTCTTATTTCCGAGATACCGCATGGCGTTTAATAATTCATCGCTGAGTGGAAATCTATATCGTTCGAAACAAGTAACAACAGCGTACTAAGTGAAAACATGTTTTAATGATTACAATCCGTTTCACACGTAGGTATATACTATATAATATTGCATCATAAGAACACTCGTATCGATTCGTATACCCAACAACTTTAAGTTCCCTATGAAATTTTCTTATTATTCTTATAATACCTATCTCTGGAACCAAGAATCAAAAATCATGATATCGTTTTTTAAATGTTGCTAAGTTAAATTAGTGCGCTGGTAAATATCAAGCATATTATACACAGTTAATAAAATATAATATTATTAAAAAAAGGTACATTAACAAAATATCTCTAACCATTTGAGGCTACAATACAAATCACATGCGGACATCAAAGTGATGCTGACGAATAAAAACTTATCAGCATATGTTAGAAAACGCTGTATAACATGCACGTACTGAATACATCTAGCAAAAGTCACACAAAATATAGTTTAAGGTAAATAATGATTATATGAATGTTCAACAACCTTGCCCAAATGGGTGCGCGGAGACGTTTTTGTCGGACAACTGGAGATGTAATTGCAACCGCTGATGAAGTTGACGGTTCTGGTGTCTTCGAAATTTCCTCCAATTCCTCTTGGCTGTTTTTCATATCGCAACTACTGATCGTTACGGTAATAAACAAAAACAACAAACACACAAAAATAGTACACACATGATAATATTATTATTGTATTTTATTCAGAACTATGTAATATTTAAGATTGTGTAATTTCGGAAGAGCGATTTCAATTAGGATTAGTGAAAACATTTTGTTTTTGAGTAGATACAATATGTATACATTAATATATAAACGTCAGATATAATTTTCTTATTCTACATATCTTTTAAAAAATAATTATTTTAGTTTATAAACTTTTAATTACACCAAGATCAACATTACAGTAAATAAGAACCTACATTTATTTTTCACCTAGTTTGTATGCTTTGTTATCAATGATTACATTTTTTTGTATTTATATTTGTATTTGTATTTTATTGTATCATATATTTTTTATAATACAACCAATAAATCGTTCTGAACTATGTCATAAATGTATAACTGTTAAACACAAAAAAGGGTTGAGTGATAATATTTAATGATAAACTTAATAGTTTAACGCACCGTTTATATATCCTATATAAATTGTAAATTTTCTAATTCCAAGAAATTAAGTATCAAATATTCAGCGTTATGATAATATTAATATTGTATTATATTTGTAGAAAAATATTTTCTATTTTTTTTTTGTTAGCACGAGGGTTAATTGCATATTCTTTTATTTTAATTGATTTTTAAGTCTATCAAATTAATAAATAAACAAGAATTATGAGTGCAATTTGTTTGTCCTTGGATCCGATTTGAACGAGTTGTACACTGTTTTTTAAAACTAAATTGTCTTATAATAATCACTATAAATCAAATGGTGATAATGTTTATTGATAATATTATATTAAATCAGATTCACACTATACGATATTGTGTCACACGGAAGAGCTATGAGACGTCAAAAATCATTCTTAAAAAATGGATCGAATAATCGATATGGTCTCTTTTTGCTGTTCAGAAAGGAAAAAAGTGGAAGCCGTAGGATTGGACAAAATTTATAAAACGGCCAAAAGGCGGGTCTTTGAAATTTCGTGTTGCACATAGATCGTAGAAAGTCGGTCGCGGATTCTGTGGGATATACCTAAATGTAATAATATCGATACCAAAAAAGTGCACAGTTAACATAATTTACACGCACCGTGGACTTCGACCTAACCAGGTTTTCTCGTCTAGCCGCAAAGGACGTAGACAGACCACACGTGCGACAAATACTTACGTGGTAGGCTTAGTAATGTGCTACGTCTAATAGTCAATAATGAACTATTGTTTGGTATTGACTGAATAAATATATTATGTTAATATCTCGAATATGAAGTTCAAAGGAGTTAGAGAATGAACGATTTGTTCTCGGTATGTCCTACTGTAATCGTTCTATATGTCAACATGAGCTATTTATTAGATTTCGATGTAATAGTACTTTATTGTTCAGTTGTTTTGTGCAATATTATGAATGGTCGGATTGAAACCTCCGTCGAGTTCGGTGAAATGTATTTGAAAAGTGTTATTTGACAGTGATCCGGCAGTTATCCGATATGGCGATATCGAATACGATTCAATTTTCATTAAATTTTCGACGGTGACAAACAGTAGTTTTTCCGGTTATAATAGACTGATGTCGTCATACATAACGGAGAAGAGAGAAAAAACGGTGAACGATGATAGTCGTGGACCAATACAACGAGTTAAGATTTCGGAAATTTTTTCAGGTTATTTGGGAATGGAAACATTATTGTACTAACATTTGGAGTTCATAAAAAACAAACGGAAGCAAATTTCTAAATAGATTTTGAAAATTATGTTTAACACAACAATCTTAAAGTTTGTTATTTAAACATTTAAATAAAGTTGACGTGGCTTAAAAAAATATGTTTGTTACACATTATAATTGAACTTAGCATTAGATTAATTTAAGTATTAAAAAATTAAATTTTAACTTAAATTTAAAAATATTATATTTGTAAATTATAATAATTTATTGTGACTTATGAAGACAGGTTATAATAAAACATTGTTTTGTTTCATTAGAAAAAAAATTAAACTTGTTGAAAACATTTATTATTGATTGAAAACGTAACTTAATATACTGTTTTTTTTTTAAAGTCAGTTTATTCTTGTGTAAATATCTTATAGTTATTTAATTTATTTTGTTGAAAAATTGAAGAATACTATATCTTAGAATAAAGATAATAATATATATTTATATAAATCTCATTTATAAACGTTTTCGATGAATACTGATCAATATACAGAAACATAAAAAGAAAAAGTTGTATAAATTATTTTTTTGAACATTCCTAAGTCAATTGGAATTTAAGTGATATAAATTGTGTATAATAAAACGTTTAGACTAGTTACTCAGTTGTGGTGCGAACAAAAAACAGAGAAGACACATTTAGATTAAGCTTTCAAGTATTTAATGCGAAGGTTCTTACTTTTTTTTCCTAATCCGTAGAAATTAATTACTCAACATTTATAAACTTAAAAAAAAAATAGCCGTAAAATAATTTTTTATAATATAAGTAAAATGAAATGTATTATGCTAAATAAAGCGTATTTTTTTGTCAGTGAGGTCTTAGTAAATTACATTAAAATGATAGCTGAACAGCGAAAAAATTATGATTCATATGATATGATAAATTTGTTATACAATATATTCGCGTGAATTTTAGATAATATAACGCAATGATAATAATTGTATTAAGTGAGAGGTGAAAGAAACGATGTGGTTGCTAAAGAGATAATCTTTAGCGTGAGAATAAAAAGTATACCCCTGAAATATAGGTATTATAATGTTTGAAATATGATAATGATAATATTATAGTTTTAATATATAAATATTATTCAGTTGTCGTTTGGCAATCGGCAATCGCAAAAATCGTATTATAAAACGTCGTTTTGATTGAGCGGTAAAATATTGTACGGTACATTTGTTTGGAGATAAAACGGCGCGTTGGGTATGCAATATTGCTACACGTGTGTCGTGCGTACGAGATATTAACATACAATTATTATTGTTATTATTTAGTGGACAGAAGAGCATACATCATAAACATACATTTTCATCAAAGCTGGGCAGTAACTAGTTAACAAGTTATAAGTTGCTATTTTCAATACATTTCAACTTAACTAGTTAAACAGCGTAAAATGTTTAAAAATGACTAAGTTGGTTATAAAGTATAGTTTTAACTGTATACTTGGTGATTTTGCTAAAATTTATGTTATTTCGGGAGTTATTCAAGTAAAAATCATAGGTCAAATAAATGTGTAGGAATTACAATACCAATGTCCAATTGATCACGTAGAGAAATTTTTTAGTGCTAGTGGTCATCTGATAAACGGGAGAAGAGAGACTACAGCTGATCACAACTTCAAAAATACACTGTTATTAAAATTTCATAAATCATTCCTGTAATATTTATCAATTATTTATTTGTTTTACATTTTAATAAGTACTTAGGTATATATATATATATATATATATTCAAAAAGTAAGTTTTAACGTTTAACTGAACTCAGTTAATATTCCCCTAAAAATGAATAACGTATATAATTTAGTAGGTAACTAAAATTAATTTAAATTTCAAAATAACTCCCATTTGAATTAATTAACTTTATTAGGGAGAATAAAATTGAACTAGCTTGAAAAAAATGGTTAACTTGTGCTCAATTTTGAATTTTATTTAAATATAAAGAATAAATTATGTTTCAACGACAAAGTTCATTGCACTTGATTTGTATGTTATATTAAAAACGAAAGGTTTCGTATATCAAAAATAAATTGTATATCATATTGAAAATTGAAATTGCTCCTGACAGTTGGTTTATTATTTGATGAACTAAGTGCAAACGAAACATATGAAAAAAACAAAACTCAGCTACGTTGGTCCTTAAAAGTGACATTCTCATGAACAGGAATTTGTTGCCTACTCATCAAAACCACATTTTTAAAGAGTTTTCCATATTAGCTAATTGGTATAGTATTATTTATGTATATTAAATTATAACTATTATTTATTGAAAGGAGTCGATGGGCATTTATTATAACACATTGACATTTTTTGGATTATTTTGGGTGAAAAATATATTATTTAAATAAATAAACACAATATTCAACCGATTGAATTGTAGAAAACCGTTTAAAGGTAGGTACACGTTTATAAAATATCGTTTTAAAAGTAATTATAAATTACGTACTTACATCCGGAAACAATACAGAAAAGGAAACTGATAGATAATAATATAATATTATAATATATTGAATAAATAAACATTTTATTATTATCTGAACGGAAACTTAAGTTATACATTTTTATATTTTTGTATACATACAATAAGTGCATATTTTACTAGATAATTATGGTTTATTATGGTAAACGTTACCTTATATTCTTCTTGAAATATTGTTTTATATCTTTTTTTAAATAGTATTTTGAGTTAATATTTTAGCGTACGTGCGTGTTTATACGATTGTTATATTGCTCAAAAAATGTTTAAGGTAAATAGGTGTATTATGACTTTTTGCTACTCTACCGAGTACCAGACTTCGTTTTAGTCCATGATGCATTTTATGAGGTTTATTATTGGATCATAAAATTATTTGATTTGTTTAATGTGGTTTTGATATGTAGCAATGGTTAAATGTCATAAACGACGTGCATAAAATGTTAATACGGTACGTCGTATAACTGTATAACCGTTAGCAGCTTGTTGAACACAAAACAGGAACAAATAAAACAGAATAATGATCAAATAAAAAAAAAAATTATAACTTATTTCAATACTAAATGAAATGTTGTTAAATTTTATAACAAAAATAATGTGATAATCGATGATGGTGCATAACATTTACTGAGCTTACCGTCGATTCGATTATCATTTGTTCATGTTCTAGTGGGTACACAAACATGCACATGCAGTTTAAAATTAAAATAATATTTGATTTTACTGGCATGCTGTTAATTGTATAATAATATGAATATTATATTAAATTCTTACATTTGTTCTTCGTCCAAAAATGCAGATTCCAGTACTTTTGCAGCAAAAAATAAATTTTTGTGTAACACTTCGGCCGATATCTCTCCCTTTCTCAAGTGGCGCAACAGACAACGCAATCTGAAATGTTAACAGAATAATATTTAAAATTTGAGTAAATAAAAATATAATGACACAATTAACGCATGGCTAGATTCATTTAAAAATAAGGTTGAAAATTGTTTTAATTTATATTTCGCTGTAAGACATATTTTATGTTTCTCAGTTAAAAATATTTTAGCTCCGTTAAATCGTTATTTCTTTACTTCATATTATTACTGCGCAATATTCTACGAAATATTAAAATACATTTTTACAATTAGGTAGCCGTGAATTATTAACTGAACATTATGACAGAAAGTTGAGGAATATGAATTTTGATGGCCAAAGAAATTGTATAGGTTTATTATTAATATAGCATGTCCGAAAATATAGCTTCACTCTTTGTGGTATTTTGGTTGGAGTTAAAGGTAGATTTTACCCATGGACCCTAGTTAATGGCGAGCTTATAGTTTGAAGGGTTCTTTGTGCAGTCAAAGGTTAGGTTAGGGGTAAAAAGGTCTTTTTATCGTTTACTTTCAGTCAGAATTCACGTTAATGGATAGAAAGTTTTAAAGATTTTTTGTAACAACAAATTATACAAACAAATTATAATAAAATTGATAAAATATTTTGTTTCACTTCACACTCACATATAAACGTAACGTAATTAAATATAATATCAAAGTTCAGAAAAAATTGAAAAAAAAATAATACCTAACAATATCTGTAAAACTACAGATACGGCAAGGGCGAGTCAAGTATATATGATATTATTTTATCGAATAACAGAACACTTAAATATTGGACCACTTGAATGACGCTTAACAAATCAAGCCAGATAATAGAGTTTAAACAAAATTTCGTTCTTTAAAGTACGCCTAAGAGCAAGAAAATCATGGTCTTCATATTGTCAGTAAATAATTTTTACAATATCTAACAGAACTTCTAAAGTATGAAGGTAATAACAGTTGATTTATTTTTCAGTGTAGTAAGAAATACATAAATACAATCTTTCATGGAGTTTGAATAAAAACAATATTTTCAAGTCATCATGAACACTACACCGTAATTAAAATAATAGTAATCAGCAATACGATTCATCGATTACCGTTAAAATTAACTGAATCATTGCATTTATGGTTAATGGTGCTTAATATCGAAATTTATAGAAATTAATTATTTTAAAGATGAACATTGATTTTCTCGAGAACAATGTATTAATGTCTTTGGAATTAGTATATTGTTATATATAATTTTAAGTAATTGCGAAACAATATATTTGGAAAACCGCTTTATTTATAACTAGTTTATATCGATATAGTTTTTTAAGTTTTTTACTTTTTTAAATGAATTTATCAAAAAATTTTTTTCCAGAAATTATTGTTTAGCTCAAAATATTGTGTGAAAAAAAAAATTAGAAAAATGTTAAAAATATTTGAGAAAATAAGTGTTTACCTATTATAATAGATTAACTTTGCTTATTTTATTAAGATTATGCTGTATATTTTCTATTATTCATTATGATTTATAATACTACCAGAACTATAAAAAATCTTTCTGTATAGCTCGGACAATGTAAGCTGCAATTCTAATTTGATTTATTTTATACTTATTTATAATACTTAGTTCTATTCAAACAATAATAAGTACTACTTAAACGTATTTTTCATACACTTTTTAAAAATATACTGCTCTACAATTTGTATTTAATATTTAAACACTGCACATACTTTTACAGAACACTATAATATTGTTCACGACTGCACTGCACAAGTATCACTAATAACTCATAAGATGTCACGTATGCCTGTTATAACGAATTGTACAATAATAATATCTTAAATTACGAACAAAATTACAATATCTTAAAAATTAAAACCGATTTACCCGTCATTAAATTTATGAGTACTCAAATTATTTTGATAAGCCGGTAAGCCATACTAACTTTGTAGATTAAATAATCTTTACATGGTGATAATTAAAAAGATAATATTAAGAGTTTAATATGGGTACATGGATTCGGAATTTAAAACACAATCAGAAAAATAGTTGTTTATTACTTAAAATGTGAAGCAAACAACGTCACTCAATATGTATTGAATTAACAATAAATATTGTAACTCTTTAAATTTGTTGATTTTATTAGATGAAAATTTATTTTCATTTTTTATTTTTTATAATATGCTTAAAATTAAAGTTACATTATAAAAGTTACGACGCGCAATGTATAAGCTTTGAAAAAATTTAATACCCTAATCGGGCCAAATACTATTTTTTTTAACAATTAACTAAAATCACCATGAAAAGTCGGTTGAATACGATATGATTGAGGACGATTTTTTTTAGTAATACGATTGACAACACTCAATTTATATAATTTTTTCCAATTTTTCTATAATTGACATTTTTTTTTTATCATACGACTGAAATAGTGAAAATCAACTTCAAAATGCTAATAAAAAGCCGATGATCTAGGAAAGTGGCATAAGTCGCTTTTTGATCTACAATTATTTTTAAGTCACGTAGAAGTCAAAGATGCGTTTTTAGATTTAATCACCTACGGTAAAACAAGGTAAAATAAAAGAGTTACTAAACAAATTAATATAAAAAATAGTAAAGATTAAAAATGAATAATATAATAAGTGATACAACATTTATTTTATAATATATATTAAATTATTTATATAGCCATATTTATTTTTTATGAGATGAAAATTATTATAATTTACGATTTTCAATATTTTTACCGCACATTTCATTTATATTATATGTATTTATTTTATATACATTTATATTTTAATTTCTTATTTTAACAGTGGCGCATCATTATTTTTCTGGAAAATGTTTGTTTGGAATTATTTCCAAAGAGCGTTAGAATATAAGAAGGTATTATAGTGCAGTAATAGTATTTTCCTGTAATGTTAGGAATCATAAGAACTCGGATGATATAAATCAGTAAAATAAATTTCCGGAATTTAGTCAAGAACAGTATTAATTAGGATAATATTATTTAGGACTTCAAAAATCTGGACAAAATTAAATATGAATCGTATTTCTCAGGGTGGGTATTCTGATACCTGTGGGACAATATTACACAGGTCGTATTTTCCAGTGATAAAATATACTTATATTATCTTTTTTTATCAGTCCCGAAGTGATACCTCAGTAATAATATACTAATTAACATTATTCCTAACTAATATGATTCTTGACATTTATTTTACATCTATTTTTATGTCATACTACTTTGTACGATTTCAGTAAATATAATCAGTTCGAGAACCTTGTACAATATCATTCCTAAATTATATTATCATTCTTAGAAATATATCATTCTGTACGAAAAAAAATTCCAAATATTTTACAATCGTTCATGAATTATACAGCCCTAAAATTCGTTCTCAATATTGTTTTGTATTTTGTGTAAGCAAAGAGTTTTTTTTTGTGCATTTTAAGTGTTGTCAATTGTTCGATAATTTCTGATGTACGATCACGTCATTGCCCGTATCACAGAGATTGGCAATTAAATCGTTAAGTCTCAAGTGATGATTACCTGAGTGCTGCCTTATCAACAGCTTCTGACGAATCAAATGACGGCATTGCTTCGAGGCTGAGGTCTACATCGTCCAACATTGATTCGTTCTCTCTCGACAAGGCCATGCTATATTCTTCCGAATATGTACTCTTCTTTTGACTGCTTCGGCGAACAATTGTCAACGCCCCTTGTCCTGCGAAAAGATAAATAAATACGTTTGAGGAATTTTTCACTATATATATATATATATAATATTGTGTTATTAAAAAAACAGGGAACTCGCTCTGCTATATAGGTGGTTTCGAGTGTACATCATCATTAAGTAAGTCCCTGTAATGTGTTGCATTTGAATTCAATACGCAAAACAATTCTGAGCGGAGAGTCTGTCAACCTATACTATATAATATATAAGAATATTTTATCATTTATTTATATTGCTGTTGGTTATTTATTTTTCTATCTTTTTTTTTTATTATTAATTAACCTGCGGCAACTTAGGCCATTTGATTGGTATTTTATTGTGGGGATGATACTAACTGTAGGTTTAAACTCGTGTGTTTGGTAGTTTGGCTGAATTTTGGGGGATAGCGGCCTCTCTCTCCAGACACAGTGACTGCCTGAAGAGAAGTGCCATCCATGGCCGGCGACGCCTTAGTCCACTCGGACACTCCGTCCCCCTATTTTTCTATCAATGTTAGTCAATAGGCAATAATAAGTTGATCTAATCTTTTTAAAATATATTGCATGGTTTATTGTATTATTATGATAGATATCATATTATTATATTATTATTATTAATTTATGATTCATTATCGAAATAGTATTTACCATAAAATTCTGTGTATAGATCCTTGGCATAAATAGCTTAAAATTAGTTGAAATCATATTTTGAACACTTAATTGTGCAAGAAATGATAATACACCTAAGTGTGAGTAGAATATTTCAAATATATTATGATAAAATAATATTTTTACCATCTTTATTTATGTATATTAAGAGTTACAAAATAACTAAAATGTTTCGTTTAAATATGCGATTTCGTTAACATTTTAACTTAAAATGACGAGAAAAAAGTAGCACTTATTTGTCCTAAATATTTTTAAATTGCCGAAAGAACCACTCATGAAAAATTTGTATTAAATTTTTAAGCTGTAGGTATTACAATCGAAAATTGTATGAATTTTGGTTGTAAAATGAAATGTTCATATGTTGCCCTTAGTGAAGCATATTATAGAGCAATTATACTAATACGAATTGCAATACATTTAATATTAAGAAATATTCTTACACTGTTGATGTTTTTAATAAAAGTATAGTTATTACTTTAAATAATTCATCTCAAAGTCAATTCGTGTAGAATTTATGTTGTTATGAAACAGTTGTAATAAATATTTTAATATGGGATGAGAAGTTTTAACAGTGTTTTTTCACATATTCATTATAATATCTATAGAAGCACAACGTCTAAATTGTCTATGCACTTATAATATAAAATATTTATTTTAATTAGTTTTATTAAAAAAAAAAAAATGAAATTAACACAATTTGGATTTTTTTTTATAACACGTCCGACTAATTGTGTGTTAAGTTTAATTTCGTCACACAAATTGCCCAGTGGTTAGATATTTTATTTAAAAATTAAAATTTTCAAATGTTGGTTTTAAACTCATTTAAAGTGTGTTGATTTGGGCACCACAACAAGTATTAACATAATAATAAACTACCAATATTTCATATTATTATAAAATCAGTAGTGTCGATCACAAACCTGGCGTGATTTTAGAATTCATTAAACTAACATTAATTGAGTTATTTCCACACAGAATAATTATAATATTTTAATGTTTAAATTAGTTTGGGCAGTGAATTTAATATTTATTGTGTTTTTACAGCTAAGAGCATACCATGTTCAAATGTAGTGACTGTTGCCAGCCATGGACAATAAAATACTTTTGTACGAGACCGGTCGATTGGTGTAATGCGGTATTTCACCATTAATAAAAAACGAATATTTTAACACGTCCGCATAGTACGCAGCATAGTCACGATACTATTAACAATCATAATGATTTTATAAACATTTTTTTAATCATATTTTAAATTTTGATACATTAAATAATAATTGTGTATAAATCTAATATGCCTAGTAATAGCAGTCTCATTTTGAATTTCCATAAATTAAATTACAAATATGTATAAATCTAATATGCCTAGCAATGGAACTGTCTAACTAAAAATTGAATCGAAACCGAAATCCAATTCATTAATTTTATGAAAAATATCGTAAACAAAAATTTGTTTTTAAATATGAAACATATACTTATAAAATAACACAGTTAGTACATGATATTTTACTAATTATACGTTGTTTAGGAATACCCGCAAAAGCTGTCTCCACTCTCCATCTTATAAACGGGCAATGAAACAAATTTTTGGTTTTGTTGTTCCAATTTCGTGTTATAAGTCTTATTGTTTGACTTATCATCAGACGGAAAGGTAAGGAAATTGGCTACTTATTACACTGTTTTGTTTTTTTTATTTCAATTTTTAAGCAAAATATCCAAATTAAAACCAACAAATAGGTCATTTTTTTACTTTTAAGTTAGATAAAATGTCAATATCTTATATTAATGCTAACACAATATTGAAATTTTTGTACAAATATGTGTTGTGTTGTATACATTTGAAAGACGGAGACAATATATGTGAGTTAATAATATTAATGAATAAAATACAAAATATCATCATATTTTCAAGTATTAAAGTTTCAATTCTTTTATTTATACTATATTTTTCATTTTCATTGTCAGGGCTGACTTGAGTGAACTAAAAGGTGGTAGGGAGAGGGGGTTCTGAAGGTGAATTGCGTATGACTTCAAGGAATAAAAAAATATATTTTTTCATAAATAATATATTTTAAAAATGTTTAAATTAATAATTTATGTTAAAATTAAACTGAAATAGGTTCTACGCGTTTGTATAATATTTAATAGATTTTCTGCAATAAATAATTATTAAAAAAAAATTAAAAATATAACTATTTTCAATCAAAAAGTAATTACATGTAAAACATATTATTCAATTTTTATGTAAATATTTTTCTCTCTTAGAATCAACAATTTTTCGATTAGAATTTCTATATAATTTTGATCAAGATTTTTATATTACAATTCAGCAAAGTTAAATTTTGTAAGTGACTAGCAAATTTTGTAGATTTTTAATAATTATTAACACTACATATCTTTGTGTCTGAATGCCCTTTCTTGTCTGTTACACTTCTAGAAGTTATAGTATATACCAATCGTTGCATCATGTTCAGATTTGGTAAGATGTATTAAGAAGATTCTAATTTTTTGAATTTAATATTCATTAGAGCATCCATTTGATCTACTTTTTAAATAATAAACTAGTCAGTTATTTTAGACAAAATTCTTCATGGAGGAAATAGTTTGATTTTTTTTTTTAGGCTTAATGTAATTGAAAACGCACGAAATAGCGTTTCAATTGTAAGTATTAATTATTTGTTATGTTTTTAAGATAATGTGGTCAAAGAGTCTATCATTTTAGCTACTTTAAAATTTGCTTTATCAAATATTGATTATAAGTGAATTTGAATCCAATCTATCTAAATATCTACTAAAGATTTACTTATTATCAACCTTTGTTCTTTAGATAGGTCGTTATTTGGATTGATACCTAATTTACTCATAGTAAATTGCACTGAATTATCCAAAAGACTATTTGTCTTATTATTAATGTAAGCGGAATTTCCGATAGCGTATTAATTAATAAAATCAGTGTATCAATTACCTGTATTAAGCTCTTCGGATTCTAGTTGTTTATGAAACAATTTCAATTTTACACGTTTTTCATAAAAATCAAAGTTACTATAAAATCAACAAACATTCATTCAAGTTCTTGAGCTTGCAGAATTCTTTTGTTTTTTTATTCAGATTTCGATTATAAATATCACACAGACACACTCATCAATTGTGATGGACCTGCTCATTGCAATTATTATAATATTATTATAATAATATGGCTATTGATTAATATAATACAATATAAGGCTGCTACGAAATAAGTTCAAATAAGCATTTTTAAAACGAATTGAATTCCGAGCAGTTTTAAGTATTGAGTCCATGGTTAAATAATAACCTAGTAACGTACAGGCACGTCCCTGAGGGAGGGGGGGGGGGGTGATAAAGTCACGTAAGTCGTGAGATTATCTGTTTTTGCTAATAGATAAATTAGTATATTTTTCGTTAACGAATAGATGAAATTTTCGTTTATACTCGGAACTCAATAAATATATTATATTTTTGCCGTTCAGATATGTTTAGGTAGTAGGTACTCAATTACTATGCACTGTAATGTCAGCAGTTATCACCTGTCGTTTTCAGTATAATCATACCGATTATATAACCAGTATTATTGTCTTTCATATTTTATTTCCAACATTATCAAAATTGATACGCCAAAATGTAATATTGTATTGTGATCATTATATTTATTGGACGAAACTGTAACCGCTTGAATACTTTGGCAATAATACATTTTGAAATGTTGAGCTAAATTGTTTTCTTTGATGTAAGACATCACATGATATGCTAACGAATATAATCGACTACCATCCCTGGAACTTATATTGCTAACGCATACCAAAAAGCGATGTAATTTTCATCCCTTACATACATTTAGTAAAATTAAAATTAGATTTCCTTGTTAACCGAAGCAGAGCGCTTCAAACTTTCAAAATCAGTATCTAGCTATTCAATAATTTGCCTATCTATAACGACTAACAATAATATATATATATCGGTTAAAAAGGCACGTACTACACAATATGCACGTCTTGATGGTATCACTCAACTTAAAAATATGTATTAATCGTTCTAATAATAATAATAATTTTTTTTAGATTCTGAACGGTTACAATGATTATTTGATATATGTTTTGTGTCTTAACACTTTTTTTCTTACGGAAAAAATTATCCGATAACATTTATTGCATTTTAATTTTTTTTATAAAATGTTTAAAATATAATATAAGGTTTCTTATAAGTTTTCATTTTAATAATTTTATAAAAATAGCATTAACCCACTTTAAGTATTTTTGAGGTTTTGAATTTCAAATGTTGAGGAATATCCTGCAACAGGTATTCAATTATTATAACAAAATCGAATTTAGTGTTTTTTGTCATGATTCCAAAAAAAAAGTTTTAATCTTCAACAAATGTTAAAAAAATGTAAGGTTCCAAGATGCTTCCAAACCAGTAACCACTATACAATATTTAATATATTGGGATACTTTTTGAGTAATTTATAAACTTTTAAATTGTCACGTTTATTTTGGTTTTTATTTGACTTGTATATGATAAAGATTTGGTTTGTCAGTAAAATAGATTTAATATTTAATACAAGTCCATAAAATATTTTCTTACTGCAATTGAAAAGTATCAAAAACACAATATAGTTATATGTACCTACATTGTTTTTAGAACCTGAGCCAAGCGATGAACGTACTGATTTTACAATGATATGTGTTATTTTTTTTATAATTTTTTGTATCTGCCATCACCTTTTAGGACAGTAAAAATGCTTGAATTTTCTTTAACAGTAATTTTTCTGATAGTAAAGTGACATTTGAAAAATATTAAAAATCCTTAGTCAAAGTTTTTATTTATAAGCATTTAAAATTCAAATATTGACAAAATACGAAAATTATTTTATTCACAATAATATCATAAAATATACTTTTATTGGTGCCTAAATTTCAAATTTTGGTAAAATCCGTTGATATCCAAAAAATAAATGTATGTAAGATTTATTTTTTATACCTTGGGATTGAAAATTAATTACAAAGTTTTTCATAAATGTTGGTAACAAGAATTTAAAAATAAAATTAGTGTAAAATAAATTTTTAACAGTTTAAATTTAAAATGTAGACAAAATTCTAAAAAAATCGTGAATTATTTTATAGACGGATTGGCTGACAGTTTGTCTTTGCTCAGAATCGTTTTTCGTCGTATACAGTGATGCATCATTAAATTAGCACATCCATTACAGTGATATACTCGATATCGACGTGCACATGACATCTTCTATAACTATAGAATAAAGGTTAACTACTTGTTAGCTATATTTTATTTTTAATTTTAAAAACGTTTTATCGTAATTTAGGTTTTCTATTTTGGATTTGATCCGAAGAGTTATCTGAATTTTTGAAAAATACGCTATCGTCTTATTACAAGGCGAGTGACTTAGTGCCACAAAAAACAAAACAAAATAGAGAAAAAACTGATGAAGATCGATTTTTTTCGAACAGGTGGGATCAACATCAGATGAGATCAAAGTTAATATTTTCAGTGTGAAACTGTGAACTGTTGATCGTTACAACGACGTATGTGTTGATAAAAATTCGTAATTTTTATAATTTAATCCACCAACCTCATTCAATATAATAATACGCTTGGACTTAATTTCCTTAATTTTTTAAACTCGATCAACTGGACATTATTATTTCCACTCGAGATCGCACGTTACCGTGCAGAAACAAAGTGGTATAACAAAAATCACGTGGCGATCCTGGCATGGACGCTTTTGCCAGCGGTAAATATAATAATATTAAAAGTAATAAATAAAAAAATATATATAATATATTATTATAATGTTTTATTTAAATTATTATATTATACGTCGTTCACACATTGCTTTTCGCTATAAATACATTATACGCACTCTCGAATGAGCAGTCTATATATTATAATAAACCGTGACCGGAGAAACGAATCGGTTTGACCGATTGACAAAGTCGACCCCATCGAGGCGTGGGGAAACGGTGGGTAAATGGTGGTTGGACGATGGGTGAGTAATACGAACGGTGTCCCGCAAAGTTCTGTAATATATGTTATCTACTTTCGAAGTTCACTCGGCGTATATACAGGGAGGTTCGCTGAGCATGCTCCGTCTCCGTTTTCATCCCTTAATAGACAATTTAGTAAACATTTGATTCTTATATTTTTTTAAATATACACTTAAAGATCATTAATTTCACACATTTCTCACATTTCTATAACTTCAAATTAATTCATTTGTGCCATTCGAAAAGGATCAAATCCAGTGGCGGTACACACTTTTTTCTCCTAAAAACGATCATATTTTACTGTAAACTTTTGAGTCATCATACAAAAAGGCGGTACTTATTTACGCCTAATTGACTGACAACATTATTGGATTTCGATGACACAAGTCTTATGTTGGAAAACGAAATTTGATTAATTAACTCACTGTAATATTATGTTCTAATCGAAGGGATTTAATTCGTTTGTTTTTTCCACTGAAGTACCAATGTATGAACGTACAAGTAAAAGTAAACGTAAAAGTCGTATTTTTCATTATAACATAAAAAAAATATATGAAAAACATTTAAAACTGTCCTAATAGTCCAACTGTGCTCCTCAGGCAATATCAAATTATATATCGTTTCGAGTTTCTTGATAACCATAGTAATTATATGTATTGTATTTGAAATCAATGTAATAATGTATACCCATAAAAAATAAAACATTCATTCATACAAATGATAAAATGTTCAAATTATATATTCTAATTGTGATTAACGTATCAGTTGCCACATACTGACAATTTTAATTATAGCCACCAAAATATCGTCATATTTTCCTATATTAATCTTCTTAAAACACGAACAACGGTAATCGACACTTAAACAAATGATTTTTTTTTTTTTGACATGTCTAAATCGAAAATCCGTCTGTTTAATCAATTTATGTCTCCATTTTCTTTTAATCCTAAGAAAATCATCTCCTTAAAAATGAACAGTTAAAATTAATGGTTGTCATATTTTGAATACGAGGAGTTTGCATCGCAACTGAACACCAACTTTAAATGACACAGAAAATACAAATTTTTGGAAATATTATAGCTTTTTATAGGAAGATTTAAAAATTCCAAAAATAAAAAAATTCTTAAATAAACACACAGTCTTTATAGAGGAAACGGACGTGACGAGCGTGTTTGTTGAATCACCCTGTATTGAAACCGTTTTCTCCCAATTAATTGACGCCAATACGTCTCGTCCGACATTGTGCAGCGTACTCGGTCTTGTCGGGGCCGAGTTTCCCGCGCGTGGAAAACACATTATCTCTTTCGCCGATCACGACCTCAAGTGTTTTACTATATTCCGCATATTGTATGCTGCCTTCAAATTTGTTCAAAATTGTGCTACACAACGACTTACAAATTATACACGCGTTAACCCAGCGGCGTACGAAGTAGAGGAGGGCTAAATGCTGACAACCCGCACCATTGCCCTCATTATTATTACCTTTTTTCTGTTTGATATTTATCAAGCTTCAACCATATTAAACTCGTAATCAAGGACTTATATAGTCGTATAACACGTCTCAACGGATTAGCTATAGCTAATATAAATGAAAAAGAAGAATTTACCGAAGTTGAAGTTGTGAAAACATTTTTAAAACCTCACCTAAACGTCTAAAATAATTATAATAAACAAGATTAAAATTAAATTGTATTTTATTGCTCATTATTTTTATGATAAAAAGTTTTTTTTAAACATATTTTTGTTTATATTAATTATTATTGTTTCATATCAGTATAAACTAAGAAGTACCCACTTTATTTTTCAAACCTAATCTTCTCATTTATGTGATAACTGTAAATAATTATTAATTTTCAAGTCCCCGCACATTGAAAATCCTGCGTACACAATCCTACGGTTAGCTACTGCAGAGAACAGCGAAACGTAATGAAAGAAATGTTAAATATTTACCGATATTTCCACGCAATTTTTTGCCACATATCGGCGCTGTCTTTGTAGTCAAATAATTTTAAGTTCTATAATTGTGTAGGTAACCTTACTGCAATGACGTATAGACAATATGAATACTTGATAAATATATTTAAATTCAGAATACCATTTTACGGTTTATTTGATGTTTTCTTGTTACTTCGTACGATATATATTAGTCAATACGCTCGTGTGTACAGACATCACAGGCCATAAAATATTTTTTAAACATCATTCCGAATATTTATGACTAATACGACTATAAAACCGTAAAACTTAAGTCCTAAACGTAGAATAAAACTGTAGTAAGTACAAGTTTTATTAGTCGTAGTAATAATAAAACTCGAGTTAAAGGTGAATTGAAACTTTTGCGTATTTCATGTCCAGGTATAATGCGTAGTTATTTATAATATTAAAGTGACTTGATATTAAAAATAATAATTTATAGTTTTAAATTTTTAGCGATAGCAATTATGGCAATAATAAGAAGAAGTCCTACGTTTAAATTTTTAATGATTCTCCATAAATTATTCTGTTACCTGTATTGTTTGTAATAAATGTGTATAAATGAAACAAGGACACAAGTTCACCCAGTTAAAAAAAATTGTCATGAATCATTTAAGTTGGTTTATAAAAAAAATATACGACAGTGTATAACCTAACCTAACATAATGTATGAAAATGCACGTTTTGAGAAACGGTCTTTATTAAATGTTCTGCCATTTTCGCCATTATTGAATTTTCAACGTCTTATTTAACTGTGTATAAACTATATCGTCAGTTAAAATGAGACGATCGTTGATTGATAATACAATTGTCATTTTTTTTTTTAATTCTACGGAGCTATAACATTTGACTTTTAGAGAAAGACGTTTATAGTTTGTATATACGAAAAATAATAAAGTTAGTTTATTATTTTTCCAACGAATCACGCTACAGTAAAATGTCAATTACGGTGACAGCGATCGTTGTATTTCTGTTTGATAGTTATTTAATGATATTTTAATACTCCAAAAGTACCATAATTTGTTCTTTTTTTTTTTTAGAAAAATAATGTTGAAAATAGATTGTCATTTGTCGTCTCATTTCATTGATTTATAATAGTAATATCAAGTACAATTATGAACTAAATTTATGTGGTCTAGTTTTAGTGAATGGCTTTTTTAAATCTAAGTTACATTATCTACATCAGTTTGTAGGTATCTAATCAATTATTAAGTTTTTTATTATTTTCTTTATTGCTGAGAAGTGGTCAAATATATCAAAATTATTCACCTGCCAATATAGAATAAGCTAAGAGATGCAACAGTCATACTATTGTTTTTATAAGGAAACGGTAACGTATAGTTATTCAAGCCAAAGTTAAGAATAATCCAAATTAATTATTATAGTTACATAAATATTAGCTATAAATAGCTTATTATTATAAAAATGTATATCCAACTACTTATGTCCATAATAAGTATGAGCCCCTAATAAGAAGTGATGTGCAATTAGGAATATTCCCCAAAGAATGTTCCCGGGAACAGGGAATATTCCCCAACCTCTCGGGAAATTTCTTTAGAAAAAAAAATATGTTATTCAATATTTCAATTTCAGTATGTTTATTTTTATTTTTTTAACGTATATAAATGAAAGTCGGGTCGTTTATTTTGTGATCATCGTACATATTTTAATAAAAAATTAACTTATAGTTACTTAATAACTTTTTTTAAAGAATAAATATCTAAACTGACATAATATTAATAAAGAGCTGTTATTTGGATCATTTACAACCATAAGTTTAATTTAAAACTATAACCTATGGTCAATATTTAAAACCTAACCTAACCGGGGAAATTCCCGAAACTTTATTCCCGGGAATTTGTTCATCACTACTAATAAGTACCTAATCGATGTTTTAATCCATTTAATTTAAAATCTGTGTTAAATATTTTTTGTCACGTCTGCACCGAAAGTTTGGTTTTCGATAGCGGTTGAAGCGTCGGAAAGCGTCCCTTTTTCGTCCAATTGACGGCAAAGTGGAAATTCCAAAAAATGGCTGGTGGTAAAGTGAAAATCCCCAAAGGTGCTGGGCGCACATACCACGCGCGTATTCCCTGCACAACCAGCCACTGAAATCTATACCACGGTCCTTACAAAACATAAACTTTTGGTTACATATTATAACCTGTACGCGTGACGCTTAAAATAAATAAAACCAAATCGTTTCTTCCGTGAAATATGGTTTTCGTAGAATTATGGTCTAGTTGTTGCATAGATCATTCTTGCATTACCTTTGCCGTGATCAACGAATTCAGAGGCGTGACAAAAAATAGTACGTGTAGCTCGTGCGGGTAGGCAATTTCAGTCTTGGGAAAAATAGCTCACTTCCCGCCCTTGCCACACAATATACTATTTTGATGCTTAGTTTGTTTTATGAAACACACGTAATGATACAATTTAAATGCTAAATACTGAGTAAAAAAGAAGTACCTACCAATGGAATGTGATTACACAATTATTATGTTATGATATGAGTAATGAACAAAAATTGATCAAAACAAAGTCTGATAGAAAAAAAGAACAAAGAATATTAGTTAACAATTTTTAATTGTTTGAAGTGAAAAAAACATATTTCGTAGGTATCGATTAAATATTAGTAGTTTAATAAAAAAATATTTTTAATCTACAGAAATTATTTGTAAATAATTATTGAATTTGAATTGGTAATATGAATCGTTAATGACGTGTAATTATACAAAGTTGTTTTTATGGCTATATAATTATTAATGATTCAATTAAAAATTAATTTTCGTTAAATCGATATAATTTGTAACAATAATGTAAGAACTCTCTGTCTACTTATGTAGTATTATTATTACCTATTTTATATTATTAATATTTTCATCATTGGATATTCGCCAAGTTAATCAGTCTTCAATTTTCATTTGTCTTAACTCTTAAACGTAGTGAATCTCATGGTACTTACTCGAACTTTGATCTGAGTCCTGTGAGCTACTAGCGCCTTCGTTTGTGTCCATAAATACTGGGTCATCTCTGTTTCCTTCAAACGGATCTTCAGTGTCTGGCGGGCCTGCCACTGAAACAATAAAAACAAAAAGTTGAAGTTTTAATTCTCTAAATAAATTGGTTATCACAAAACTATAATGATTGTATAATATCTTCTTGAGACATTTTTGGATACATTTGTAAGGTTCTTCGAAAGCAAGTTCGCCGTAAACGCATAAATAAATACCAACAAAATGAGCCAATGGCCTACAACGTAGTAATAAGTTTTAATAAAAGGTAGGCACCTATGTGGAATAAATATTTACTGTTTTTCATTTGATCATGTGAAACAAAGTATGCATAACTTGCAGATTTACAACTACGACAGATATCTTTGAACACTATTTTGAGTCTCCTAACTTGATGACAATCGACCAAATCACTTAAGATTTGGATACGTTAATAAATTATTTGTAATACGACGTATACTGTAAGTTCGTTGATAACATTTTGAAATTTCAACATTTAGGAAAAGAACAAACTTTCCATGTGCTATTTGGGACATATAATTACGTAATGCTTAGTTAAAATATTTTTATTTTTATTTCTATCTCTATTTATTTTATTGAGTATAAAAACTAGATGGTTTTATGTAAACAATATAATATACAGAAATAGTGTAATACTAATTGAAATCTTTAAATGACAAATTTATTGTGTTATAAATGTACAATAGTAAAAATGTTACGCTATCACACAGTTCTTCATAAATAATCTGTTTATAATTTTATGTTTTCAAAATTGAATATAACTTGACGAGTTTTCTAATGCGCCCATAATCATTGATCAATAAATAATAAATAAATTTCATCGATCTATAATTTAACTTACAATCCACTTTTCTAGCGCTATTTGGGCTATATAAACTGTAATTTCTAATTAAATGTATATTTTTATTTCTATCTTATTTTATTTTATTGAATGTAAAAACCAAACGGATTATTTTTGTCAAATGACATAGCGTATAGAAATAATGTAGTACAATAACAGCCATGAGATAAATAAATAGAAATATTGAATCAAAAAATGTATGAATTATAAATATAATTATAATTATCAATTATAACTTATTAATGTTACGCTATCACGCAGTCTTTCATAAATAATCCGTCATAGGTATATCCAAATACTCGTGTGAAGATGTCGTTGGAACTTGCAAGTGGTGTATCTGTCCAACATACCATACCCTGTCATATCCTAACTTTGATAATGTATTTATCGAATTTTTATAACAGCATATGCATAGCTAATGTTAGAGTAAATTTACTTACTATCAAATTTATATTTTAAAACTGATACTTAAAACTAATTTGAAAAAGAAAAAACTATTTAAGTACCTACTACTGCTTCATACGGTTTTATTATAAAATATACATATGAAAAAAAGTCACAGAAACCACACGTCATGTGGGTATAACGTCCTCCTATCTTAAGTATTATAATCAGCTGAAAATGTACATCATAACCCATTAAGAAGAATTACTTTCCCATGGGTAATGTACCATATTTTTTATTATACTATAAGTCTCTGGGCCAAATTTTTACTTTCTTCAGTAGATCTTACCTGGAGTTGCTCAAGTTAGTCCGGTTATCCATATCGTACCTTTTTAATATTTAAGTGCGTTCGCAATAGTATCGCTAATAATTTTGGTAGGTGAATGTAAGGTCATATACATGGTAAAAAAAAGCTGAGTATCCATGTTAGTCGCTACACGGCGAAAAAGTGGTATATGTGTAAGTTCCTACAAGGTAAAAAAGGTTTGTATGTAAGTTCCTACATGACAGAAAAAAATATTTTCATGTATAAAACTATATAAAAAATACCATAACAGGTATAATTCATACATTTTAATATTTCATAATTCAATAATAAATTGAAAATTTATAGAAACCCGATTTTTACCAGACATCAAGGGTTATTCATGACATAATATTATATTCCACACGTCTTGATGAGTGTCAAAACCTAATATAACCCTAACCTAACCTATCATTCATCTACTGCTCATAAATTCATAACCACACATTTTACACCGTTAAGACGTATCACACACATTTTGTCTATAATTAAAAATGAAATTTGGAGTTTGATTTACAGTTCGAAATTATATAAATATTTGTTTTTATTGAATAAATGTATTATAATTAATAATATTAACGCCAAACTGAGTCCCTGGAAATTTTCATTTTTTCGATGAAGTGAACACATTGTGTAAATTGTTGGTAAACTATAGATTCCGAACTTTATTGCTCGTGTGAAAACTTGTATCATGTCAATCCACAATACGAAGTCCAAAAGTGGAGGCGAATGTACTTAAAGTTGTTACAAATGTTTGGAAATCGATACCTACTTTGCAGTAGAAATGTAATTTGTCAAGATGAAAACAATACGCGTATGATCGGGAAAACGCGTAACCTAACAATTTTCGGATAATCGTCAAATGTCTATTTTTATGAAATTACGAATTTCTATGATTTCGATTAAACATGATAATTTTCTGCAGGACGTATGGGGTGAACGATAATGTGGTTTTATATTAACGTATGTGCTATTGATACATGGATGCGTGTGCTTTTGGGAAATTTGCAGTGTGGTATCGATGTAGGAGAGGTGTGTGGATTTGAACTACGACCTTTTTTTTTTTCCGAAAGTGAGCGCTATGACGACCGCCGGTCTATAGGATATCACGTGCGATACGTACTTTAAATAAATAAATATATTGGGGAAATCGTGTGGAGATAGCGAAGACGACTCTCCGGACGAAACTCGGAAATATTGAATCTTCGGAACTCCGGTGCGGTGGCGGCGTTCGCATGTAGGTAATAATATATGTATACACTATACATATATGCGGGTGAGCGCTATATTTTGGGTTTCCGCGCAATAAAATATATATATATTATTATTTATATAGGTGTAGGTATAGTGTACGCCGATACGAACGATATTTCTTACGGTGTTTACGGGACGTGGCCGAATAGGTTTTTTTCATTTGTATAATATATAATATACTTCCGTATCCGCGTTGCGTGTCCTGGTTATTATTCGAATAAATCGTTCGGTGATTTGTCGCCGGCTCGAGTCATTTCACACACGTTTTGGCCCGGTAACACGCGTATGCGAAAATTGCGCACGCACCCACACGCACACACTCGGGCAAGCGACACGACACCAAAACGGTTTGACTGTGCCCCGTCGGTCGGGAATAAATGACTAACGAATAAAAACGGCGACGTGTCAGACGTGATAAATGGTGGTTGAGAAAAAAAAAGAATAATAATAATAATAATAATACAAAAAAGGCGAAGCGGAGTAATAATAATAATATGTATATACATAGGCGAATAAACGAGTATATATTATACACAAAACGGTGCGTGCTTGCGTATTATTTTTATTATTATTATTATTATACTCCGGTGGTGTCTGTCGGTATATAAATAATATGA
Organism: Sitobion miscanthi; assembly: GCA_008086715.1. Classification (NCBI taxonomy): domain Eukaryota; kingdom Metazoa; phylum Arthropoda; class Insecta; order Hemiptera; family Aphididae; genus Sitobion; species Sitobion miscanthi. The sequence goes on from CM017803.1 coordinate 8,390,135, forward strand.
CGCGGATGCGCATACTTCGTACGCCGTTCCAAACCTAACGCGTTTGTTCGGATGACAAACTGTGCGATTTTCGTCAAACAGAAAAACAAAAAACGCCCACCGACCAGACGGCGCGCGGGGCCTTTGGTTTTCGACTTTTGTCGTCATCGTTTTAATATCATAATAATATTATTATTGTAATATTTATTTCTGTATAGTGTTGCGCACGCCGTAAACACTGGGGTATATTATCTTTCATAAATTTTCACTTTTTTTTTCTTTTTAAGACTGTAAAAAACATAATTTATCGCCTCATATTTTAAACGATTTCACAGCACCCTCGATCCAAGTTCGACTCCGTTAAATCGTTCAGCTGCGGGTGATGCTAATGGCGATACGTACACTGCAGATAGATCACTGAGAAGATCAAGTGCTGCAAAGCATTGGGCGATTCATTTTGAATGGCTTTCCACCATCTACATTGCACCCACCTATGCGACCTACTCTTCGTCGTCCACCGGCCGTGGCCAACCTTTACGTTGCGGTTTTCCTATTGCACGCACTCATAATATGCACCCGATGATCGTAATAGTAATAACTATATCATAATCTTTGCGTTTTCCCATTTATCATTTTCTATCGTGTGTGCGCACCAAACGCGCTTGCTTGGAAAATTTTTTGGTATTATTATTGTTATTTTTGCACACAATACCATAATATTATACTCAGACCGAACGCGCGAACAATAGGACATGACACGGCCGCCGGAGGGCGTTTTGCCCGTGTCGTGAGACATTGTCGTCGCTCCCACCGCCGTCGTCGATTATAAATGTTTGACACTATTCACTGTATAGAGAAACACAGCAGTATAAGCGTAGAAATTACTTTAGACGGTTTCCGCTTTTTGTTTTTCGAGTTTCGTTTATAAAACAAACACACACACACACAGTAGTAAAGACATTATATGAAAAGAAATAACTCAAACATATTATTATACATAAGACGATATTGTTTAAGGAAAACCCAATTGAATTTCTAAATATTGAATACTTTCTTACAATACCTACCTACGTATTATCATTATGTTTTTTAGTTTTTTAATTTTTTTTCAAATATAACGATTAACGGAAAAACGTATTATGTACGTTTGGCACGAATGTCGTATTATCAATATTTTAACAACAGAAACAAAAGTAAAGTGTTGTTTGATGTTGTGAAAACTGAAAATTATAAAAGAAAATAAAGTTTTTATATTTTAGTGATATAATCAAATAGTAAACAATTACTTATTACAAATTATAAGTTAGGACGGTTTAGTACATACATTTAATTTATATTTGTGGAAATTGTGTGTTTTAAGATGATTTGCAAATATTTCGTTTTCACGTTATTAGTCGTAGAGGATAATTACCGAACATGAGAAATACTATGTCTTAACTATATCTAACATATAAAAGTCATAAATAAATTTTGTTATAAGCATTAACACATAACTTAATACTTATATTTTTGGAAATTATTGTCCGTTTTACGGAGCTCCTCAATTTCACTAGCAATTAAAAATCTTATGGTCATGGTGTGTTGTGGTTTTTTTTTCAGATTAACGTTTAGGGGGCAGTAAATCGAATGCTAAAATAGTTTATTATGTCATAAATATTTATAAACTTAACAGCGATAGAAAAGGATCGTTCGTATTTGATGATAAAAAAAAGTATAATGTGAAAACACGCGTTTAATTGCATTTGTCTCGTAAAAATCAAACCATTTGAGATTTTAAATGCGTCCACATACTTTAAAGTTGGCTACGTATATTTATAGTGTACTATGGTATATGGTAAAAATGCCAAAATAGGTACCAAATATAAAACCAAAATAAGACAACGACCACATAAATGTTGTACCTATGTAAATTATTTGACGTAGACGAGTCGTCATTGTGAGTTGTGACGGACTAATAATGTCAGGCGAGCGCCTCTTCGGTGTCAACGTCCGAAACCTTTTATAATTCAATACCTATCATAATAAAAAAATTTAGGACGATGAGGCGAAGAGTTAAAACGACCAGTGAACGGCATATGACATCGTCCAAACTTAAGAATCTAAAAGGAATTTAATATTTCTACCACGTGTTCGTTTCTCGAACACTCGGCGTTGACATTTCCATCATTTTTTTTTCGCAAATATTTTGCGTGTGATCGGCCTCACGTATTTTGCATGACGATTTGCGATGTTTGCTCTCCTCATATTATACGTTCTTTTATTATAATATTATTAAGCGTAAAACGAAAAAAAAAATAATACGATTCACCGGCTGAAAACGATCCGATTATTTGATCACACGTACACGACGGTACCTATTATTATTAATATTGGTGATTTAAACTCCGTAAATTTACCAAAAAAAATTTTCCCAGTACCTACATATTTTCACCGTTTTAAACACCGATCAAACACTCAATTTATATATATTTTTATACATATCTTAAGATTTGAGTAGCCATTGCTATATATTTATGTTACGTTATTAATAACTATACAGCGTTCTCTTATATCCTAAATCCCATTTTAGTACAACAGTAATTAATCATCATTGATCATTCATATTTTTTACAACATACAAATTTACAACCAAAATGTAGTCAAATAGATTCAATAATCGTACATTATTATTATCATTCCTCTTATAATAATTTATAATAATCAAACATACTGTTAACTGTTGTAAAATATTTCGTGTTGCGTTATTTTTCGTTCAATGATATTCTATAAACTACGTTTTGCGTTATTTTTTGTTTTATGATTTGTAATATATTTTGTTAATCGTTATGTTTTGTTTCATGGTATTTATTTTTGATTTTCAATTTCTGTTATAATTAGGTTAACAAATGTTAATCGTTTTTTTTTTTCAAATATAACGTTATAATCATAACGTTGTTTTAACGTTTGCATGCCTTGGTTAGAAGTAATATTAAAAGTATTAAGTTTTTATAAATTCGAATAAATTACTCTTCGACTTCAAAATAATGGTGAAAAATTCCATGGCCAAAAATGAATTTATAATATAATTTTTCGAAATGTACCTTAATGATATTTTTACCGTGGATTTACTATTTACCAGTACAATTTTATTATTGTTCGGTTAGGTTAGGTTATTAAATTTTTTTTCTGTGAAATTCACATCACTAATTACTATCATCACTGTCATTATATTTTGTCGTAGGTATAGTATCGCAGACGGTTCGTTCTCGGAGACTGCATTATAATAATATATTATAACGACCGCGAGAGCCAATCTCCGACCCCGGTCTTTTATTACGGCCGTCGACGTCTTCGTGTGTGCGCCGCGTCTACTTTGGGGTTAGGTCGACCCGAACAATGTATATATGTACACACGATGAGGGTTGACTGAGGGGGGGGGGGGGTAGCACAAAGCGTTTTGACGATTCATCATTTACGCGGACGACGACTACACACAACTGTATATACTACTAAAACTAGTAACTACCTACTGCAACAACTATCAGCTTATACCATACAATATAATATATATATACGACAACAACTCTACTGCTATTATTCTACATCATCGTGACACGCGTGCACACACACAGGACGATCTCGTACGAGACCGGCGGCAACGACGACGAAGGCGCGAAGTAATTTTATATATTATTATAATGTGGGTGGTGGGTATAAATGGGTATGCCGGCGGGTGCGCGGGGTGGGCTCGTATGACTGTGCGTGCGTGTTCGGAAACGGGCAGAAGGTATGGAGTGTTAGAGTGTAATATTAAAACAATACGCGCGTGTGTCGGTGTATAATAATATACGGTCCGAGATTAATATAATAATATTGTTATAATGTGGAGCACGTGTAGGTGTTATTATTTTATGTACCTTTTGCGATCCTTCTGAGATCGGGAATGAACCGATATAATATGCCGTGTAACTATTGTCATCGCCAGCTATTCGTACTGGCAAGAATTTTTTGCCGTGTAATATTTTTTCCGTGAAATTCGTCTCAATCGCATCACCGACTATTATACAATATAACATATTATCCGTAGATTCAATGTCACATACTATCGAAACATCGCCGAGGGAATTAAATATCGAAAGGTAATAATATGCTGTCATAAAAATCGTAGGTAGTTTTCTAAAGAAATATGCACACGTTTTTATTAAACGCCTATTATACGACCTAGGCCATCCCGTTTAAAAATATATTAAATGCTGATAATATTATGTTGTACGAATTTTATGGTATAGGTATACAAACATTTGAACGCAACGACGAATGCTTTAACTATGCCATATTATAATTTATTGAACAAAATAATATAATTTATTAGTTTTGAATATTTGATAAGTAGCTTTTTTTTAATGATATGAAAAAGTAAACAATGTTTAATTGGTAGGTGCAACGATCATAATACGATGACTATTTACATTTGAAAAACAACTAGAGAAAACCAATAGGTACTTATTACTTTTATTTTCACCCAAAATTTTTCTTAACAGTTAAATATACATTTACGCAGGAGACGATCAGGATTAACGTTTATTTATTTTTTTAAATAAAATATAGTAAATTTGGTTCTACAATTTCAAAATTATCTAGACAATATTATAGTTTTCATTAACATAACGTCTAGAACGAAAAATATAAAATAACTTATTTTTCTAGAGCCTTTTAAATTAAAAAAAAAAACCAAAATACTTCTTTACTTTTTAGTGCAATGGACATCTCAGCTCTTTGTTTATGTGACACATTACTTATTGTTTACAGACGTTTCGCATTCCTCTAACTGTTTTCTTTTCACTTTTATATATATTTTACATTTTTTTCTAAGAAAAACTTAAAAATTAATGTTGGTAAGAGAAATTTTACCTCATTCAAACCCAGGTATCATTTTATTAGATCGCAAGGAAGACGATTCTTTCGCAGAAAAACAAAATGATAAATTCTTACTATTCTGTATACAATTCAAAAAACAAAACGCAGTAAGTATCTTACAACTTGATGGCTAACTAAACATGAATTTGTATATTTTATCAATGTGTAGGTTGGTATGCATCTATAGAGAAATTAAACTAAATTTTAGAATATTCTACTTTATACTTTGTTTTTACAGTTTCACATTTAAACAAAATCTGTGTCTAGTTCAAATTCTGTGTAAGACTAGATACACATTATTATTGCGGCTGAGACACGGTTTAGCATAAAACACCTTTTTTGCGACACGATTGAGCCAAATTGTCGGGCGTATCAAAGGAAATCGGAATACAAAAGAAAACCTACACGATTGAGCATAAAAAACTCTGCAACGTTGCCACTTGCCGTTTTCCATTTTAAACTATATTATACAAAAGTATTTATTTAAATAATTATAATAATTCAAAATATAAAATATCAAAAAAATAACAAAATAATAATGATGATGATAATAATGATAATGATAATAATAAAAGTTATCAATATAATAAAATCAAAATATGGTAGGAATTAAAAAAATATTGCATGGTTTATAAGTCAATAATACTATAGAGTATAGGTGATCGAACACTGATATTAATTCTATAATAATTTTGGAATTTTATCTTAATTTATTATCTTATGTTTTCCTCCAATTTAAAATTTTTTAAACGTCGGAAATTTATTGTTTCGGAACTAATTTATTAATCGATAACATTGTCGATAAAGCCGCTTCAAATTCTCAAAAATATTTTTTCAAATAATTGTGCTTTACACGTCATAATATTTTCTATATTATTTGTATTGTATTAACTTCTATTAAGTTAAAAAATATTAATTTCATAAATACATTATAACAACCATAGGACCCACATTTAAAAATGACTAGGAAGAAAATGTTCAATGCATTTCATAAAATATACAATTATGATACAACGGCGTTTTGAATAGGCAATATAGCTACACTCTGACGTAGGGTCCATTTTTTCGGTATTTCATGCATGACAATTTCATTAATAAAATATTATTATAACTTTTCAATGCAAACCGTATGAAAGTATGCATAATTTCAGAAGAAACACACCGGAAAGTGAATAAATAAAACTGGACGACGATTCTTGTCCCGTAATAATGTATGATCTAAGTATTAAGTAATTTAAAAACTATTACATTCAAGTCAGTTATGAGTAGCTTATAGTGGTTACTTACACAATAGAAAATGCATAAAAATCAAAAATTATTCTTTGACATTTGTTACATTTATTGTGACTGAAAAACGAATGATCTTTTATTGGATTTAAATGTGCATTAATAAATATGTTGTGATAAATACAATAAACATTCGAAAGAACATTTGTAACGCTATATATAGAGGCTGACATAGTAAAATAAATATTTAAAATTGAAGCCTATATAAGAACATAATATTATAAAGGTCATGTAAAGCTTCTAAATAATGATACCCAAAAGATATCTCCTAAACTCATAATTAAACCAAAATTATAGTCCAGTCAAGTTTTATCTCGGTCAATACCTATTATTACTTAGTATCAAATAGAAGTATGAAACGTGCACACAGGAAAACATAACTCTATAAAAACGGCGCATTAATTTTAAATTAAAATAGTTATTTGCGAATTTGTTATACTATATAGGAATATTATTCAAGTATTTTAATAGGTCCACGGTAGAAGTTAAGTTGCGCACATGTGTCGGTATTTTTACTACAAAGAGATAGGGCGGGAAGTATTAATTAAAAATTGAAAATTCTCGGAAATTGTAATATGTAACAACTTTAGGATTGTTAGCTAGGGCCAAAAATAATTTACTTTGAATTGATCAGCTGCAGTCGCTTGGGTGACTGTTGATACGGTGACGATAAAAGCGCTACGTGACTATACATATATAGATTGCACCCGCACTGCAGCCCATTCCATACAATATATTATAAAGGAAAGTTTCACCGAATTTTAAATGAGACGTTTTACGTCAGCCAAAGTTCTTATTGTATGCAGGCATCTCATTCAAATTACAGTATGGCAACGAGTATCACGGATAAAAGTTCTATTAACAACAACGCACCTCAACGCATTCAATATTTTATAGAAACCTCTGATTACGCGATAAGCTCATTATAAAATAATTCTACACCCGGCACAGTGGAACAACTGACCCGAATTCGGTGTTCGAAAATGTAACGGGAAAATAATAATATTATTACCTACGGTAGGGGAAAAGAAAAATTATGCATAATGCGATTGTATAATGTAGTGCAGGTATGATAAACAAGCCAAAACAAATAAAAATAATATAACCAAAGTCGAAATCGTAACTACTCGTATTTACACGCAGCAGATGTGATTTGTGAATAAATAAAGGAAATAAAACAATTTTCGATCCTACCCATAGCACTTAAGCTTTATTTAGTACTAAATAAACAAAAATTCGATCACTGAAAAACAGACATTTGTAACTAACACAATATTGTGTTAGCAGTTGGAAAAAAAATGTCGTGATTACTGGAATGAAAACTGTCTTTTGGTACAAGGATCCACGTATTTTGGAAATTCACACATATTATTGTATCACACCTACATGATGTTATTAATAATAACATATTATTATATTATTTTTTTCACGCACATTGGAAGAGTATGTGCCGCCGTTGTAGGGAAGAGTATAATGCGCATACATAGGTTCCTGCAGAAATAAGTGTGTAATTAGTGGGGAGAGAGGATAAAAGTTTGCTAGTAAATAATAATATATAAAATATAATATTTATTAGCTTGGCTCAAAAGGATTATTTTACAATGGTCATCCTTGTTTTTTCAAACAACCACTTTCAATACTCAATTTCAAAACGCCACAGGAGGCCAATACCTCGGCTTGCCTCCCTTTTGCAGGTGCCTTTGTACGCACAGTATACAGGTCCCGATTAATACTTAAGGTAAATTGTGAAAAATTGGTAACCCTGCTTTAATTACCCTTTGTACAAATATTTTTTTTATATTTAATTTATATTTATAAGTTTGTACAAACTTTTTACATTTTTCAACCAATATAAAAAACCCATCATTATTTAACTTGAATAATAATATTTTTAACTTATTAAATAATGAATAAAAATTAAAACAATACAAATAAAATAAAATATTATAATGGAGTTTATTTTATTTTAAACACATGTATAATATATTTGAACCATATGTCCCACCACATTGAGGACTGATTGGTGTAAACAATTCCAATTAAACCACAGTACGACAACAGCTTGGTTTAAGGTATTGACACAGTCTAATCTATCAGAAAAAAATAAAAGATAATTTTTATTTTGAACCGCAAAAAATATCATTTAAAAAATCTAATATCTTAGATGATACCCCTAAGACCTAAGCACATGGTCAATCACGGTTCTATAGGCCTATTGTAGCCTATGCTGCTTACGCCTTAATCTATGCTTACGTTTACTTAAATGAAAAAACGATTTCTATAAACAGACTGAAGATTAAAAATTATAATGATCCATACTTATGAAAATATTTTTCCATTCACATAATTTCTTTAATAACAACGTCGATATTTGTATAAAAGATTTTCACTCTTTCGACTGCGCCAAAGAGTTCATAAGATCACACAGCAATAGTAAAATGAAGAGCGATATTATTTTCACAGAAAAACGACACAATAATAATTTCTCACTTCTTTTATCTGACTTAAGGAACCGGAAAAACCTGATTAAATAACCTGGAGTAGCTGTCCAAATATTTGATGGAATATGAATATCTACGAATTTCCTCGTTATGTACATAACTACGTATGCGACGCAGCAATCCTACATAGCTATGTCGTAGGGCATATATATAGATTGCGAGTGCAATACCGTTCGCATCATCGGTAACTCCTGAGGACGAAACTCCGCTTCAACAATGAAATAAATTACGAATACGGTTTTCACGGAAAGAACAATTTTCTCGCGTGCGCCCGAATGTGTATGCATACGATTCGTCACGATTCCTTAACGCGTCGGCAAAGTTATTACTTATGTATAGGAGGAGATCGCCAAGAAATGCTGGTGGCATTCCCCTGGGGAATCAGTGCCTCGGTCAAAGGCGTTTGTACGTTATCGTCACCGTCGGCTTGGAGAGTTCTAGGCTCGCGTGGGCTGTATTATACACGTGTATACAGTATAATTATATAATATATACGAACACGATTTCGTCGGACCACCTTATTGTAACTGCCATATCGTTTTGCTCCCAATGTAAAAATCGCAAAATTCGCAGACGACAAATCGACAAAAGTTATGATTCATGTTGAAAACCACCTAACGGTGACCGTATAAGGATTTTATGCATTACATTAAAATGATATATTTTCTAGTCGTAGCGCGCACAGTAGGCATAATATTGTAATATTAACCACGATTTCGTCGGACCGTCTTTTGAACCTATCGTTTTAGTTCCACTGTTGCAGTCACAATATATCTTATTCACAGACAAAAAACTGACGATAATAATATTGATATTAACCTTACGGCCGCCGTATGGAGATTTTATGCGTTATTTTGAAATAATATATTTTTTTAGTCGTACCGAGTGCAGTATTTTATAATATTTACACGCGTCGTAAATTATGTGCGTACTCGCCCGAACACGATGACGTGTACATTTAATGTATTATAATCGACTCCACGCGAGCACTCACTCAGCCGGGCGCGAAGGTGACGGTTTTTTTATAATAATAATTTCGTTCAAGTAAGTGGTAAGAGACGTTTCGCGATGGCACGAAAAAAATATAACGCCGTCGTAAATTAAAAATATAATTTTCAGTGTGTTTTTCTACCCGGAAAGAAACAGCTGGAGTATCCAGTAAAAGTGGTTTGGCGGTTTCGCGGAATCGTATATATAATACATTGAAAATGAAATTGGACACGGATTGTACTTTAGAAAGGTTTTTCGAGTTTCTACAAAAAAAAAAAAAAACAACAAAGAAATGAAAAAAAAATCCACTCGATTTTAAGAAAACACTGACCGTTTTGGAGGTAACTTGCGGGTTAATTTTACTATTTTTAGCAAGCTTAATTGAATCAATTTTTTCGCCACTATGTTTTCAAAAAATATTTCACCATGACTCTGGATTTGTCTCTGCAATGTGCATTTTAGTCATTATATGACAATTTTATTATGTATCATAATTAAGTCACACACAATATGTTTGGTACATGTTTTCGTCACAGCTACCCGAGACTTCCCGTTATATTAAAAAAAAATATATATAATAATTCGTCTTCCGAATTTTTCATCGTATTTACGTGTATACCTATAAATTACTTGATATGATATCTTAATTAACGTTTTTAAACACACCATTGCCAATTGTGTTTTATATAAGTACAGATTAACGTCGAATGAATGTTAATTTAGTTGTAAGACGAGTAAAATAGAATAGAATAAATCTTCATTTGTCCATACTTACGTAATATTCCTAAAATAATGATTATCATTATTGTTGTGTACAATTCACAAATATTAAAATCCCATAATATTATTATAAACCACCAATTAGTCAAAATATGTTATGTGGGTAGAGATTAATAATCATATTATAAATGGCAAATTAGGTTTATAGTCCAAAATAATCTAAATGACTTAGATAGAACATATAATTATTATCTTCGTCAAGCCAATGCGGTACGATATAAATTCGTCATAGATTAGGGACAAACAACAGATAAGTTCGTGTAACAATAATAAAAGTAATAATCATTATTAATATTAATTATTCATTGTTTTTTACCATCACGGCGTCGTGTATATATAGTTGGAGTAGTATTGTTTTTCAAATATAATGTGCTCAAGTAAATAAATACATAACTCAGATAATAAATTCAAAATGTCCAACTAAATTTGTGTTTTTCTAATTATGATGTAAATAATTTTAAAATATTCAATTTATAACAAAATTATGTTTAAACAAGTCTGAAAGTTTTCTCGTATGGATATAATGAATTGAAATTTAGAACGTGTAATATTGTAACAATACAATAAAATTAGTTAATATTATTTCAATACCTTTTTTTTCAGCAATCAATGAAATTACAAGTTAAAACTAATTTTGTATTTTTATATACGAACGAACTTTACCTGTTGTTGAAGGTTTTAGTAACGTTTTTATATTTTTCCATAAATAAGAATCTTAATTTTAAGTCGTTGCAATTTTTTTTTATTTGACTCAGTAAAAAATAAAAAAATGAGAATTTCTTGATGTTTGGAAAATTTTCCATTAAAAATAATTATTTTATATTCCAATTAGCATTATTTTCTTTAAATTGTTGTTCATGCAGTAGATAGCTATTTTTAGCGAAAATCAATATATAAGCATTTATGTTGGTTTATCCGGCTGTAAACCCATAAAGTTAACGTATAATATTATAATCGAACAGTTTGAATAAAAACCAACATAATATTGTTAAAAAAAATAATTTTTCATCACTTTCTACATTGCAATAATAATGCAATAAATATAGAAAAATAATTAATGCTATAGGTGGAAATCCAAAAAATAACTTTTACACGTACCCTACCTAATCATAATCATTTTTTTTTTTTATATTTTGATCGTTAGTGGTTATTTACAATGATGACTATTTTATGTTCTGCGATTTAATTGTCGTCCAGAATGCTCGATCCTTTCGATTCACGTGTATCCGTTAAAATTTAAAAATTAAATAGTGGAAAATTGTATATTTTGGGTTATTTTTAGAAGTAATTTTTTGGTGATTTCGGTTATTTTTACAATAAATGCGTTCGGAACAATATTGATGAATAATGACGGGAAAACGATAAAAACACGATTTTGTATAAGTTGAGTACCTATTGTCATTTCTTCATGATTCCGAATATTATCATATAAAATACATAATAATTTGTGAAGGTGTTAGACTCAAAGTGTCTGGAAAATATAAATACTAACGACCATGGTTATGTTTGATAATGACGATAGACGACGATGATGACACCACGTTAAAGTCAGTATTTCTGAATTTCGTTTAAACGTTGTTTTGCAGATTAGTTGGGAATATTAAACGTATATTTTTTATCCAGCAGTAGTTTTAAGATAATAAAAAAATATTATGTATATTCTTATGACTATACGATGTAAAGTAAGATCAATTGTCGTAGAGGTTTTTTTAACGACTTAGGAGTTAGGGTTGAGCCCTTTGTTCGGATTTAATCATTTTTCTATAGAATTTTTTATTCCAGTTCAATGTCTACATCATCAAACGGAACGGATTTTCTTTTCCATATAATTATGAGATCTGCATTATGACATTATATTGTAACAGTACAATATTTTCGTTTAAACATTCGCTTGTCTGTAATTATGCATAAAATGTTCGTAACTGGATAAATCATGATATCAATTAAATATAAATTGTTTATTCAATTCACTTTATTTTTTAAATCCTACTTCTAGATAAGTCATAATATTATATTGTTAAGGCGTTCCAAATAATTACCTGTAAAAATTGTACTTGTCATTTTACATCTAATTTGTTACATTTTATATTATTCATCATTGAAATATTCACTTCGCAAGCTATAGTTATGATTTAGTAACATTAAATATGAAACAGATGTCTGATGTTCTCGTATTCAAATAAATGTAAAAAAAACGTTAAATATTTCAACCATTTTATATTTTAGAAAGACAATAATTATTATTTTAATATCATCAATAACCAATTAATCAGTGACGGAGCTGCTATTATTATTCCAATATAATTTCAAACATTTATAAATACGATTTACTTTTGATTAACATCGCGTAGTTGATTCATTTTAAATCATTAATTTTTCGTTTCAACTATAAAGGAATTTAATACAAAATGGACTTATAATGATAATGCAGTAGATACGAAGAACGAATGCCTTAATTAAACTGGTGTAAATTATTAATTATTTTACACATAAAAGTGCACAGAAATTGTTCGCAGGTGGTGCATTCTTTTTCAGTATTTTACCAAATGTTCCAAATACTTATTAATAATAGTTAATATTTTTAAGAGGCCTAAAAAAAGATGTTATTTTTATTATTTACTCAAGACAATATTAAAATTATGGTTTAATTTAGGTAATTGAAAAAAATTATTTTCATAATTCATAATTTATTTTGGTTGAAGCGATTATATGCGATGTTCTCATCAAAGTTATTTACAAGATCGATGCTACAGGTGTGCATGCTTATAGCTTAACTTAATAAATAGTCGAACACTTTTTTAGTTCATGTAAACCTATTCGGTGCGATTAAAAACGATTGTTAATTTAGTAGTCATTAAAATCGTATTAAAATACAGTATTTAAATTCCTGATATTTGAATGCATCGAGCCAAATCAACCAAATCCTACTTGAAGCGGAATATCAGTAAACTTTTCAAGGTCTCTCAAGTCCCTCCCTCCCTCCCTCCCTCCCACAATACTTGAAAACAATCCTCGTGGTCGGAACAAAATAGTTAGAAAATTCTAAAAACTAATTTAATATTTTTCAAAAATATTGACGAACGTTTGCAGTACATTGGAGAACATGGTGGTAAACTTCGCAGACGTGATATTTTTTACCATGCTGATACAAATACGCGAACAACGATAATATTGTCGACGTAATCGATGGTAAGAAACCCCTCTAAAATCGCTCGCTGATCGAATGCCCACTCGTCGAGTGCTCACGACGTCGAAGTCAAGTGGTTCTGAGACATGTTGTCCGATATTGATTCCCCTCCCTCCCCCCTCGGCCAGGAAATTGTGAATTAACAGTATAAGTGAGCGATACATGCATATCAAATATTCATTTATCTGCATGCACGGCCAACCCGAGTTTCACGAAAATAAAAACGGTTAAAGTATATTATGTAAACCAAACGCAGAGAGTTTTGCATGTTTTTATACTGCCAATGCGTACCTGTATTATATATTATTATACTGTTCTCGTATTTTTCTCGTCGCCGTACGACCTACAACCTTTGGGGTAGCATTTTTTTTATTCATAATAATATTTATGTATTTTTTTTCTTCTGAGCTCTGCTCTGCCTTTCCCCCTGACCTCTTAAGCGGGCGTGCTCGTATATGCGATATTATTAATATATATTTTTGTTTTTACGTCGTTTCACAGTCGGTTATAATACGGATATATGTTTTTCCCCCTAAGCCCCCGACCGCCGCCCAGTCGCAGGACATCGCCGAAACCAGCTCGTCGAGGCTTCCGATTCCAGCTGTGAACTTGACACTCGAACATCAGATAATATATTGTCAAACGCATCGAAAAAAAAAAAAGGGTGAAAGGAGGATATAGAGACGGTCTACGATTTTTCACCGAACACGCACACGCACACACGATTTATTCATTGTTTTTACTACAATACAATTATACTATACAAATGAGTCACAATAATATCTACCACATATTATAGGCAAGCGTGTGGTGGTAGTCGTAGATATAGTTACGATTTTACTATTACAAATATATAATGATATTATATTTAAGATTGCAATAATATATATTAAGATGAGACATATAAAACAGAGTTTTTAAAATTAACTTTAAATATAAAACAACATGTAATTGTATATTTATATACAAGCAAATATTAGTCTAATAATGTGAACAACCAATTAACAACTATTCATTTTTTATTTACGTTAAACTTTTTACGATTCCTGATGTTATAGAACGCAATCTTTAAAAATCGATTTTCATCGAATTAAAAAAAACCGTAGGCTTGATATAACCTGTTAGTATGATTTTCCAGTGAAGTTTGATTTTGCATCATATACGCTATAATTTCCTGTTTATTACCTATGTTTTTCACATCCATCATGATTCATAATTTTTTATCATAAACGTAATGACTATTTTTGTATACAGACTTTTGACAGGTAAAACACTTAATACTTAAAATTTGTTTGCTGTCGATCCTGCTACTAAGTTTTGTTTATTTAGTTAGAATATCATTGTGACGACGAACAGTGCAGCTGCTGCAGCAAAGTGTAAATATTCCAAAGCGTTGTCAAATATTATTCATTAATAGTCGTATAGTCGTCATTATGGATATCGAGTTTGGCTGGCAATCGCGAACGTAGGTATGTAAATGAAAATAATAATAATAATAATAACAATAATATACGGCAGTGGCGAAGCGACAGACAAGCAGCCGACGTTATGTGTGTTGCATTATAAAAAATTGTTCGTCGTGCGACCACGGTTTATATACCATGGTTATAAATTATTATTATTATAGATATTGTGAAGGGGCGCCGGGTGAAATGAAAATTCCTCGGCGACCGCAGTTTCCATAAACTCTGAGCGCGTACGTGTTGTACATTATATCCATATATTATTATTATTATTATTATTATTACGATACGCGGGGGCACTAAACGAAAACGAATTCGTGAAAAAAAGAAAAACACGTGCATCTCGTAGGACTTTCATCATTTTATTCGCTTTTTTTTTGCATAATGCGTAACGTAGTTAATCTCAAAACGGCCAACGGAGAGAAAAAAAAAACGTTTGGGCTATATAAAGTAGATTTTTCTTTATCAGTTCCAGCGTACCTTCGCTGTACATTTTTATTATATTATTGTACGTAATATTATTGTGTACAATGTAAGCCCTCCTTGTGCATACGCGCGCCAATAGGGAAAAGTTAGATTCGCATGCGAAGTCGTAGTAGGTATAATAAAATATAATAAAATCGTAAGGATTCGTTTCCATTATTATATTATTACGAGTACAATAATTACTATAGAAATACCCGACCCATTGTATTAAAATGCTACTGAAGTGATAGTATTCGATTTTAAATTAATTATATCAAAGGGTACAAAATATTACCTGAGAAATCTAATAAATCGTCCGGTTTAATTCGAAATTATATTTGTTCATTAAATTTTATATTTTTTAGTTTCGTTTGAAGGTAATCAAATAAAAATATTTTAAACTGAGTCATTTAAAAAAAATAATATCTACCTATTAGCAATTATAATGCTTTGTAAAACAAAAAAAAGTCGTTTAAAATATGTAATTCGAAATGCAAACACTAAAATATAACCGACAACTCAATCTTATTTCAAAGAACGGAAAAAATATAACTCTCCATCAATTATGTAGAAAATTATAAACCTTTTAACTTTGAAGGTAACCCGCACTTCATAAACGTCATTAAGAAGCATATTTTATGTACAACTGTTAGGAGAGTAACAGCGGAAATTTTATTTTCGCAATATCATTTCATTATAATATCCGTAAACGTTATCAGAATAAATAGTTATCTGCAGTAGCTCCTGTTTATGAGCATCTATATTATAATTTACTGTGTAACAAAATATTAACGTCATGGGAACAAAGTATGTATGACATAAACATAATATAATAATTGAGTGCATACAACTCACACAGTACGACTTGAGTTATCCACGGGAAATGATTAAAATAGATAGGAAAAGTTACAACCCTCAACTTGGCAAATTGGTCTGACCACCACCGTCAAAGACGTATTATAGACGTGCAGGCTTCGAAATGTTAGACAAACATCTCATTTAAACACAAATCAATTTTGCTTCTATATTAATATTTTACCTAATAAAATAACATTTTAATGCTACTTTTTAGAAAAATTGTATACCTACAAAATATTAAGTATTCACTGATAACCATCATGTTTTTAATAATATAACAATAATTG
Organism: Sitobion miscanthi; assembly: GCA_008086715.1. Classification (NCBI taxonomy): domain Eukaryota; kingdom Metazoa; phylum Arthropoda; class Insecta; order Hemiptera; family Aphididae; genus Sitobion; species Sitobion miscanthi. Next base: position 8,406,828 of record CM017803.1, read on the forward strand.
ATGATTGAATAATGATAGTAATCGATTAGTGTTTATTATTTATTTGCGTTTAAAAAAGGTTTTGGATCTATATGATAGAAAATAAAATAGCTCAAATCATCAGTTAGAAAGCGCTTATCCGTGGATATATCTAACCATTATTTTAACTCCATCATATTACTGATTTTAACTCGCAGGGCCCAAGGACATTATATTATAAAGTACTTATTACACAGTAAACATTCACTCTATATTTTTCATAAAATCATTTTTTCTTAAAGACTGTAAAAAACATGATTGCATTATATTTTAAATCGTTTTAAAGCTCACTCAATCTAAGTTTGTGGCACGTGTCTTATAAATTGTAAAAAAAAATAAATAAATGTAATAAAAGAGCGCGGCGAACCGAAACGACTGAAACGGATTAATTTAATATATGGTCATACTATTCATACTATTATAATCGCGAACGACGGCGATGCGCATGCGCGGTAGTCGTGAAAAACATTTACATAGATAGGTGCCTAGTACCACCTACATTGTGGTCCTGCGTGGTAAACGGTATCCTTGAAGGACCGTGATACCGGTGTCGCGTGCTGCCATATGTAATTATTCTAGTTATGCTCCTGTATTTCGGGGTAGGTATGCGCTGGGGTGTAACCATATATTTTGCGGTAATGCGATCGGTTGTCGTGCCCGAGCAGCGTGCAGTTTCCCCAGAGACTGGACTGAAATTTGATGAATAATTTTAATTCGGTTAAACCGAGTTAAATATAAGAAGAAAATAGTTTATAATGTAGTTAATACAATTTTGGAAATTACTCCAATCAGTCGAGTTAAATGTAATTAAAAATTGACTCATCGGTTTAGTAGTTAAGTTAATTTTGTTGTTTACGCTATTTTCTCAGTAGTCAGCTGTCCTGCGCTTTTTAATAGAAAATTCAATTTTTCACGGCTGTTGACATAAGTTTGTTAAATTAATAAAAAGTTATCCATTGAAGTTAACCGGAATTTGATTAAATTCTAACTAGTATTTTACTGTGTGAGTAGGTAGGTTGAAGGTAGGTAGGTGCCTACCTTCAACCTACTTACGTATATAATTAAATGGACCAAAACAAATTAATTCGTTAATGACTTGCAGCATGAGAATTTTTCATCTGAATGGGTTGGGTTAGGTTAAATTAGACACAGGCCACGTGAGCGCCGATAAAATCACATTTTGTACATTATCTCACTGCGCAGTGATACTGACAACATAATAATAATTTGGTCAGATAGTGTTGCTGATTAAATATTATGTCATATCATATTTGGTTAACATTTATAGCTATATACTTGAGGAGTATGAAAACCATCTGCTAGGGAAGATCGATGCTAATTACCGCGATGATGATTATTATGGGGAGTTATAACACTTCAGTTTGCTTCCCAAACTTGTAATTATATTAATCGTTAAATTTCGTCACCTAATTGAGCTCGATTCTTAGTAATATCGATATTCTAGCAATAATTGTGTGACATGTCGTATTTCGACACTCATAAGCATCTAAGTCTGACACATGCGAAAGAAAATGTTAATTCAATTTTTTTTCTACTGATTTAGATTATTTTTTGGGCCGAAAATTTGGGTCACTGGGGCAATGTGTGATTTATGGTAGACCGTTTTTACAGATTATAAAACAAACAATACGACAGTAAGTCGTTACGAGTGGCTCAATATATTTATTTTTTTCGGCACTCGTGTGCCTCAAATATATTTACGCAATACGAATGATTTAGAGAAATAAAAATATAAAAATAAACTGGAATAATTTTCTTAAGTCTTATAACCATGGTAGTTGTTGTAGTCTTACCCGTTTTATCGCACATATTATTATACTATTATTATATATAGAAATACGCTTAAAGTAAATGCGAATCACCTTTACGGCTTTGCGGCGGCAGTTGATTGTTACGGTAATAATAGTGGCTTAGAGCGGCCACTATGGCAATAAAAGCATGCACATTGTACTAACGCATTTTATTTTTTAGAACAAACGAGAAATGCACTTAAGAGTATAATATTATTCCTATGGTGTGTATTTTGTATTGTTATCACCATCATCATCATCGTCGTCATCGTCGATATTATCATCATCGTAACAGTATTGTGTGTAACCCGCGTGTGTAGAAAATAACGATGTGAGCTTACGTCGGTAAAACAATATTTAACATTCGAGCGAATTGGATTCGATACGATATTCACTGACTGCCACTGAAATTACGATATCGTACTGCGATGTGTTTCATGTTAAAAGGAACCCTCCACCGCCGTGACGGTGGCCATTGCAGGGTTGAAGAATAATCAGAAAAAAAGATTAGGCGGCACTTACAGTACAATATTAATTAAAATAGTAGTACTACCCACGGACTAAGGTTAGGTTTATTTATATTTTGCGAGTTGGCCGGGTCAATGGATTCGATAATAACGGAATAATTGAGTCTGGGGGTGCAGGGTGTGCTTATTTGGATGATAAATCGGTATGTTTTGAGCTTTCACTGGTATGCTAGTACATTTTGCATTCCGTAAATGTGTGCTTAATGTTGAGTTGCCACTCTGCAAGTGGTATATGTTCTGAGGCAACAAAAAGATGTGAGAAAGTTTCGTGTGACCGGCGTAGAGTTTATAGTGACCACTTCAGTCTAAATTACGGTAAAATATTATCATTAAGAAGGAAAATAGTTCGTTTTCAAAACTTAAATATAAAAGTTCAAATGGATGTACTACCGAATCGAGAACAAAAACAAGTTTTCGATTGTTAAGTATGTAAAATAAAAACATTCACTAAATAGGTAATGATAATACGACGTTATAGTTTTACACATAAGTTGAATATAAATTCCATGTGGTTCAAATGAGTGTCTATACTTATTTAAAAAAAATATTATTTTTATATTATTTGATTATAATAATGTAATAATGTCACTACAAAATTTTTGGATAAAAATTATATTTTTTATTGTTATATTTGTTTTAAGTTTTTTTTTATTTCTTTGAATGTAAAACACACATTTAATTTCATATTTCAAAGGTGAATGTTTTTTGGAGTACTTTGATAAATACACATCAAATTTCAAACGAGTAGTTAATTAGTTATAAGTATTTAAAGTTTTGATGACCGTAGTTAAAGTCCTACCTTTTGCTTGGTTACACCAGTGCTATAAACTCACATTCCCATAATTTTAACTTAGGTTATACATTTATAAGTACTTACGAGTTATAACTAATATTAATCATTTGTTTCAAATTATATTTTTCTGTTTCAAAATGTATTGAAAAATTATCTGCTTTGGATTATGAAATTAAAATGTATATTATTGTCTTTCAAAAAAGTAAAAACTTTATAAAATATAATTTTTCAACGTTGACTTAAAGCAATGTAAAACAAAATATTTTCAAAAAAGCTAAAACTTTTCGAAATTACAAGACGTGTGGACTAGCTGTAAGACAACTTTTCACAATAGCAAATCATTCAAATGTACATTATACGTATTATATAACGACAAAATACTTACGTAATATGAAGAAAAGGAAATAATATGCGGACCGGCATAATCTGTTTTTGCTTTTACAACGTTTTCTCATTCAAGAGTATGACGTAATAAATTATTGGACAAATCGTATTAAAACTTCGAAAACAGATTACAATCAATCGCATTCAATAAACAACGGTAAAATGTTTATATTATTCTTGTTTCGCCTAGTAAATGTGTGGGGTGGTTATATTATTACTCACGAATTTAACGAGGTTGTGACTACAATGATCTAGATGTATGAATAATGGAACTATTATGGTTTGTGGGGAGGGGTTGCTTTTTGTATAAATATTATAAAGATTATAACAAAAAAAATCGGTTTCGCTCAAATATTAATTATTAAAACAAATAATTTATGTATTTGTGGCGTTTTTGAAATTTGCCTCCAGGACTAACTTTAATAATTTGAATACCGTTCATATTAATGAACTATAAAAAGGAACTGAAATGGCCAACATAAAAAATGTACCTTGTTCTGACAGATTTCAAAAGAGCTATATTACTATGAATAAATAATATAATATATTATTAAATTTACATTTAATACAAATATAACACGGAGTAAACAACTGTAGAAATTTGTAGAAAATAGTCGTTAAGAACACAAGTAAAATAGTAATTATTTATATATCTAGTGAACGCAGTGATTTGTAGATTAAGGAGTGCTTGATGAACTTGTACATTTATTTTTAACGAGAATAAACTTAGCAGTGTTAACAAACTTTTTTGGAATAATTTGCATTTATTTAGCGCCAATAAATATTTTTATTTAACCAATAACATGTTTTTGATGATGTGAAAAAACTGTATCGTTTAAAAGTAACGAATGTCGTTATTATTAATATAAATCAATAATATGTGCTATTCAACTTATTTTTTATTAAGCTAAAAACCATTTTTTTATTTAATGAATTTTAAGTCATATATAGACTAGAATAAATAAATAAATTTCCTTTCATGAAACGTAAGAATTATTGAACCCAATAATTCAAAAATAAGTAATATCGCCCATAAAGGTGTGAATAATAATAACAAATTATATAAAAAAAAGCGGGTAAGTGTGTGTGGATAACAACAAAATAAGAAAATCGTTGTATGAGAATTTGTTATTGACGGATAAATATCCAATAATAATACGAAATAACTACATCAATATTATTACAATTAATTTTATATGATATTTTATATTTATACTATAACTAACCGATTCCGCGTACTTCGTAGCTCGTAAAAAATGATAACTCTTTAAAAATTGTGATTGTTCAAATCCTTTTAGGTGTAATCCGCTGCAGTAAGTGCAACTCAGCCACCCTGGGAGTGCGAAAATTCGGTTTGATGCATGTTTGTACCTGATCTTCCCGATTAACCGATGGCAACCAAGAAATAATTTCTATTAATAATTTCTTCTATAAACAATAGCAACCGCAATATTATAAACCATATTCATAAACAAACATTTCCAACGTAAATCTCAAATACCCTTGTTTGAGCATATCCCTATCTCGCTTACAGCCTTCATCGATAAATGGACTATACAGCACAAAAATAATTTTTTAATTCGAGCCGGTAGTTCCTGAGATTAGCGCGTTCAAACTAACAAACAAACTCGTCAGCTTTATATATTAGTATGGATATTGTTATATTATTAAGTTTCAAAATAAATAAATACATTTTATTTTAATGGACTTTATATTAAGCAAAGGAATATTATATCATTGCTTTATTTATCATTACTAGTGCTGTGAATATTGTATACGTTATAACGACTATAACGACGACCGCAGTCGTACGAAAATAACAAATTAAAGAAATAACACTTAGAAATATTTAATGATAAAATAAAATTTAAAACTTATACTGCAGACTACCTCAATTTATATAATAATATACATTATATAATTAGTATAATAATATGTAACATTATAATATCCACTTAAAATCAATATTTTCAATAATATAATATGATGAATTGATAACAGTAGTCATATAGTTTCAGAATAAACTACCAATGAATTAATTTATTATTTGTACTTTCAACTGTACGAAATTGTGTGTTTGTGAAAACATTTGATGATCATTTATTTGTTAATATATCTTTCATAATATGTCTAAATAGAATACTGAAGAAAATTATTATGCATAATACATATATATGATAAATAAGTCATGAAAATACTTCGATAACATATTAAATGCTATAATATGAAAATGAATTGTCTGCAAACATATTCTGCTAAAGTCGTTTCCATAAATTGATATAATAATAATACAATACTTGCACAAAACTTGTAGTTCAACAAAATCGAACATTAAAATAAATCAGAAAAACGACGAGTAAAAAGTCCGGACATTATAATTCACCAAAGCTGAATAAATTAACGTTCTAATAATATAATAATATATCTTCGGGGCCTTATAACCAAATATTTGATACCTCAAACATTGATTTTCGAATTATTTGAATTCCAAATGTTTAAATTGTATACCTACCAAAAAAAAAAATAATAATAATATTATACATAATATACACTATACAGGTAGGTACGTAATAATATAACATAACGTAGGTTTAGAATAAAAAGTAATAAAATTGTTGGGCTAGACTGAGCGCGACCGACTGGAATATTTTAAATATTTATACATTCGGTGGAGCTTAAATTACAGCAACACAAAAAAATAAACATTTATTGTTTTATTCATATGCCGTCGACGAAGACGAATTCCTGTTGACGGAATTGTTTTCAAATTGAAATTCTACCAGACGGCCGGCCAGCCGATAACATTCTCCGCTGTTGGAGTTTTGAAAGATGGGAAATGTATTAAAATTGTTTAGAGCGAAATGAAATGCAAATAAAAAAACGATGCTGCTGCAGTGGCGGAAAGTCGGCGCGCGTTCTCCGTAGAAATATGATACTCATTCGTTAGGAGGAACCGGCAAAAAGTAACGAAACCAGCAACACAAAAACCGTAGGTAGGTAATTGATTAATCAGAGTGCTCCTGTTCGCGTCAAAACTGTATCAATTTACGTTTTTGTGTTATTTTACTTCCAGTGAAATATTATACTGTGCTTTGAGTACACGCGCGAAAAATAAACATCGTAAATCAGCTTGTCGCCGCCGTATTTGCTTCCTTGGTCTGGAAATATTGGAAAACCGTAAATGCATATGTGTAACCCGTAATTTGTTATTAAAGAAATATTTTATCGAAACGTTGTACCCGAGTAAAGGCGAAAGCCACACCAAAGATGAATACTTTTCTTTGATACCTATGTAGAAAAAAGCGAAGTCTAGCTGTAAGCATATTATTATTATTTGGTATGGATTGACCAGAAATACTTATTTGAAATAATACACTTTGACGTTATTGCACATAATAATTTTTAAATAATACAACTGAAATCGAGGTTGGAAAACGGAATGATATGTTTGATTTCACTTGTCGATATAAGTTTTTTTTTAAATAATATATTGATTTCATGATTTTTATATCATTGTGCAATATCGATTTAATTGTTTCCTGGTTATTAAGTATTGATTTCAAACATTATTTTTCTTTATTTTTCAATTAAAAAAACACTTAAATTTTTACGATTTTTGTTTTGATGTCTCACGACGAGCCATGTTGTACAAACGACTGTTAAACGGCCCTAAGAAAGTAAGAAAACGAAATATTAGTTATTAGCCAGTCTCGAGGATTTATAACATTTACTTATTTTTATGGTTTCGCATAAAATCTAGCAGAGTGCTATTATGACATATGAAAAGGCTTCTTCTTGCTTTTTACGGTTTTAAAAAAAATGTTTATTTCTAGTTTTGTCTGCTTTTTTCAAGTGATTTTTACCTTATTATTTTGTTTGTCTATGTTACCTTATCTACTTTTAGTATTGTCAGTCACTGTATATGTAAAAAAATATATAAAAATATTTCAAATCTCAAAATTTAACTTGATTTTGATTTCAGAGTACGGTAGTCGATTTAAGAAGTTTTTTCTAATTTTTTCCATTTTATGTGATATTTCTTTAGATTAAATATTTTGCTTAATTTTATGATTTTTAAATGCTTATTTGAGTGCTTAAGTTTTGAAACATTTATTTTGATGAATTTTAAGTGCTATAAGTTCTATAACCTAGCCCTGGTTATCAGGGTTTCCATTGAAAAAAAATCCGTTTTATGTTATTTACAATTAAAAAGTTTCACAATTTTTGCGTTTTTTCGTTTTTTAGAATTAAAACGTTATTCAACTTTTGCATTAATCGTTATTCAGAATTAAAAATTTATCAAGTTTTGTGTTTATTGTTATTTAGAACTTAAACGTTATACAAGTTTTGCGTTTATCGTTATTTAAAATAGTGTTAATACCTAATAAAAATAATAACTAATGCGACCATGCGGGTTATAATGGCCTGGATGCGGAATATAATATAATCAATTCTTAGATTGTTTACATGCAATAAATGTTTCTAAGAAACCAATAGACCTTTTAAATAAATATATGTCAAAATATTTTGTTTTGCGTTATTTTTCGTTCAATTATATTCTATAAATTACGTTTTGCGTTATTTTTTGTTTAATGATTTAAAATATATTTTGTTAACCGTTATGTTTTGTTTCGCGGTATTTAATTATTTTTGATTACCACTTTCTGTTATAATTACGCTTACAAATTTCAATCGTTTTTTGTCAAATATAACGTTATTATAAAGTTTGCAAACCCTTCTGAATATTGATTATTACTTATACATTAATTATAATATTACCCACAATAAACAATATTATAAACCTGTTAGAATTTGTTGTATTTTACATTTAAAATTTAAAATTTTGAATATCTTAAGAAACGATCTTTGATTTTGGTATAACTTTTGATTTCTTAGAAGATTTTTTTATCGATATTTGAAATTGATTTTGAAATCTGAGTTAAATGATTATTCCGATTTTTTGGTGGTTATCTACATATTTTTTACGAAAAACATGCCACTAGTGTTATGTTAGGCACAGTTTTAAGAAAACTCGGTTAAAAATATTTTTTCGTGATAAGAAAAGAAAAAAGCCTTACAAATATGTTTATAGGGATTTAAATAACAATAAAAAGTTTTAGAATTATTGTGTCTTAACAAACGTAATAATATTAACATTATTCCATATATAATATTGATCGTTGGATATTGGTAGATCGTAGATATCTATAAATCTATAATACTCGTATTGTACTATAGGATTTAATCTGATTGGATTATAAACATTGTGAGAACTACACTAAAATATTATCGTGGTAAAAATGTATTAGCATGTTCCTGGACCAAAATCGCATAAACATGTCAAAATTTGATACTAAATAACCAATTACATGCAAAACAAAATTTCATAATAGCTATTTAAATTATTATGTGACAGAGACACTCTTGTCGGTGAGCATCTAACATAGAAATATAATAATCCACGAGACAAGTCTCGATCAAGGACCATGACTACAATATTATTTAGTATTATTAATCATGTTATACCACGGTAACTTCAATAAAAAAATCTTAATTATTGTTACGCAGACATACCATATTAATATATTACAGTTTGATTTATTTACGAGAACACGCTAATTTCCAGACGATTTTCTATAAATATGTTTTTACATAATTTGTTGCATTTACAACAATACATTTTTATAAATAATTAAAATGTGTCAGTTTTTTTTTATTTTTGTAATAGTGACTTATAATTTTTTACCCTATATTTATAACCTACTTTTTTATTCTCTTAATCAGAATCAAACAAGGCCACATAGTGTATCTTGCCAAAGTTGGCTCGCTCATTTAAACTTTAAACCGCTTGTTAATCAAACATTTTTTAATTCGTTGGTCAATATATTTTATACTGAAAATAATGAAAATATAGGTCATGAAATAATAAAAAAATACCTGAAAAATACATTAAAATATTTAAAAAAATTATTGAAATATTTAGCGTTGTATAATATAATCTAACCTACAGTAAACTATGATAATATAAAAATACATAAATCTACCAAATAAACGATACTGAGAAACGCCTTGTAACGAGTATTTATTATTCCACATAAAACACTGCCGCAGTATGTTATCAATATTTAATAAAAATTTAAGAATGTGTTTAAAAAAAGTATGTAATTATTGATGTCAATTTTATTACAAGTACAAAAAAAATATAAATCTCTTAATTGAGAATATAGAATTTCTAAAATAAATAATATGCAATAATTTGTATACAATGTATAATAATATTTGTAGGTACAAACTTAGATTCAGTTTTAGTTTATTACGTTTTTTGTTTTATTGATGTTATGTATCCAGCGCTATAGTGATAACAACTAAAAAAATTCATACTATGCACTTCCGTCTTACACGCTAAATTTTGGAAAATATGCAAATATATGCAAAATAAAATTATGATATTTGAATCTAGACATCGTGAAACAAATTTCTAACGAACAATACACGCAATAAGACAACTTAAAAAAAAAAACATGGAAAATCATAAATATCCCAACCTTAGACTTATTATTATTACTTGTATTTTATGCGCAGTGCAATAACGGTGAACGTGAAACGACCTGCAGGTCCGTATGAATTTATAATGTAAGCTCTGCAATGTATTATAATATTGTTATTTATTATTATTATTATTATTATTATTACCACGCCAGTTTGGCGCAAAACGTTTGAAAAAAACATGTGGTCGATATCAGACCGGTGGACTAAAAAAGGAACTGGCGAAAACGTGTCGGTCGTGCCGGAAAACTCGTCGACGTATTACCGCGTGTTATTCTTTATTAATTTTCGAATATTTCGACTTTTCCGACGGGAAACGTGCTGCGTGCAAATAGGAATTTCCCGTGTCGCAGAATGCGCGCGGCCACTACCATTGGTGGATCAAGGATTTTTTTTTGTGTAAGGGAGGGTAAAACTTTTTTGAAACAATATCAAATACGAATTTATAAAGAAAAAAACACTCATATTAGTGTACTACGAAACATTATTCGTATAAAGGAATTTTCTATTATTAATGATGTCGTGTCACGTCGGACTAAATGGCTTTAAGATACGATGTTAGGTGCACACCGAAGCGCATAAAGTAGTATTATTTATTGCGTATCACGAGTATGATTTAGAAATCCAAAATATTAATATATATATCTGTCAAAGTATAAAGTAGTGTTATTTATTGCGTATCGCGAATATGATTCAGAAATCTAAAATATAATTATATTACGTTTATTTTTTTTTAAGTTTTGTTACCCACCTACTCATAAGTGTCAAAACTATAATATTCTAACACAGCTAAATATGGTCCACGGGGACCGGGGGCAAGCCCCTCACTCTCCCCTCTTAAATCCACCACGGACCACCGTACAATAATAATATAATTTACCTATTTATTTACGCGTATTACTACGTGACAACTACGGTGTTTATGAACAAGGGCAAAGGTCAGTTTTTAAAAATTTAATACCATACTTTTGTTTTGAAAATAATTTTACGCCGGATGGCTATCTCGATGGATAATATTATTGTTGAGAATGAGATAGCGCCAAATACCAGGTGGCACCAGTCAATCCGGCGTAAAATTATTTTCAAAGTAAAAGTATGATATTTAATTTTTAAAAACTGACTTGTGCCCTCTTTCACTAACACCATCCAATGATTATAATAATATAGTATATTAATATGATAATATATGATATATTATTATCTAGGGACACGGCTGGCTGGCTTCTGTGGCTATCTGTACCTACATAGACTTTTACGACAGATTCGTAATGGAACCCTATCGCACACGAGACACAACAGAAACGCACAATATTGCTCTGAGATAAGTCGAGTAAAATATAATATCATAGTACGTGGCACGAAGATATTTTAATAATCGTCGTATGTATATTATTATCATGTACGCGGACGGTGTGGCATGCTCGGGGAGTAAGAGTGTCGTGTACGTGGGCTGATCCAGTCGAGAAGAGAAGCTATATTATTATATATGACATATGTTTGTGTAATTAGCTACCTAATAGTGTCAGTGTTTGTCAAGCACTAGAGTAAAAGTTTTTGAATTCTTTTTCAGAATGCTTTTTTTCCGAAAGTATTTAAACGGTATTTTTAATATTTTTCTTTACTACACTGAATGACCTATACGCTATTTCATTAAAATAAATTAAATACTTTTTTCTGATTCTTTAGATTTTAAATTTGTTTCTATTTGTTAGTTACAAATACCATACCGTCGTGCCTTTGAACGTCAACGTTAGAACAATTTTATACAGCGTGATCCACCAAGCATCGTGGCCACTTACATTTTTTTCATTAAATATGAATGGTTTCAAATTCCGGAATTTTTTATAAGTATAATAAAGTACCATAATATTTCCAATTACTATTTTGATTTGTATAGAATTTAAAAAGTGTACTGTAGTGATGCAAACTTATTTGTTTCAAATGAGAACTAATTGTTTTACTGTATGTATATTATTCAACAGCTGATTTTTTTGAAATTTTTATAATAAATTATCTTAATGCAAATTTTAACATGCAAATATTAAGTCTTTAAATATGGATTTACAAAATATAAAATATATGTTATTTTGGACCTAGTATTTATTATAAATACTCAAAAAATATAAAGCATAAAACGTTGATATAGATAATATTTAATTAATTAGTAAAATATTCAAATCATCATAGCTCCCTTATCATACAAAGTCTAAACCCACTATCATGGACCTATTATTCTTTATACAGCAAGTTAGATAACTGTAAAATCATTCGTTTGAATTTCAATTTGAAGGTAGGTACATAATCATTTTCAAAATAATCACCTGACCAACAATTTATTAAAATAGGTGATTTTTATTTGAAAAGAAAGAAGTATTGATCGCCACAGGAAATATTCCCAAATTTTATAAAAAATCTAAGTATATAAAACTATGACCTGTAAGTATATTATTTAAAAGTTCTGAAAATCAGAATTTATTCAAAAGAATTTGGGTGTTCATAATTTATTGACCCACACTGTATAGTATATTAATATATAATATATTTATGGACTATTCGACAATAATTCATGACAAATTTATTGTACGAATTTTCACATTTAACCTTTTTATAGATTTGTCGGGTACATCGTGCAAGGGTATTAAGAATGATATCATGTGCCACTTATTATTTTGAGTAACATAATTTGTTTTCGATAACCCATATTTTGTGAGAGGGTTGTGAGATAATATGTTTTTGACAATCGTAATTCCCATTTCATAATCATATCGCCCTCATTGTTGAATGTTAACTGTTGAGTGGTGACATAACCTATTGTTTTTCATCAAAGTAAAACATTTATATCCTGTTTTCATTATTCTAATGGTACCAATGTTAACTTTTCCTAATTTTAGTATAACGAGTTATTGTCTTCATGTTTTGAAGTGCAATAAACACATTTTCGATTAAAACAAAAAAATTCAGAACTAGATAGAATTTTATTTTGAAAGAATACTGCTAAAAAGTCATATTTATTCTAATACTTTACTATAAATAGTGGGGAAGTATTTAAATACTGTATTTGACTAATTTATTGCCTAGATGTATTTAGAACATTTTTTTTCACCACTGCTAATAGTTTATAAGTTATAATACATCTACCTACGTTGAACGTAATATTTTGAAACGGGTCAGAGTAAAAATATGCTCTATAATGATATAATCATAACAGTTTAACGAACCTAATCGTTTAACATTTCTGTGGCTTTTCCGTATGGAAGATTTTTATCGTCTGTTGAAATCTTCTACAGTCTACACTAATGTTACTGCATTTTGCTCCACAGACGCGAACAAATCGAATCACCACACCGCGCCTCTATCTCGGCACTGTGATCATACTTTGCGTATGCGATTTAAAAAAAGTTATATTATATTATCAACTATTATTACGATACCTACGTGGAACGACGACAACATCATATCGAAGAGCAGAAATAATAGAAATTGAAGGTTTTAGTGATGACATTTTGTGAAAAATCATTTTTATTCCATTATGTCAGTTCAACCACCAAACTATTTTTCTAGATACTCTACCGGTTGTTGATAAAGTCGATACATTCATGTTACCGAGTTGAACGGATAAAAGTGTAAAAAATGCCACTCGATTACTCGAAACCTTTATCCGCTCAACAATCATTATGAAATTTAAAAGAATTACTCGTACATATATTATTGTTTACCTATAGGTGGTAAAAATATGAATTCGAGTGCTTCACAACTTCACTACAACGTCCTGGTGTCGATTGATAATACAAAAATGTATAATATATTTCACTCGTAGACATGTATTTTAGTTTTTACCTATAAATTACGACATACGGCAGAGTCTGTTGGCCATTTTTAGGAATTTTGACTGGGTAGTTAGCCACTATGGCCAACAACAACAAATTTAAAATCGTGGACATACAAAATTGAATGATGTGTGCATCATCGCTATATAAATGTACCGGTAAATGGTAAAATTCGAATTTTCATCGTTCGACGGATTACAAACCATCCATCAGAACCAAACCACGTAAAATATTTTATGCTTAAACCGATGACGAAAGTGTGAGGAAATCCTCTCCCGTTTAATGGAATTTATGCGTTTATTTTTTCGTTGTTTGATGGTTTCGTATACTGTTTGCCTCAAAGTCGTTTAAATGTATTTTTAGATTTTGAGCCTCTTCATTAAAAAAAATAATTTATTTCCAGACGAGCGTGGCTTTTCGACGGAGCCTATCGCAGGGCTGGTGTTTACCATTTTATATTGTTTTCGGAGTGTAAAATGCGAAGTCATATTTCTTTTTTGTTTTTTAGTAAGAATTTTCGCAGTATACATATATTATGTGTTTGCCAAATGATTTTCTCAAGCACTGCGCCGCGCCCAAACGACCAGAAGGCATAATTATTAATCACGTTAATAAACGCTGGCACGTTAAATGCAAACACTTACTACCTATCGATAAATTGTAATTATTATTATTATTATTATTGTAATTGAGAAATAGTTGGCTTTAATTTAACGTAAACAATATTGATAATCAATACATTCTGCACGAAAATGCTTTGAACTCAACCTTACTTGAAATTCCGTTGTTTGTTTTTAATTTTTGTTTTAATAATGACACTTAAGAAATACATCTACCTATATATTATTGTATATATTAAAATAAAATAAAATACGCCTATTTCTTCTCTGTTTTGTTTATTATATTATTATTACGTTCGGAGCGGAGTGGAATATAATAATAATTGGGATTATGCGATTACGGTAGATCCGCCAACGAATTGCCCGAGGTTATTATTAAAAATCATCTATACGTTTTCGTATACGATACAGACTATAAGAAAACCACACGTTGAGTATGAACATGTGTTGTACATTTATCATTTTGATAACGAAAAAAAAAAACCCCGTCGTTCGAGTGGGTGGATAAAGTGAATTCCCCATACGGCACAATATTATATTATTCTTTACATCTGGGTGCTCGCCTACGATGTATCGAATTAGCATTTTCAAAAAATAAAATATACCTACGTCAACGACTCAATTTTCGCGATCTACCGAAAAACACGCTTATAGTGAAATTACGATGATCTACACGAAGGCAGAGCCCATTTTACGATATACAATATAATATATAGACACGTATTTCTTATGTTCGAATTTGCGGCACCGAGTGGAAATTATATCGTATTTTGCATTCTGAGCGAAATGTAAATTATGCAATATTCAACGGATGCATTGATTTTACAATGATGTGTGCTTTTTACTCGTGGGGAGGGAAGGGTCTGATAGAAAACTGGATCTAGTCGTGCTTTGGGGAGGTAAAAAGTTTTCGACAAAATAGATATTGTTTTTTTTTTTTGGTTTAACTCAAAAACAAATTACCGTAAATGTTATTCAAATTTTCAAATTTATAAAAAATGTTTGTTCAAATTTATTTTTATTTATTGGCCGAATTTACCAGTGAAGTAATATATTATATTGCTCCTAAATCGTTTTTTTTCTATTTTGTTGTATTTTTTCATTACCACACACGTTTCTTGTCCGCAATATCGGCGGGAGAATAAATCAGCAGTTTTGAACGTATGATGGTGTTACGGAATAACATCATAATAATAAAACTTGAACATATACGGCTAGTCGTCGGCGGTGGCTAGCTATGTACCACCTTACCTATAATAAAGATAACGTCTCCTGGAGTGGTGAGGGATTGGGTGACTAATTAAGTTGTCTGATAGAATAACCAAACATACCGCCTGGGGACCAGTCATCGATCACACCCGACGACTTTTATTATATACAGAGAACGGCCGATGTAGGTCGCTATACATATTCAATACCTACCTATGACAGCCGAACTCGACGACGCCGTGGGTGGGCAATCTTAAAATGGTTTTTTGAATTCGGAAAAATCGCAAACCTATTAATATGTACAATTACGAAACATTTATTCGGCCATAAATCGTTTCCTTCGCGGGGATGTAAATGGAGTATACAGTCCTGTGTTAAGTACCCGAGTAAATTTATTTGAAATTTAAATACCTTTATAGTATTTACAAAATACTTTTGAATTAAGTACAACTGTTTTGGAAGTTATCTATTTTAATCTTCATTATCAATCTTTTAATTAATACTAAAGTATTTTAGAATTAAAATATACCTAACACATTTTTATTTTTCAGTATAAAATGAAGTAGGTAGTACAAAACTCTAATGATACTTAATTGTGGCGTTATAAATTTCTATTCGAATTATTACCAATTACAAAATTAATTTTCTTACTCACTTACTTGTACAATTCGATAAGTTATATTAAAAAAGAAGTCGAAAAGTATCTAAATACATGTCAAGTATTTGAATCATCTGTATTTAAATACAATTTTAAAAGTATTCTTTTCAAAACTGATACTATTTAGACTTTGATCATAAACACGGAGATTATAACCTGCTCAAAAGTCAAAGATGACAGTACGTAGAGATGATAACGGTTGTACGTCTTATATTTTGTCTGAAGTTCGCGGTCCCATGACAATCAGTGGCTGTTTGACGATGTTTTTTTTCCGTGGACTTACAGAAATAACCGAAACACATAGATACGTTTTTACAATCCGAAAGCCACTGATTAAAAAATAAAGCTATATACTTTATTGGTCACCTATCAAAAATTCCGTCACAAAAACTAACGTGCAAGAACATTTTCGTACATTTTTCCAAAATTTGTGGAAAGACTTTCCCGATATCAACAAATTACAATCTATAGAAATGAACACTTCCTCGAGGACCGTCACAAATTGCCTTACAGATAATCACATTATGACATTAATACCGACAAGAAACCGCAACCGTTTTGCGTAACGTAGGGCGTAACCTAACAAAACATCACCGTCAGAGGTCACTGTACCGCATCAAAAAGCCTTCCAAAAGTCTCAGAGGTCATGGCCGATGAGCAACATATTAACAGTTAAAAAAAATGTGACAAATCTAAGTTAACAAGCAGTTTATGAATCGTAACCACTGGGCTCGATTCCAACAGGGGCTAACTTGATTTTTTTGAAAATCAGCATGTTAATCAATTACGATTTGGTTATTAACTTATTTACGATTTGATTATAGCTCACAAACAACTATTTAGGTGCAATATTCAAAGAGTTATTGGCAACTAAAAAGTTCCAAGTCAACACTACCTATTTAAAAATGTGTTAAAAAACATCACGTCACATCCTTTTTGTTCCAAATTGGATTTATCGGGGAACACTCGATGGCACACTCAATGAATTCAGAACAATAACATTTCAACTAAGTGGAAAAAATAAATTCACTACCAAAAAGTTATATAATTTATCAGTAGAACTTTTTGGTTCTTTAATGAAATATTTTACGTTTTCATTTAATTTAACTTAGAAGTTAGAACCAACCCAAATTACAAGGCTTAATACATTTGTTAGTTTTTATACTTGAAAATCATTCGTTACAAAAGTATATTATGTTTTAACAGTTTGCAGTTTAAAATGTTTTTCTTGAACACAATTTGATATTTTGTTATGGCTCTTCTGTGATTTTGAGCCCACGAAAAGTAAAAGTGTGAATAATTTGAAATTAATTATAATGTACTAATTATCTGTAAAGGTGCCTAAAACCTTACTTTTAATAAAAATAAAGTAAAAACATAGAAAAACACATTGTGTTATTACTATTACCTTGCGTGGACAAGAGTGAACTCGCCAAATCGGAAACGGAAGTGGCTGACGGCGTATAATAATTATTAATTATTATAATCGGATGCGTACACATTCGTGTTGCGAATTTATTTATTCAGATACGTTTCCGAACGGATATAATACTATGGCAGTCTACGTATAATATTGCTTGCTTGTATATTATGTTTATAGTATGAAGGTACCTATCCTAATCAATATGATAATATTTATTGATTTATGATAAAATGACAATGTTACAAATATATTTTGTAATAATATGACTTGTTAGGTATGTGAAATTGTATTCGATCGTCGTTTTTACGTCATTTATGTCTCACCGTACTTGAACGCGATTCAATAATAATAAAATGCTAGTTATCATCCGTGTTTGGACTTATCTAGATAAATTTATCTTGATAATTATTTGTTCATCTTTTAATCTTGATAAATAGTTACAAGGTATCTAAACGTTCATCTTAGATAATTTTTTATTGATAAAAATTGCGAAATTGTACAAACGCATTTTAAATATTTATATGGATTCTCAAACCAAATATATGGTTTATAAATAATGTAATTAATTTTATTTATATCATTATTGTTATTATGTTCCTATTGCCCAACTAAAATATACCTAAATTTAAAACACCCATTTAAAAAAATTTGTATCTTTTTTTATCTAGATAAATATGAATTAAGTTATCTTTTATATCTATCTAGATACATTTAAGTTCCATTATCTTTATATTTATCTAGATAAAAAAAATACATATTTAATCCGAACACTGGTACACTGGTTATCATACTAGGTAATGGTTGTATAAGTGACGATATCATTTTGGAATATGAGCGAAACCATGTAATTTTAAAATAGCTAATTCAAGATTTAGTATTTTTTACTAATAGATACAATTTGATATTTAGGCAATAGTCACAGATATTTTTTTTAAATATTATAATTGTAACTCATAAAAATTTATAAATTTAATAAAATATTTAGAATGTTAAAATGTTCATCAAGTATCAAAGTACATACAAAACGTTGTATGTTGGGTAACCAAGTAGAAAGTTTTTTAGGCATATCACAAATTCACAGACTTTAATTGAATAAAAGAAATATTAAACATATTTTAAATATACTCATGTACGATATATCATCGTGTTTGATTAAAGTACTTAATTAATTATTGTGTAGTTTGTTGTATAATTCAATCTGTTTATAGTTAGTCTCACCCTCACGCTTAAAAATATTTGATTGATTACCACCGATGACAAAAACTACTACAGCCGTAGTATAAACTATATAAACATAAAATCCATTTTCATTAAATTTGCTTGTAAAGTAATATTTATATGGTTGCTTAATTTGTTATAACATATTTTTCATTCAAAATAATTTCATAATCAATTCTTCTATGCTGCTAATTTAATTTCAACATTTTTAACTGTATAATAATAATTTACGAAGTAATACTTCATAACTAAACAAATATAATATTATTAATATCATTAAACATAATATTGCTTGTCATCCAACAAACTCGATTGGTAATGTTTTAAAATGATTTATAAAATATATTGTTTGTAAGTTGAATTTTTTTTTAAACCTATAGGTACAATACAACAATATTCTAAAAAATACAAAGTAGTTGTGTGCGAGAAAAAAACACGTTTTGTTTTTGTTGTTGTACGTTTATTATTTATATCGTGAAAGCGATTCATACGAAAAATAACAGTTCCTCGCCGGAAGGTTCGCGTTTATTTAATACCGGAAGCCTGCTGTAGTTATATTGCCGATGATGATTCTAAGAATGTAACAATTTTTTACTTCCTAAAGAGAATCATTCAAATTTCGTTTCATAAAAATTTTATGAATGATGGTGTTGGTTTTTACATGGTCCCCACCATTTTTTCCACACACAATTTAGAATATCTTGTGTATGGATCCTGCACCGTCTGGGACGCTTGGTGCAATGCTGTAATTGCATCATGTGTACCTAACCTATATAGGATGCGTATATTCTTTAAACGGTAATTACCTAGAAAAAGTATAAACGTTTTTGAAAATATATAAGTACTCATAATTATGTTTAAATATATTTATTTTTAATGGCATTTTATACGATTTTTATTGTTATCATTTTGCAAGTTTGTAACTTTTTTTAGACGACATAATATATTTTTTATTTCATATTATTCTGAAACAGAATATTTTTCTGAAAATTTAAATACATAAAAATTGAATTTATAACTTGTCTCATACCTACTCGTTAATTATAACTCACACTTTTCTAATGTCTAGATGATTGGAATGGGGTTTGGCACATTATCTAGTAAACTATTGGTCTACTGCGTACAGTGTTAAGTTATCTAGATAAATATTCTTTTATCTTTTATCTTATCTAGATAAATAGAGATTATTAATTTACACAGTTATCTAAGATAAAAATCCCAGTTATCTAGATGAATTTTTCCAGATAATTTAATTTATAGGTAGACAATTAAGTAATTTATTAAGTAGGTAGTATTTACTAATAACTATCGAAATTTTCGATGACATACTATTAAGTTATTCTAGGTTGCTTCGAGCTTACGGAGAGTGCCATAAACCAATATAAAAAAAATTATTTTCCTCTTTATCTAGATAAATAAATAATTTAGTTATCTTTATCTAGATAAAATTATATTTATCTCGGCTCAACACTGACTGCGTACTCCGCAGACCAAAATTTTAAACACTTATAGCTGACAAACCACTTGTTGTGTTTAAATGCATATCCATCACTCCACTAAAAGAAACACCCCTTATATACCTATACGTGAATTTTCATGTTTCTCGCGTTATAATATTATTGTTTGGCTGTATGCCGATTTTATACGTGCCGAGGTCAGACGATGCATGCGTTGCTATAATCTCATCTTGGGAATCCTGTATCATATTTTATTATATTTTTTTTTTCAAAACCCGAATTTGATAACTTGGTTTTTCCAATAATGCGTAATCCGAGTATTTCACTTGCATGTAGTGCCGCAAGTTGCGTGGAACGGGTCCAAGACTGAAAATTTGGAGTATTACGGAGCATGGGAAAGGGCGATGGGTCGTATAGTATACCTACGTCGCGATTGTCCGACGGGCAAATCCTTAAATCTACTCGTCGTGATGCGTCTTGATGTGTGTGTGTGGGTGTGTTGTGTGTGTGTGTGTGTATGTGTGTATAATATACATACAGAGTGATTCAAAAATCATTCTAACCCCTGTTTTTTTTGTTTGTAAATTTAAAAAGGAGTGGGCTTGGGTGGTACACACTTATACTGTACGTATTTCAAATGAGAAACCCCGTTTTACTGTAAATTATTTAGATTTTAGTGGATAATTTTGATGAAGGTACCTAAATTGAAATTGGAACAATTAGTTTTTCAGTTTTTGGATAAAGGATTATATTAAGGAAAAATGAAAATAATAAATAGTCCTTAAAAATGGATTTACAAAAATGTAAAATATATAAGTTACAAATTCTAAGCGTTGATGGATTAATATCAATTACTAACATTTTCAAATCACTATACCTCTCATATATTTCAAATCTATTATCATATTGAACTATTGTCCTTAATGCGCAAAATGAAATAACTCAAAAACTACTCGTCTTAAATTTGATTTTAATACACTTTTTCAGAAAAATTACCCGTTGAATAATTTACAATGAAAAATTTGAAAAATAGGAGTTCGTATCCCCGCAGGGCATTCCTTATGTATACAAAAAAATCTTAAGAATTTGAAAACATGGTAGATAAAAATTAGTAGAAAAATAGGGTGCGCATGCTTGATGAATCACTCTGTATGACGTGTATGTCAGGTACTTACAGTATTTATGCAAGCATACCTAAACAATTCTAAGTTATAAAAACTGTGACTAAAATGTTTTCGTTTTGCAGCTCACTAATCTCCTTAACACGGTTGACCAAATTGCGATTATTCTGTATTTCTATACGGTCGTCGTTACTGACATAGTCCATTCCAGCTGAGCATGTAATGAAGCAACCTTCCGTTAACCAGCATTTAAAATTCTGCCCCGACCTCCGAGTAAACACTCTAAATAGATATTTATAGTTATAACATAATTGTATGCACTCTAAGAGTAGGTTATACTATTATACAATTAATTTACTAAATTAAATTATTTAAATTCGTAGAAAAGCTCATGGAATATTAAACGATCAATACTGGTGATATGCATTTCAAATTTTTGTTGCACATATCTGAGGTTCCGCATTCTCGGAATAATAATATTATTTTTCAATCGCATACACAATATATTACTTACTAGATAGAACGGAATGTTTAAGTTAATTTTAAACAACATATACATTTTACATGAATACACTACCCACGTTATAGATATTGCGGTTTATTAGTTTTATAATAAACATATATACGAAAGGTATAAAGTCAATTTTAGACCTAACCAGCAAATACGATACTTTGAGTCAATAATAATATCATTATTAAGTACATTAATTTCTAGAATTAAAATGTCATGACGTTATCATTGTAAAAACTTCAAAATTGAATGGATCATTTATATTATTATTACTTTTACAACAGATACCTATAATACTGAATAATACAGCTGACAATAACAACATAGACAATCATTAAAAACCAGGTATACATTATTAATTTAATCATTTATGTTTATACACTTATATATAGAATTGCATTTTTGCATATGTTTTTTTTTCAACCACGTGGTAAAATGTACAATAGATTTTTAATGGTTTTATTATTCACGAATATATGGGTAGGTACTACCTATATTTTCATATGAAACTTTTTACTGTCTTTTGTTTTTTTTTTTTACTTGTTTTTTTCGCTCATAATTCTTATTTTTTCGACTTACATTAGAATTATCTTTCGGCATTTGCTTAAGCGTTTTATAACATGGCAGTACATTAAAGATTCGTAATTATCAAGTACATACGTAGAATGTATTATTTTCACATAATTTTCTTTTTCCGCTTAATTGTTCATTAATTTAAAACATATATTTATATGAGATAATTACAAGGTTCAGCCAGGGGCGTATTAACATATTTTCCGCGTGTAGGCCTATGGAAAATTTCCGCCCTAAATAACTAAAATAATAATATAATATACTGCACTAGCTTAATTATCATTTAATTAGCTACTATAAAATATATATTGATTAGGTAAGTATGCAAAAGAAATTATATTTAAATACTAAATACTAAAAATTTGCCGCTGCAGGCACGTGCCTATAGTGCCTGCATATAAAAATTCCATTGGGTACAACACTGTAATGTCTCCGTTATTGACGATTTTTAAATACTTTTATTTTAGCTTATAATTATTAAAAGCTCATTTTATAAAGTTTCTCTGAGAATTGAAAATATGCAATCTGAAAACCATTTGTTTTGATATTTTTTTATAGTTGTATGTTTTCAATCAAAACCAGCGCAAATTATATTGTTTTCGTATTTCTTGGTTATAGAAAAAAAAAAAACACTTAATTTTACATTCACTAGAAGTTACCTCTTACAACATACATTTTTGTGGCCACTAGACAACTGGTGGGACATCTGGTCTTCACCACACTCTATCACCATATAAAAAATTATAGGCTAGGCGCAATATAGCTGTTTTATTATTCATTAGTTTTGTGGTCGTGTATAAAATAATGTTATGCTTGCTTTCTAACTATAGAAAAAATCTCTTAAGAACAAATTACTAATAAAACAAAAAATAATAACTCAAGTGATAGTTACTTTTATAGATTTTAAATATAATTATAGTTGTAAGTAAGTATGCATAGTATGCGAAATTATTTGTATTTCATAAATTAAAAAATTTAATAGAGGTGCCTTACTCATAATTTATAATATAATGAAGAAAAAAGATTAATAATTTGATATTCAAGTACGATATATTTTCAACACATTATAATAAAGGTTAGTTACTGAGGGTTAGGTTAGGTTATACCTATCAACAATGGTGGAATTCCGGTACAGTTTACTATCTTTCATATAAACCTTAAATGCATATAATATGTTAAGCGTCCTCACTTACATATTTTTAGATTGAACATTTCGAAGTATTATAAAAAATTGTTTAACATAATATGTTACCAAGGCCGTAAATTGTGTTTATATATCATTACCCTACGTGTATGCAAAACATTAAATCCATGTCCGATAAAAATGTAAATATTTTCGAATTAGCTATGATTGTGAAACGGATAGCAGGTGGCAGCAGACTCTTTAATCTATATGATTTTATTAGTTTTATTAATTTCGTATTGCTTTTAACACAAATCAACTTAACTATCAGAACTATAACAATACGTCATAACATAATACGGAATATGTGTATAGATATAAAGGTTGAACTTAGAATTATAATTAGATTGGTAGCCCTCTCTGCACGCGTTCATTAGTTCAGCTGAGTTCCATATGACCTAAGCAAATAACTAACGTATCGATACCACCACTAGGTGCCTGATATCCAGCAACTCAAATCAACGCCACTGTCAGTAATTCTATATAATAAACGGATATTGAGTGCAATATTCTTGTGAAATAGTTTATTTTTTATCTTTAATCATTAGATTTTAATTTTAATTCCGATACACGATAATGACATGACGTTCGGCGCTCCCACAAAACGTCACCATCGTCGTTGAATAATAAAAAAACATTTAAAAAAATGTATTGAAAATAAATATTATTACTCGTTTAATTGTCCGAGGAGACGAGAGCATCTAACCTTCTCATTACTACTCAACTGTAGACAACTTAAATATTGTACGGAAGTAAACAAGTATTGCATTTAATATTATTATAAAATATAAAATCTGGTGGCACTGCTGCAGAGTGCTTGCCCATAAACGCTACCTCCTGCTGTAAATAATCATGACGTATCAAATGTACTATCATTGTACTAATTGTATTGAATAGATTGTAAATAAAATGCCTAATAGGTAAATAAAAAAAATTATACATATAAATCTGGTATACTAAAATAATTGTAGTTTGTTGTTTTTTTATACATCCTACTTAATTTGTTGAAAAAACATCGAAGTATTCCAAACTGAATGCCAATATGGCCGTAGACCATCGTTAATAAATTATTATGATTGTAATAATAATGTATTTATCACAATATTAGATCAAAAACTCTTTTTTGAAACTAATTTTGAGTTTGAAAACCTTTTTCCACCGTAATATAAAAAATATATGAGAAATAACAATTCGTAAAATATTCTCTAAAACTGAACAACTTGGAACAACTGCCAGGAATAACATTAAACTTGGTATTTTCGTATCCATATAATTTAAATATGAAATACAGTGGAACTTATAGAAGTATACCTACTGGAATAAAAAGTGAATAACAAGTTGTGGAGTCACCATCATATTATTATACAATGTAGGTACCTACTCGTATATATATATTTAAGTTTTAAGTATGTACATACTGTACAAGTTTTTAAAAGAATCAAAACTAATTTATAGTTAGATACAACAATGTAGAAAAAATATAAAACTTGACAAATTCACAACCTGATGTAGAAAACTAATCTACGTCGATCTAAAAACCTAACACAATCAATAAATTAAGAAATATAAGTCATTCACCTCTCCTCATGGGATAATGATCTTACTCTTACTAGGCGTATCCAAATTATTATTCATCGACTCTGAGTTGGCCACTCTAACTTGACGTACAAGCACCTTATGATTGGCAATAAACCACCACTCTTCGATTCTTGTGTCATTAATGTTTCAATTAAACACCTACTCACGGAATGCTAAAAAAACTTAACGATAGCTAAACGATTAGGGACGAGTTCAACATTTCTTATAATTTATGCGCTTAATTCATACTTCTAGCACCAAACCCAGAAACCACTATCCGACTCATACAGTTCCTCCATTTATCGGAATTATGTTATATTGTTTAAACAAGCTAACTTGTATCTATTTAATTATTTTATATTTTTTAGATTATAATATACTATGCTATAATATTTATAGTCGACGCAATAATGTTGATGTGTATCAAAAATAAAACCAATTTAGAGACGATAAAATATAATAGTTTTAAATTATTTATTGCTTTTACTGAATTTCAATATAACATAAAAATTAATAATTTTTATCTGGTTAGGTTTGGTTGTGTATTAATAATTACTATGCACAATTTAGGTTACGCTTTGCAATGTATTCATGTACAGCTAAATTGTGTTCTTTACAATTTATTTATTTCCAAGCGTAGCGTTCACAAATATTGTTATTCGGAACAAAATAATATAATCACCTGAGTTGATATACAGTTATTCGATAAGACTCTTTAATGGTAATATTAATACAACTCCTTTAAACTCGAAACAAATAATATTAATATTATATTCACACCACGTGAATAATAAAAAATACAACGAGTCTGTGTCATTATAACATCAGTTCATTTCATTGGAAACCAACGACAACGTCTGTGTATAGGATACCTTGGTTTAATGGGTGGTAATATTTCTATGAGAGAATGTAATCGTCTATCTGCCGTGTAAAGCGGTTGTACATATAATGAAAAAATATGTTCTTTTTATCAAAATGTAAAGGCTCGCTTGTATCTAACTTATGTACTTACGGGTACTTTTGATATTCTGTCAAAACGGCACGGATAGTGTAAACTACGTATATTATGTTATAGAGAGGACATTATGTATGATCAGATCATACAAACTTGACCCTTTGTTGGTCGGTTTAAAGTACGTTGGGTTTACGTGGAGAAACACTTCAATATGCGCGTGTATAAAATTACGGAAATAAACTGTGAACGAATATTTAAAAAAATAACGTCAAAACAGTTTGCGTAATTTAGCGTCGTTTTAATTTGAAGAATAAAATACGAAAAAATAAACAAGTGCGGTGTTTTTTACGTCTTATGAGAAATTAAAAAAATAAATCAGTTTTTTTATCCTTTCATATATTTGCATGCTCGTAACGCTAATGATGGTATGATTAAATCCACGTACGGAAAATTCAACGCAATAATAATTCGTTGGTGCGAAAATTATTATCGTTATTAAATTTGAATTTTCTCGAGCAAATGAAGCAGACGTGTGGATGCGCGCGCAAAGTATAATATAATAGGTAGATTATTATATTATTATATTATAATATACATTATTATTATGTTTCGAGCGAATATCTGTTTTCGAATGTGCCGTTTACAAGTGTACGATAAATTATTAATGTTCGCATAATAACAGTAATAATAATATAATAATCAGACGTGATTTTGTATTTCGTATTATTATCAGTGGCGTATTTAGGAATTGTTAAAGGGGATAGTGTACCTATTGTATACAAAACTGTGAGTGTTATTCAACGATTATATTGTCATTGTTTTTAGTTCATCACACTATCATATTGGTTATTTTTTGTTAGATCTAAAATACATTTTAATTTTCAATTTGCTATCAAAAAATATTTTTATCATCAGTCATAACTCATCACCAATAGCAAAATAAAAAATAAAACTTAAATAAATTCACTAAAAAATAATAGTATCATTAATATTTATTTTTACTAGGTATAGGTAATAATTGATAATTACTAATTAGAACACCTAATTATCTGACAACTGAATTATTGTATAAAATACATAATTATTGTTTATTTTCGTATTTCAATTGTTACTTGTTAGTCTAAAATTATCTGGTTTTTATACTACAAATTTACAACTGTACAGCTGTACAGGTTGTTACGGAGTGTCGGCGGTGCTGTGACAGTGATTAGGGGTTTTACTTATTTTTTCTTACAAATAATTTACAAAAATGTTGAAAAATACTTGATAGTAAATATTAAATATATGTATATACTATACTTATATACTTTTATTTGAGTTAAAAAAAAAAAAAAAAATCAATGGGAGGATAAAATCCTCCTCCAAATCCTCTCCCCAAAATTCCCTTAACCAAATCCCCTCCTGAAAACACGCCGCTGATTATTATTGGTTATTTCATTTGCACGTGATAAAAAATAATGTACATATAATAATAATATATACTAACGCCGACTCGAACACATATTATAATTTGAAATAATATGTAGATAAGGTTTATTGCGCTGATTTTATTCGGACTTTGTCATCAGTGTCTCTGCTATGGCCAAGGAGTTGGAGGGCCATCTCCCGCATTTCTTGCAGATGGTCGAGATGATTGTGTTTTATTATCCGCAAGAACGAAATGCAAAATATCAGTAAAACATTATTTATAATACGGAAAATCCATAAAATTTCAAACCGTTGCAGTGCATTATTATTACACGCACATCGTATGCATACATCAACTGCATTAATCGGATGCTATTTAACCTGTTTTTTTCTCCGTGAAATGAATTGCTTTTGTAGATGTTTATTGTGAAATCAGGTTATAAGAGCACAATAATATAAAATTACACTCTGTTTTTACGGAAGTCGAAATATTGTGTGACTTGCGTATTATTGTGCATAAAAAACAGCAAAGGTCTAATCTTCTTACAAATTTTATAAGCATAAACCGTGCATTTCGCGCTGCAAACAATATTATCATTAAGGTTCTATGAGTTTTTCCTTATGCAATCAGTATTATGGATAAAATATTATTAATAATTGTTATACGAGTTTTATATGACAAAAGCTCAAATTATTTGATCATCGATACGATTATTTGCATCTCGATAGACTCAAGTCCGAACTTCAAATCTAGATCAATAATATCCTCGAGAATACATGGTACTGACACGTGTTGCTTCCGACTTACAAACCCTCGAATTATTAAATTTTACGTTCAGAATAACCAATTTAACTCTTTTATTTTAATAGACAAGTGTGAATCTATCTACTTTTAAATTCAAATTTTTAAGGTAAGAATATTATCTAAAGCCCTATGAATGTTGTTTGTAATGTTTTTTTTTAATTCAAGAACATTTTAAAATTTAAAATTTAAATTTATTTTTAAATGCTCATAACTTCTAAATACAAAAATTTCAAAAAACATTTTCGTAGGGCTTTAAAAAATATTCTTACCTTTAAGTTTGATAATAATTCATTCACTTTTTATATTAACTAATTAAGACGGAAACAACAATTTATGTGGGTGCGAAAATGACGTCGTAATTCTATTCTACTTGACTGGTTTCAAAATTTGAGAACAAAATGTTTAGTTTTGAAAATGCGGATTCAATATATCCTATCACTGCGTAGCAATTTGTGTGATTTTTGAGCTCAATATATTATTATAAGATGGTTTTCAAGAATAAGTTCATAATAAGTACTTTAAAGATGTTATTTTTTTCTCTCCGGTAGATTACGAGCAAAGCACTAAATATTATTTATACAACAGGGCGTATATTAATATCAAATAAATTGAGTTTGATAATTTGATTTAAGGTATATTGTACTCGTTTTTCGATTAAGCACGTGCACATTACACAATAAACTTATTTTACATATTGCGTAAAAGCAAAATCGATATCTATATGCTAATTTGAGGGTCGTTAAAATAAGTCATTATTTTCTTCCACTCCAATTGGGCAATAAATAACAATACGCTATAATCGAAACTACGTTTATGGTTTTTACAGCGTCATTTTGTGTTTTTACATTTTACGTATTATAATTATTTTTGGGTAAATTAAACGCTCACAAATGATTTAAAACGTGTAGATAGGTACCGTTATAAGTCTCAGCGTGGGAAGGAAGGAGAGCAGACATTTTTTTGGATATCAGTGAATTAATCCCCGATGTACAATTACGTACACCACGAAATATACAGACGTCGGAGTCATTTATTCAAAAATATTTTCCTCTATAGTATAATAATATCATTATACATTGTAGTACTGTCATTATTATATATTACACGCGATTATTATAAACTCAATTATCGACTATGAATAATGGTGTTCAAAGTTGATTTCCGTTTTTCTACGAGTCTAGGCCAGAACCTCGAATGCAGAATTAGTGAGTGTAAAGTCAAATATAACTAATAATTAAATAGTTGGTAGATACCATTGAACAGCAGATACATACGTTGTACAATATCTATAGTCACATAAATTTCACAGAATAAACATAATCAAATAGTTTAATATAGTAAATAGTAACATAACATTAAGTAAATACTGCTAAGAAACAGTTTATCAATTAATATATATTATTAATAATTTTAGTTCATATAGGTAAATACATGTCATGTAGGATATAAGTTTAATAACTTGGGCCACCTTATATGGCGTAGTCTTAGTGAAGTTGTAGGTGTGCTATCCAAAGTCATCTGAACATAAAATGCTTTAATATGGACATCCATGTACAGACAGTATAATGTTCCAAACGTAATATAAATTTCGACAGTATTGGGGTCGTCTGTGACGGTGAAACGCGTCAACTAATTGGTCGGATTAATCCCGTGTTGTCTAAATGCCGTTGCCAATTCCAGGGAACCGCAATCCCGGTTGATGTACCACGGTAACCGATATTGTTAAAACAGTGATTCCCATTGCTATCGCCCCCTCGTGGGCATTTTTAATGTTGAGGGTGTCTACCTTAAGTGGGTGGTAATAGGGGTACAAGGGGCGGGAGAGGGAGGGTGATTCCTTTGTCCCCTTGTATTAAATTGTGTGTTATAATTAACGACTTATATGTTACTATCGTAATGAAATATATAGCTTCGTACAATTAAATAACTGATTACATTTTTAAACACCAAATGTATCTAGAATAATATTATTTCAATAACATACATCGTTTATGTAGCTTATTCACATAAACGATTTTAAAAGTATAAAAATGATTAGTTACTAGACCGTAAGCCGATTTAAGTATGTATAAAAATACAAATATTCACGTTTTACACTATACTAGGTACTTAAACCTACATGTCCAGTACAACCAATAAAAAGAGGTTATTAGTTGTTTTTTTAAACCGATGAGCGTGATGAGATTTTTCAAAATCTAAAAGGCAGTGTTGATTAAAAAACACTGCTCTATAGTCACTAATCTGTCACTGATGACGAAATTCTGATTCCTGAACTGTGTGTTTTTGGATCCACAAAATGGGCTGGTCGTCCATTTCATACATTATTTTTTTTTAATCGAGACTATCCTAACCTGTCATTATAAGTTACCGCGATCAATCTGGGATATACCAATAATGGTGATGATCTGCTCTTCCTTGCATACGCACCGATTCCTCGGAGATGAGTTAGTACATCGAAATAAACCAACCAAATACGATTTAAAATAAACACGAATCCGAGAAAGTACATTCCAAGAATATAAATTCCAACGAAATATTTTTCCAACTAAATACGGCTTCAAATAAATATGGTTCTGAGAAAATATATTCCCAGAATAAGCGTTCCGAAAAATATTTTTCAACACGATATAGCCCTCTGTTTCAATAACATACACCTACAGTATTCACTAAATTTGAGATAAGACACATATATCGATATTGTATTAAAATATTAACAAAGCAATGCTATACGTTTAGGGCTAGAATATTAAAAATTATATAATGACAATCAAAATATTGTTCTGTACATATTTTTCGTTTAAAGTTTATACACGACGTACCTCGCGTATAATAATATGCTATTGTTTTTTTTTTTTAAAGAAATCTTTATTTAAAAAACATTACAATCCATTCAAAATCTACAATACAATAAGAAGTTTATTTACAAGAATATCGTTGCGAATGGCATGAAAGGAAGTCTCAAAGTTGTGACACCTGATGATCAGTTCCGTTCGAGTCGTCTGCAGGGTGGATTCCCAGGAAGCGTGTTTGAGGCAAGTTATGAGATGAGTTATGGTCGGGATTCGAATAAAGTTTTGTTGGGAAGCATTTGTCGAAAAAAATATGTATATGTCATTTAAATAATAATAATAATAATATCGACCACGACGTTAAAACACAATACACTGAAAAGGTAGGTATACGCCTATTGGTCGTGTTTTGAGCCAGTTATCTGGTTAAGCGTAGTCCCATCATCGCCATATTATTATGTCATTCGAAATTTCGACACTTCGGTGCACACCAGATAATACTTTTTTTCAACGACTGTAATATTGTTTGTAGTTATTACGTAGTTGTGTATATTTTATATCAGTTATGTTTGTTAGAATTCTCTTTTACGCGTTTCCCGTTATAAACGTTCCGAAACGTTACGGTTGATGTTTCGACAGGATAAAACACTGCTAAACAAACAAGTAATATATGGTTTATATTATAAACAACTTCAATCAAAAAATAATATAAACGATTTCATTTTATTATGCTTTACGGATTTGCATCTCTATCAGAAGACATGTTAACAGTGTATACTAGTTTAATATAAAATAATTAAGTTGAACATATAATAATATATAAATGTGGTTCTGATTAAAAACAAATACAGTTAGTTTTAAATTCCAGAGAGCCATATTAATGTTAGGCGATATAATTGTAATCATTTTCAAATTTTAGCCAGTTATTATATTAGGTATATATACATGATCGGCCCTATTGCCATATTATAATGTCATTCGAAATTTGGACACTTCGGTGTACACGAGTTTTACCTTTTTTCATCGATTAAAATATTATTGTTAATAAATTTTAATATCAGTTATATTTGTAAGCATTCTCATTTACGCGTTTCATGTTTTAAACGTTCTGAAACGTTCCGATAGATGTTTCCACCGGATAAATCAAAAGTAAACTATATAATATAATATTATAAACAATCCGATTTGATCTGAATTGATATCACCCACAAAACAAAATAAACGATTTTATTTTAATAAGCTTTACGGAATTGTATTCTCGATCAAAAGACACGTTAACGATGTATACTAGATTAATATAAACAATTAAATTTATAACATAATAATACAATATAAACGTGATTTTGATTGAAAACAAATTCAATTAATTACTAATTTCGAGAGAGTTATAATATATGCAATATAAATAATATAATCTATGCACATTTTAGCTTTTCAAGTACCCTTTGAGAAAAAATAATAACTAACAGTAATTATTAGTTAGGCATAGGATACTACGTAGTTTGAAATTAATTTTTTTATGTTCTAATTATAAAACATTCCTTAACGATGATCTTCAACCATAATATTTATAATAAATACTCATACATATTTAACATACTTAAGTTCATACAAAAATTAAAAGCAAACTTATAATATCGAGAACTTTTTTATATGTAACGTACACAATTAGTCGATTCTTGGAATTTCAATATTTTCGTAAAAAAATACATCAACAAACTTCACAAATCTCAAGAAATTTAATAACGTCGTTAATGGCGGTTTTTTGTCGAAAAAAAATATAAACAAAAATAAACAAATAAACAAATAAAAATATTGATTTGAAGATTTCCAAACTATTAGCAAACTTCTTGTTGTTGGATTACACTGGATACTGCGAATTTCTCACGTCGAAAAGTTGTTTTTTTCGAATACTGAGAATACTATTTTAACGGCATCGGGAAAATGAAAGTATCCCTATCTTATACTTTCGGGTAGTATACTTCGTCATCGTGGTTCAAGCGCATTCGATCTACGCAAAACGATCGCATTATTATACAGAAGACGACTTATTTCAGTCCATTTTGCAGGCACCTAATGGGTATCGCATTGTGTTTATATGCAATACCTATCTATACCACAACACGTAACCATATACCTACACACGTGTTGTGTACTTAGACAGCCCGCCCATACGGTCGCCTACATTATTATTGTTCCCAAACGCGACGTGACGGGAACTTCGTGATGGCTGCAAGTTCGAAGTGCGACATTCCCCGACAGACTAATAAACGACGACCTGACTCGTTTATTGTTATTTGTGAGTGTCTACGTACTGCAGGCGTTTTACACTGTTATGTCGAACGAAGTCAAAGCTCCATCGATGACTTTTTTTTTCTAAATAAATATTTAACAAATACCTAGGTACTATTAAATAATATTTAATGATATTGAGAAGCTCATCAATGTATCAAGAGCGCTCACGAGGGAAAGGTGGGTAATTCCTGTTGTAAAGATATATTATTTTTATTGTATTTGAATCACTCCGAATTACAACTATCAAAAAATTGCTGTTGGTTCACACGAACAAAATGTTTTGAATAATATGCGAATATACTTATTTACATATTTGAAATTTTCGTCAATCAAATCGCTGATATGTAGATATTGTTTTTGGGGATAAATAATGTCTCAACTGATTATAAAATCACGTATTCACTGTAGTTATCTATACTCGATCTGGATAAATGTGAACAAAACATATTATTGTATTTTGACAATTAATTATCTCAAATACTCGGTTTCATGTGGCAATAAATTGATAGTGTTTATTTCTGATTGTTGAAAAAAAAATTTAGATTATTCAGATTACATTGAATCTGATATAAAATAACGTTTTAAATAGTGGAAAAGTATATAACCGCACCAGGACTTGCATTTGAAAAAACATTCCGTTTTATGTTGTTTACAATTGAAAAGTTACACATCTTTTGCGTTTATCGTTATACTGAATTAAAAGGTTATCCAAGTTTTGCGTTTATCGTTATTTAAAATAGTGTTAATACCTATTAAATTTAAAAATAATAACTAATGCTGGTAGGTAATGGCCCGGATACGGAATATAACATTATAACCAATTCTTAAATTGTTTGCAGGAAATAAACGTTCATACGAAACCAATAGACCTTTTAAATAAATAGATTTTCGTTCAATGATGTTCCATAAATTACGTTTTCGTTATGTTTTGTTTAAATATGTATCATACTTTATTTTGTTAATAGTTATGATTTGTTTTGCGGTATTTAATTATTTTTGACTATTTGCTTTCCTTTATAATTACGTCTACAAATTTCAATCATTTTTTTTGTCGAATATAACGTTATTATAACGTTTGCAAGCCCTGATTTAAACGTATAAAAACCTTAGGGCCCGCTTTACAATCATAGTTTAAACCTCGGTTACGCCTAACCCACTAATTTTACCAGCCGAATTCGGTGGTTTAACGATTGTAAAACGGGCCCTTAGTCTCATAAAAATCAGTTATAAAACCTAGTATATTATAGTCCGAATACGGGATATAATATAATCAATTCTTAGGTTGTTTGCATAAGATAAATGTTACTGAGAAACCAATAGACCTTTTAAATAAATAGATTTTAAAATATTTCGTTTTGCGTTATTTTTCGTTCAATGATATTCTATAAATTACGTTTTGCGTTATGTTTAGTTTAATGATACTATGTTATATATTTTGTTGATCGTAATGTTTTGTTTTACGGTATTTAATTATTTTTGATTATCGCTCTCCGTTATAATAACGTTTAAAAATTTCAATGGGTTTTTCGTCAAATATAACGTTATAATCATAAAGTTATTATAACGTTTGCAAACCTAAACCGTAGTTATGTACAGTTTTACCTCATTCATTAAGTCCTCTGTCATTAATGTGTTAAATTTGAAAAACGAAAACGATTCTCAGCGTAGATGGCTGTCAGCTTATATTGTATTATTAACTATTTTATTATTACTACTATAGTAAGTAATTTATTTTTCTATTAGTAATACTCTAGGTTGAATTCATTTTTGTCGAAGCATTTAATTTATTATGGTATAAATATTTAATCATTGCAATTACAATATATATATGCGTCATAAATTATTGTTATTTACTTTTGAGTCAATATTACCATAGAACGGTATAAATAGGCAATAGCATAAAAACTAATCTAAATGTTTCTAAAATATCATTGAGCATATAAAATATAATAATATACGTAGATTTTTTAAGGCCACACAGAAATGATTTTTGATAATTTTTGCAAGAAAAACTTATATAGAACCTTGTATTCAATTTTGAATTTATGATTATTTAAAATGAATATTAAAATTTATGAATTTTATACTATAAAATAATTTACAAATATTGGCGATTTTGATGAATTTTGTAATAATTTTAAGTTTGAATTCTAAACGCTTATTGAAGAATATACATTTAAAAAAAACAATCGGTTGAAAATTTAAAATACCTATAAATAACACAAGGAAAGATCCAAAATATTTTATGTCAAATACAATAAGTAATTATCCGGTGAAAATGTCAAGTCCTTACAGTTATTCGTTTTTGAGTTCCGACAAATAAACGCTATTAATTTTGTCAAATATTTGTTTTGCGTAAAAATTCCGCTGTCTTTTCTCCACCTTAATGTATTGTATGAGGTGTTTTTCTTTAACTTAGATTTCTTTGACCAATAGTTTGCTTTAAATTAAAACAGAACAAATTAAACAATTTCGTTTTAGATATTCTTAAAACAAAAACCCATTGAGATTACAGACATACCTAATTGATGTTTCTGTATTAAAAGACGAATTATTAATGTTGGGTGTAAGCATAATGTTATACGAATATGATATTTGATGTCTTAAAGTTATGGTAGTCAGAGGAAAGCAGTGCGAGGTATATCAGTATAATAATATTATAATGTACAGAAGTGCACACGAGAGCGGACATGGTGACACATTCTGGTTTAAAATAATATATTATGATCGAGTTTGTCTCAAACGTATAAACACACTCGACGCGGATACATACCGTTTTTGTATACAGAGTGATTCGCTAAGTAAGCTCACAACTTTGTTTTTTTATTTTTCATTCAATTTTCAAAAATCTGATTTTTGGAATATTTTGAATACACGCCTTAAATACCATATTTTAAAACTCTTAAGATTTTTCGTATTAATTAAGGAGTACCCTGCGGAGATACAAACTTCTTAGTAGGTACTTTTTGAGTTACCTATAAATTTGACTTTTAGGCTAAAGATAATACATTTTAGGTTAATAACAATATGTGATTGGAATATATAGGGGCTATAGTGATTTTAAAATGATTATATTTGTTTATTAATCTATCAACATTTATAATTTGTAAACATGGTTCGAATATAATAATCAATAGTAGATCCAATATAATATTTATTTTATACTTTTTTTTTTAAAACCATTATAAAGACTATAATAAGTATAAACATTTTAATAACTAAAATCTATTCGTTAAAATTTAGAACTAGATGTGTAAACATTTAAAAAAAAATTATCCCCTAAATAATGGTCTGTAAAAAAATAAAGTTATTTTTTAAAAAACGGAAGTAAAAAAATCTTAGAATTTTAAAATATAGTGTTTAAGTAGATTTATTAATTCCAAAAATCAGAATTTGAATAAATTCATTAATAAAGGGAAAACATCGGGGGTGAGCGTGCTGGGTTAATCACTCTGTATAATACTATTATGTTTTACTCACACCTAAGCCGCTGGTTGATTTACCTACAACCTCACACCACGTGCTCGCGGTTATAGAAAAACGTCGCACGAGCGAATACTTCGTTTACCATTCGAGTTCAGAGTTAGGCGGCGGCAAAAAACAGTTTTCTTCGAAGACGACGATTGAAAATTTAAACCATTGCCCTGTAGGTATGTAGTGTATTTAGAAACCATACTCGCCCATCCTCTTTAAAAATGAATATATTTAAATTCTGAATTCTTAAGTATGCTTAAGGACTATATTTTGTGATACGGATTGATGTGCCATTTAAAAAGTGTCCTGTGGTTTTGAAAATTTATTTTTTTTTTAAAAATAATCAACATTTTAAGCAGATTTTTTTTTTTTGAAAATGTTCATCATGCATCTAAATCAAAATTTGAACGAGTAATTGACTAGTTCCTGAATTAATAAAAAGTATTATCTAAGGATTAAGGTCTTAAGGTCCTTAAAAATGGTTTTACCTATTTAAATATATTATGTATTAATTTATTCGTACTCAAATAATAATATATACAAATTATAAAATATTAACAGATAAGTAATAAATGGTAATTACCATAATTTTCAAATCACCATAATATCTTATAATTGGATTGGACCGGCGACCTACCACGCTAAGCGTGTTGGGCTGCTAGATTATTATAATACATGGACCGCTGTATATGGACCACTTGTAAATTAAATGTGTCGGTAAAATTATTGTGCTTGGTAGATTTCTAGACCCTAATCTGGCCCAGTGCACATCTATCAGGTATATCATGGACCTATAATTATTATCCTTAGTACCTACTCAAAGTCAAATAACTCATCAATTATTTGTTCGAATTTCGATCTAGATACATCAACATTTTCAAAAAATTCGCATAATAAATTAACACTTTATTGGAAAAGAGCGTGATTTTCATTTGAAAAAAAAGGATTCGGGTTGGCCATGGGACGTTACTTAAACTGTACAACGGTAAATTTTTGTACGTTTAAGTATTTGTTGATATTATGGTCTTTAAGTATATAACATTAAACACTCCAAAAATCAGAATTTTAATAAATTTACTACCTTTAGGATGAATAATTTGCGTATTCTTAGTGAATCATACACCTCTCAACTGTCAAAGAAGAGTCTACATTTTTTTATAATATACTTGCAAAGAGTGTGGTCTTTTCTTACAATTACCTAAACTCTTTAGCTCCATGACGGCTTGGAAGCTTTAATAGAGAGTAGAGATCTATGTTCTAATCTTATCATGTGGACGAAAAAATGAATTAATGATATGTATCGCTCACGAATGTTCAGTCCAAATATATCAGTCAACTATATTTTAATAATTGATTTAAACGTAATATGGTACGATATGAGTAATTCATTATTACATTAATTTGACGATATAGTCTCTCAACCGGTTATTTGCGAGCACATTGCGTGTGGTCCTTAGTGTGTCTAATGTATTATTTTATTTTTTCGTTAAAAAATTGCAATCTATTAAAACAGTAATATATTAGTACAGGCGATAATATTGGCAATAGTTAGGTGGCGATCTTGATAATGTATTTAAAAATAAAATCTAACTGTCGATAGTGGTTTGTAGATAATACTTGTACCTAGGTACGCCTAAAAACATGTTTTTCTCGACACTAACGCCTATTGTATTGACCTCAGATAACAATGAGTTATTAATATCTGTAGTTTATCTACGTTAAATGTTTATCTTCAGTAGGCACACGAATTTCGACTCTTTTTTTCACAAACGATTATAATAAATGATTGTAAATACGATTAGTTAGAAGTATAATATAAGAAAAAAAATGCATAAAAAAATTGTTTTTTTAATTCATATCTACAAATTAATACTTAAGTAGATTGTGTGGTTTTTTTTAAATATATATATTTTTTTAATGACGGCAAAATGAGAATGGCAAAAATATTTATAGTTTGGTGACTAATTTCTCAGAACTGTCCATAGCGCCTAAGATATTATAGGCTTTTCTTAAACCAACTAAACATTTTTACAGCAAGCAGAATAAATTATAGAGCCAAAAGTAGCGTTAAACATATTTTATTGTATAGCACTAACGTTACACAATTTGACATCTTTATGACGCGAGATACCACTTTTTACACAATATATATAGCTCGGTGCCAAAGCTGGTCAAGTTTTGTTCGTTTTCAGTGTTATTGGTAGACCCACCGACGAAGATTTATTATTCTGTTTGAATTTATTCATCGTAGGTACCTAATTATAATCGAAATCGCGTGACGGTTTCTATTTCGTTTTGACTTATTGCTCTGCCTTCCTGTATAGTAACTGGGCAGCTGTTAGCTTTTAATCTAAATACGCGTTTCGATCGGAAATTCGTTATTTAGAGGTCCGTTTTATTCAGAAATCGTTATTACACTATAGAGGGCCGCATTAAACTACGGCGTATATATTCGACCGAAGTATATATTATTATGTGTATTGCAACGTAGTTTGTGATTATTTTCGTAATGATAATGTACTCGTATTACTGGTGAAAAATAGTCTCACCATCAGATGTGTTGTTGACTATATTATTAGAAAAAATTTAAATTACACCATATCGAATAACAGATAATCAGCCCTTTGATGTGGAACGAGATAAATTCCGTAGATATTCGCACACGAATACCTATTTACTTTAATTTTATATTACAACGGAACGTGTTATATCGCTGTACTGTGAATAATAATAATAAAAATAATATATTAGGAAAGTGTCAATGATTTATTATAGTGACGAGATTAAAAATATATCGTTCGGGACGATGATTTTTACTATAGGTAATAAATAATAATATCCACGGTTTACATGCCTTGCAATATTGTGTGGTAGATAATAACATATTGTTTTATATTATGGTATAATTTAGTAGGTACAGGTTAATTTTTAGTAAATGGTTGATAAAAAATAAAAAATAACTCAAATGTACCATAAAAATAGTATAAATGGTGACCCTCAAAAACAATGTCTTTGAATATAATGTTCGACTTTTATCCGAATTTGATTAATTATTATTTACCAAACTAAAAAACAAAACACTTTGAGCTCATAGCACTATAAATACGCATGATACACTTTGGTTACAGAAATTTGTGTAATATTATGACCACGTTAAGTATGTTTTTGATGAAAAATATATATTATCCCTGAACTTTTAATTCTCAATGCCACATTCGTTCATTGGTAATGATACCGGTGACCAAAGGTTTATTTTTCACTAAATAACGACGCGCAAAACGATTATTAAAATAATATTCATTGAAATTAAAAATTCTTATAAAATACCACAATAAAAATTAATACATTCTGTAGGTAGTTACTATATATATTACTACAGGTGCTGTGAGTTATTAGTGAGCATTTATGAATTATGTGAATAAATTTTAAATTTAACAAAAAAAAGTTTGATAAATATAATACAACAATAGTTACATTAATTATAAACAGAATATTATTTTAAATGGCCAAGTAGAAATTATTCATGCTTGACCACACTAATGAAAATTACACTTAACTTTTAGAAATAATTAATTATTACATTTAAATATTTGTCTGAATATATTAATATACTACTCGAACGAGAAATATTGTGATCCGAGACAGTGATTGAAGTTATCGCCAAAAGACTTCCTAAAGAGATTCAGCAAGTTGTCTGCACTTTTAACGACCGGTCGAGCGATTATAGATCAAAAATCATAACAAACATAAATAAAGTCCATACCCGTTGTGACGTCTACCTTTTAATCGACAAGACAAAATAACGAATTATATTTCCGTCTGATATTTTATGCAAATCATTTAGTAAACCACACAGGTGACATTTCAAAATGATAATATTATTATACTAACTGTTGATTGTTGTTGTGTTAATCGCATTTCGATAATATTCGATTCGTGAGGTCAGAGTTGATGTTTGAGATTAAACTTTTAGAGATTATTAGTTTCAAAATCATGTTTACAGATAGGTACCTAATCCTAAACTATTGTCAACAACAATAACAATCCACCCATTGTAGTATTATACGTTTTACTATGATAGTAATATTATTTACTTATATTTTAATTCCAATAGATTAATATGTTAATTTTATCAACCAAAACTTTCCCTCCAGACTCTATAATCCATGTATGAATAATAATATGATGTACAAAATACACTATGAACGTTTGTAGTACAATTTACATAATTTAAGGGGGCTAGGGAAGTTTCGCCCCCACTGATCAGAAACGCATGCTTAAAATCAAAACGTGTTAATAAAAATACAAAAAATACAAAAATGATTTTTCATCGATAAAATAATATTACGTATTTTAAAAAATCATACTGTATGGCAAAAATGTCATCTACATCTGTATTACTTATCTGTATCTATCTTTATCGTAACATTTACTGTCAGTGTGTGCAAGTTATACGACGCTTATTTTCACCGTGAAATATCGGTTATTCCGAGACCTTTAACCGCGGTACTAACCACCCAGGGCATGCTCAGTCGGTAGCGCTTCGTCAATGAATTTTGTAATATATTTCACGTGCACGAGTATATTATGACAATTGTTCTACGTTTTGTTTTGTTATTAGTTGTGCTATTTTTTTAATATTGTGCGGTATCTACTAAATAACTTAAATTATAGACGTTTATTTAGTGAAATATTAGATAGTATTTTGAATCAAATTAAAAGTAGATTTAAATCAATGGGAAAATTGGAGTTTTTTTATTTCTTAATTCTGAGTTGTATCAAAAACATAATAAAGTATTTCCTGTTAAAAAACTTGATTGTTTAGAGAAGCGATACGGAAGTTCCTTTGATATTTGCTGGTTAAAAAATATGTTAGGTACATGTTTTGTACAGTTCAGAAGAATTTAAAGATAAACCAATTTTTTAAATAATCAATTACATGAATTTAAAATATAAACTAAACTTAGAGCTGAAAGAAGTATATAAACTAGCTAAATTAATTGCAACTATTCCAAGTAGAACAGCATCATCGGAAAGAACATTTGCATCCCTCAAAAGAATAAAAACATTTTGTAGGTCTACAGATCGACTATCTTCACTTTAAGATTCAAAAATGAGCCCTGAATTTTACTCTAAGTAACAGAATCTTAAGTTCGTTGAAAAAGAAAGAATTTATAAATAAATAAAAATGTGAACGTAACTTATTTTAGTTAAAAGAGTTGGTCAAATCTTAATTAAAATTATTGAAGTATTAAATTTAAGTCTTATTTACAAAAAAAAAGTACGAATTTGAGCATTATTTATTAATTAGAAATTAAATAGAACTATAATACATTATGACAAATGAGCATTCCCATAATTATGCTATTATGAACACTTTTGACAGTTGAATAATAATAATCGCAGAAGTTCAAAATATTATCTACTAATAACTATAATATAATTGAACTAGAATGTGTAATCATTATTACATAAATTATACATTATACCATAAAAAACATATCAATCATGATTTTACTAGCTAAATTTTAAGTCAAGTAAAAGTTGGTACACTTTACAATTGTTAAATGATTTGATTTCGTCTTCCGTTACTATTGATGAATGTTGTACATGCCTAATTTTTAAATTTTAGATTTGATAAATTTATATTTTAAAGTAATTATAAAATTATATTAACTGCCGCATTATAATGTGTATTTTAAACTTGTCTGACGCTCGTGGTATGGATTAAAGAAAGTTGTTGCTCAACTAAAAATAATCTTAATTCTTATACGACATGGGTGAACGCGTAATTAAAACTCCACGAATTAAACAGAATAAAATACAACGACGGGGCGGTAAACAGGTCAAATAAGTTTTTATCCTTTAATTAAAATA
Organism: Sitobion miscanthi; assembly: GCA_008086715.1. Classification (NCBI taxonomy): domain Eukaryota; kingdom Metazoa; phylum Arthropoda; class Insecta; order Hemiptera; family Aphididae; genus Sitobion; species Sitobion miscanthi. Next base: position 8,449,887 of record CM017803.1, read on the forward strand.
CAAAACAATAGTTTTGAAAAGCGGGAGTAAAAGGGTGAGATATTGAGTGAGTATGAAAGAGTGGTTTTTGGGGACCAATAATTATCGTCTATAATTGTTGAAAAATGGACGTGTATTAACGAATAACGCGTGTCTAACGGTAATGAAATTGGAGTTGATTTGGTAATACTTTGAACCGGAACAAATGCATTTATTTTTCAAAAACATCAGATTGTATGTTATTACGCGGGAAGTCAATATATAACTATTTGAAATCGAATAAATTTGTTAAAGCTGATAATATCATGGTTTTTGAAGACTATAACTCTTTCCATGAAAAAATGTAATTGCTGGTCACAACACACAGAAATGGTTAAGTCTTTTGGAAATAATAAATATTAATCATATAAAATAATGGAGGAAGAAACGAAATAGAGAGATGTTATTTTGAAATAACAATTTGTTCTACTTTCGGTTGTTTAAATTGAGAAACATATTTATTTTAAAAAGCATATAATATAAATTTTTTTCATGTTTTGATATGTTCGGTATTGTACTATTCAACAGTTTTTATTTTTACTGAATACAATTATTCGTAAATTATATTTTGTATTTACATTATGTCAAACTTAACTGGGAGACCTCATTGCACTGCACTCAGCTCGACGTAGTAGTCAACTATCGAGTGGAGTGTATATTAACGTGGAAATTGGAAGTACACTACAACCTCCTTATAACGGAATCGCTCGGTACCAACTGATTTTCCGTAATAAAGGAGTTTCCGTTATGCGGAGACAAAAATATACGGGATATAGGTTATTCGGGACTATTGCTATTTTCCGTTAAAAGGAGAATACCGTTTTATAGGGGGTCCGTTATAAGGAGGTTGTACTGTATTGTGATATAGCAGAAATAGGGTTGCGCTGTACGGACATTTTTCTGGACAGTTTCATATACCATATAATATCAAGTTTTTCGTACTTATATCTACGTATATAATAGCTACGTCCAGAGCTGTGTGAAATTGATGCATTAATAACCGAGTAGTAACTTTACGAGGGTGCTCGGAAGAAGGAAAAAGGGCTCAAAGAAAAATCCCGAACGGTGTAGTTTTACCTGCAGGTTTTACTCAGTGTCAAAATAAAAGCGCTACAAAAGTCCTGTATTATATTCGAATTTCCGTCTATTCTTTACACAGTGTGTATATCCAACGATAAAATCAAACAAAGTATCTATATTAAGTTCAAAACGTATCTAACTCGTAAAACGATTTGTGCACCATATAATACGCAGTCGCGTTACGCAAGATTTTCCTAACAGTTAGAATTACTCACAGTTGTCACAATTCACAAGATTAGGTTTGAAAAATAAAGCAGGTGCTTTCTTAGTTCTTACGGATATGAAACAAAATATATACACGAAAATATATTTAAAAAAATTGTCATCATACGAATAATGGGCAATAAAATACGATTTTATCTTTATTTTTTCGAGTCTAATAATTTCAGAAATTCAGGTGCGGTACCTATTTTAAAATGTTTGTAAACTTCATCTTCTGTCAATTGTTTTTTTTTTTTAAATTTATGTTGGCTATAATGAATAATCCTTTAAGACGTATAATATGAATATTTTAGGTCCTTTGCTCTTGCTTAGTAGTTTACTACTGTTGAAACTTGATAAATATATAAAAAAAAACAACACTAGAAGTAGGGGTGGAGGGTTCAGCCCGTTGGATTTCCTCCCTTGTACGCCATCGACCTTATATGCATGCGCATGAATATTTTCTACTCACGAATAGGACATGTAAATAAATATAATCAAAAATGTTCCACTGTGGCATTTTATTTTGTAGTGCTGAGAAATAAGTACTTAGGAAATTCGATATTTTGTGTACAAGTGTCTTGCAACTGATGCGTATTGGCCGTTTGCCACAAGGGATAATAATTGTAATGTTTGACCTTTTTTTCGGTAGTATGAGTTTGATATTTATACGGGATTTCAAGCCACCAGAACGCTACTAAATATTATACTTATTCAAACGAAAAACATCTTTGACCAATATATTATATGGTGGTATGCATCGAATACATGACATCACAATCTTTCTTATGGTTTTTAATAAATACTCTTAAGTATAATTTTCAGAAAAACCTTGGATGAGTGTGCGGGCGTATGTTCCACGACTACATTTATACCGTTATCCCTTCATAGTTATATTTGTAGATAATGCACGGGACCTGGACGTATCTGTGGAAACACACCGCCTCTGCCGATTGGTTGGTAAAACCACATACCGAACGCGGTAACTGGTACCCCGGGCATAGACCCCGGGCTCACTTGGTCGAAGAATGAAAATAAATAAAGCGTTCGTTCGTTTACCACTCAGCAGGCATGCATTACAACGTTATAAAAATATAATATTATACGCACCAGAGTAGTTTTATATCCGCACTCGAGTGTTATATATTATTGACCATAGTTATTGTTGTCACACGAAGGTGTTCTACTGCTCTGTAAACTCGATATTGTTATGATACGTGTGTTGTTGCGGTATAGAATTTCTGGTAGTTCTGCAACCTAAACCGGTTCGGTACCAACATCGGAAACGGTACGTCACTCGTCCCAAAGGTTTTGTAGATTAAACACGATAGATACTTGAAATGAGTTGGTTTGTATAATATTACAGAGCGATGAAAATAACTATTATTTTATAACAATTATTATTGTGTACATTTGCTATGATATGCAATGTATATTATTATATAACGGAAATTTAATGTCGGAATTCCAATGTCAAACATTTTTTTATGGAAAAGTTGTGTATAGTTCAATGATTTCATCTCAAGAAAATAAGTTTTCTATGATTTCGTAAAATATACTCAACTTTTAAAATAGCGTAAAATTAATTTTAAAGTTGTATACGACGTTCGTTTTATAAATTCTAAAAGTAACAAGAGAACGAGAAAAAAAATAAAACGGCAATACAAAAGCTAATTATTGTTATTGTTTATATTTTTTTTAAACACCGACTAATAGAATACATTTCAAATATGATAAATTTTAATTTACTTGACAAAGAATGTTATTCCGAAGTGATCGGTACACAAACGAATTTTAAAATACATACCATTAAAATTATTATTAGTTAAATACTTTGAAGTATTTTAATAGGTTTAATGGCTTATTAAAAATCTTAAGAACATTTAATAATTTATTACAAATCATTCGTTCGTATTACCATCGTACTTTGAAGTTGACTTAAAAATAAGCCGTCGGTGTTATTTTCCAGCCGAACGTAAGATAGGTATTTATTTGTTTTTGAGAACAAGAAGACCAATTCTCAATAAAAATCAATGGACCTCATTAGTTCTTTTAAATAAGTATATAGTAACATAATACATTCATACATAATGTACACGTTCATTAAGTTTGTTGTTGACGTTATGCGGGGCAAAAGAAAATATGTCACCGGAGTTGAATACGCCGCGAAAAGTCGTACAAAATATTCAGATAGTAATAATTTAATTTTCTTAATTAAACAATAAAAATACTGATCCGTCGGAAACCGCTGCAGCAGTCCCAGGGACGTGTTGAATAGAGGAATAACGATTTTTGACAATACTCGGTTTTCAGTGCTTGGATGTTATATTATAGTTCAATGGAATACCATAGATTTATTATTATATCGCCATTGTTGAAAAAAATAAAATATTGGTCTCTTTTAAACGCGTGTATTATACTGTACATAATACAATGCAAAACAGTGTTTCGACGATAACTGCTCGATCACAAATCTCCCCAATATCTTCTTAAGTTTCTGATTTAGAAATATCTAACCAGCCACTGACTTATTTCTGCTGTAATAATGCTATTATAGTGTTTGCGGTGAATAAACTTGGGCGATCGTCCGTCTCCTATTAAAATCGGATACCTATTGCTTTACCCAGCAAAATTAATTTTTTACCATAAAACAACAAGTATATAATATTATATGTTATATGTGTTATATCCTCCCCCCCTACCTAAATGTATACAATATTACTATAATATTATAGGTTTTATGCAGTACTTGTTAAAGATTTATTGAAAAATTTAAAAAAATTGTGTAACAAAATTTGTGGATGACAAAATATTTCTGCCGTGATCACTTTTAAGAGTTGTAGGTCATTACACGTGTACAAGTATACAATCGTTCGAGAGTGTAGTTTATGACTAATTCGAATTTATTTTGAAATAGTATTTGCCAAAAAGCAATATATAGCTTTTTATTTAAATTTAAAAAATATAATATAATAATGATAGACGTATTTGTTTTATAATTTTTCGTGTAGACTGTAGAGTAAGTACATCACACTTTTATGAACTATATTATAATATTTTAACACGATCCTTGGCGTGGGTATACACTGTTCACTTTTTATGGTAATACCGCAATACCATTGACAGTTTAAGACGTTTAAGTACAATTTTTCGAAACAATAAATATTATTAAAAGCCACGCCCCATCACGTGTATAATACAACACCTCATTGGATTCTCATTGAAATAAAACCACGAAAATAATTGCTCTGTTCGTCGTCTTCTGCCACACCGGCGATCGGGCAATGAGTTTTGACTTCGCGTCAACGAGTCATACGACGGATGTTAATTGCGCACCACAACAATGCTTTCTAGACGTACGATAATAATATTATTTGATTCCTGCAGAATAAAAACTGTATAATATGGCCGTTGAAACTTATAAGGATGATGACGACGACGAAACGTCACGGCCAGAATTCTGTCACGGGACACGCAGCCGCTGCACCCCCCCCCCCCCCCCCACCTTCACCACCGGTACCGTAAGCCTTTTTATTAAATTTTTTTATTATTATTATTTAAAGATTAATTACGTCACGCACATTTTTCCGCCACCGCCCTGCACACTCTGCAGACCGAAATATCCAAACGGACGAGGTATTCATTTTCATTTTATATTTTTCTCGTATTTTTATCTCATTAAGTTAAATAGCAAACGGTCTATATATTATCATCATATGGGCATTGCGATGAATCAATACTTTTTTGAATGAAAACCGTCTAGGTAAAATGTTTGAACGCCATGGTTATAGTAATTATAATAATTATTTCGTTTTGAGTGCCATAATTTTATGATGCGAATACGGACACACAAAAAAAATAAAACGATTAAACTATAAAATAATAATATCCTCTATTCCTCTATATATAGTCAAGTACGTAGGTTTTAAAATATAAGGTGAATAAAATCACTTTAACTGCCGTCCAAATGACCTAGTCAAAACTTATCTTGATAGAAATAAAACATTAAGTATAGATTAAAAGTTGAATGTTTGTTTATGATTGGACAAACAGTAAAAAAGTTGTGCCTATTAATTTAAGTCAGGAAAAGTACTTTTATGAATAGCGCTGACAAGTTGAAAATAATAATATTTTCTTTGGAACTCACAAATCATGAATATACAATTTGAATTAAAATTATTTTACATATATTTTTGTAATTTATTGCAGTTTCGATCGTATAAAAGTATTTTGAAATACAGAAATTAAAAATATTCCTGAGGTACGTATTACAGCTTAACATTTTTATGCCTGAGAAGTGTGATAGGTACTGTCGACGTTTAATGTTTTCTTTTGAACCAATATACAGTCTGTTAAAAGGTTATTGATTACCGATTGTAACATTAAAGTTCATCTTTTATGAATAAACTTACGACTTACTTGCGATGCTAGCCCGATTTCTAACAGCATTCGAATAATGAATTATTGTAAATTTAAGTTTGAAAAAAAGACGATAAAGACGATTAACGAAAAAGGGGGTCATCTAATTTTTCGTTTGCGAGACATCTCGTGAGTTATGAAACGCATAAGCGAAAACGATTGGAACAAAAGAAATGAGGCGATATCTTTCACCGGAGACAATGATAACTAAACGTTTTGAATTTTTGATTTTAATTCCCATTCACTTTAATCGAGTTATAATGTGTTTTAAATATATTTTTTTCGTACTCAATCGCTGCTGACAATGGATAGTGACTTAATTCGGCCAATCGACTAAAATGCGCGCTAGCAACATTTTCGTCGAACAAAAGAAAACCATCGATCAACGAGGCTATATATTCGGAAAACCATGAGTGTTATTATATTATCATGGTTCTCGTGTTTATCGTAAACAAATGAAAATATTTAATAGCACGTCACCTTATATAATTATAATATTATGTGCCTATTACAGCCGACAGCCCTTGGAGCCGACATTTTCTGAATTAGAATCAAAATAGGATTCTTGCGGCAACTAGACCATTGTCCCGGTAAACAGACCGAGCTCGAAACGCAATAAAAGCTAAGCGCTCAAAAATCAATTGAATAATAATAGTCACGAAAAATGTTTTCTTCTTTTGCAAAAAAATGATCTTAGAACGAATAAATTCCGCAAGACTGTTCCTGAAATTGGGAAATTGGAAGATTTCGAGTCGAAAATTTAATTTAATATAATATAATGCGCTAACAACATTTTCGTCAAACGAAAGAAAACCATCGATCAACTCGGCTATATATCCGGGAAACCACGTGTGCTATGATTCGTGTTTATCGCAAACAAATAAAAATAAATTAAAGCGCATCGATATTCGCTATATATTATAAATCATTATGCGTTTATTACGGATTACCCGATCAAGCCGTCACTTTCTGAGTTCAAATCACCGGATAATATTATTCCACGATAATAACACAATATTATTTACTGGATTGATGTGGCGACTATAGACTATTGTCCTGGTAAACAAACCAAATTCGAAACGGTTAAAATGATACATTATTACCTAGTTTACGAGATAAAAATGTACACCGACATCATCATCACCGATAACATTGCAGACTGTTGTATCGAAATACGTCAGCGTGATAGGTACTATTGTAATTTATTTATTATATAATAATACATTGTGATAGGTACTATTATAATATTTGTATACAATAATAAATTGTGATAGATACTATTATTATTATTAAAATTTTATCACAGAACAGCAGGTTGTTGTGGTCAGTGGTTTTGTTCAAAATCTTTTTCAGGGCAGTGGTCAGTGGATTATAAAAATATAAAATGTTTGGTATCGTTTTTTTTTACTTTCGAGTGATAAATAAATCGACACGTTAAGAAAAAAATTTGTTGTTTCAAGCACCGCATAACTAGTTATCTGTTTTATTTATTGTTATTTTTAAAATTCATAATTACCTGTAAAATATATGCCATTGACTATGATTATAAGCGTGTATCTTTGCGTAAGCGTAATTAAAGCTAAAAAACACCAAATATTTCCATAGCATCTCCAAATAAAAATTGAATAATAATAGTCACGGAAAAGGCTTTCTTCAATTTTGCAAAAAAAATATTTAAGAACGAATATATTCAAAGACATGTACACAATTTAATTAAAAGACGCTAATATATTGGACATTTTAAAAAATAGAAAAATTGTAATTGTATAATATTTGAATTCATTGGACTATGTTCATAGGTATACTTCATAATTTGTTATATAAATCTATGAATATTTAAATTATTTTATGATAAGCTACTCGTGAAAATAAAAAGTTAAAAGAGGATGTAAACAAAAAGTACACACATATAATTTTTTATAAAGAAAAAATACTATGAAGACTACTATACAGTCTCTCCAACAATATGGCCTGGAGTGTCCGCCTATGACCAACGATAACCGAACAGTAAATATAGGAAACGAGATAAAATTATACGTAATATGTTAAAGAAAACGGTATAGCCGCGTTATACCTATATAACATTGTTTTGGTAACTATCTATACATCTATGATATGTTGGTCCTATTCTGGCAGAGGGCCATATTTTATCTTATACAAGTTTCCGGCTCGCAGATATAACAAAGTCTGACAAAGATGATAACAATACATAATAATATACATTATACAACGTATACTCTCGTCGGACCTTTTTCACTGCATAATTTATTGTCTTATAAGCAATACTGATATAATAATGTGTACATATGCGATCGAATACAAAATAACAGGTGGGCATGAATATTGTATTATGTGTGGAATGCCAATAATGACCAAGTTAAGTGTACGATATAGCACTCGACGCAGGCCCATACTATGATAATATTATATTCGCACGGACGAAATCAGTAAATTAATTGTTAGAACAAAAATCACTACCGATGAAAAAAAATAAAACTATTTAATAATTATTGAAGATTACGGTCGATGAGCCCATGTGTGTTGAAGATTCCCGGCATACGATGTATACAGACTCGATCGCAAGGCCGGACCGAGACATTTTTCCTGCCTTTGAAATATAAATTGAAATTGTTTATATAGGTATACCTACTTACAATAAATGAGTATGTACAACTAAAAAATACTGAATTAATTAAATTTGTGTTCAAAATATTTATAATAAAAATCACGGACACAGTAATAACTCTTATAAAAACATTATTTCTGAGTATGCCTAATAATGATTATTAATATACTTGATACTATTGCCAATAAAATATATTATTTTAGTAAAGAACAATCGATGTATTATTTGTTCATTCCAGTGATTTATAGTGGTATAAAATACATAATTGGCAGATAATAGATACTGTAAAAATATTATTCACTCTTTAAAAAAACTTGTACACGGAAGCAAGCCTACCCCCTCAGACCCTGACGGGGTGGGAAATCTATGATTTGTCTGGAAGAACAAGATACACGGAAAACAGTCGTGATGATCTGAATATTTTATCACATTTCTAGTTTTATCTTTAAATTTGGTATGGACTGGACAGGTGCAGTGTGAAAATGTTGATGGCATCTCTGAAAATATAAAAGTAGCGCCCGTCTTACACTTTACGTCTTCTATAGTGGCGCAGTGGGCATTTCTCCCCCCTCCCCTCCCCCCGCCTTCTGGCCCAGTTCTATTGAGCTTAAATACGCTACTTTCAAAACGTGAAAACTAATGCCATTGCCTAGACATAATAGCCAATCGAGTCACATCGTCAGCAAAGACGGTATATAATACACATTGAGGAGGTGCTCGGTACTATTATTATTATTACTATACTTTACGCGAGGATTTTCGCTCTTGTTTGCTCTTGTTCTTTCACGTTTCGCCTCTTGACCCATTACGATCGTGTTATCATATTATATACTCGCCCCCCCCCCCCATTCTCGCCCGCACGGCGATGGGGTCCTACCGCTCGATCGCGATCGGGCCACACGCGTCGTGTAATAAGTATAATATTATGTGTAATATAATACAAACGCGTTTCTATCTATATAATATAATACCGATTATCCACGACGGTGTGCGTATACATAATAATAATAATAATAATATAATATATTTAAGCGCAAGTCGATTCGTCAAAGGCCACCGCCGCCGACGCCGCCGCCGCCGACGTATCTATGCGCAAACACGTCAACACCGATAATGCATCACCGTTACGACGATCACTCGCGCACTATGTACGCAGATTATAATAATATCTCATAATATTATAAACTATATTTTATTATTAATATGATGTGATAATATATATATATATATTAAACGTACCTACGATGTAGTTTCGGCGATAAACTGTAGTAATATGTAACAACGAATGTGTTTACTGTTATGAAGATTAATAACGAATCGCGATTTTAGCACACCCGAGATGTACCTAACCCGTACACGCACATTACAGAATATTATTATTATCACAATATTATAAGGCTGTAGTACTGATATAGTGGTACGTGCGAACTATTATAGGGGTGGGAGGGTAGTCGTCAGTCGGTTTATTAGTACCTTCAAATTTCAAATACCTATCTTGTTTAATTTTGTTATCAATTTGGTTTCCTAAAATATTATTGTGTGTGTCGAGGTGTGGGTAAAGAGCATAGGCGAGACTAAAACCATATTTTGTGGCTTAACACTCATATTTTAAGTAGATGCTAATCTGCTGTGTAATAATTCATCTACGCACCTCTCTACCGAGTTACTATATCTGTATGTGATTTATTATACCTAATTATAATATACAATTTATGAGACGTGGTTACATATAATGATACGGCTGTCCTGTGACCTATATATGACAGTGGTGTAAGTGGATAGCCTTATTCTTACTGGAGGGAGGGCTAGTTTATTAACACCTACCTTAAAAATTCAAATATCGTGATTATTTTTGTCATAAATTTCAGGGGCATAGATAAAAATAGGACCATATTTTTGGGGTGTTGTAGGGCTCAAATTGTCTATCTGCTGTGTAAAAAATAATGTGCTCCTCTATACTGAGTGTGTATATATCTAAGTGGTTTATAACATTTATAAATATTCATATATAGGAATTATATCTTATTCAAAAAATTGCAAATTTATTTTAATACACATTTTCTGCCGTTTAAACGCTATCATATATTTTCAATATAATATCACGGCTGATATGAGTCCGTTTATATTATAGTTTCCATTGTGTTAAGAAAATAACTATCAGAACTCCTCAAAGAAAAATTCCTAAATACGTCTGTATTTGTGGAGTACGTACCTTTAGCGTATATAATGTAATATACGTGTGCAGGATTGCGGTCCGGGGCCGTGTCGAAGTAAATCGATCGGACGTGTGTAGGTATACCTAAAACGTGGTTTCAAATATTTCAAGGGCGTTTTAATGTGGGGGTAACCACCACCTACCTACGCAAGTATGTATTATTATTATTATATTCGACACGGCATCCGAAAATCCAAAGCGTCGGTCTGACCACCATGGATCGCGAGACGATAAAAAACGTTCGTTTGTAAAAAAATATATAAAATAAATAATACCTACCTATATTGTTATATACAGCAAGGGGATGTATAGTACAGAGAGACGTGGATATCTATAAGAAGCTTATGTGGTGTGCATATTATACGGGGTGATCCATTTAGCATAAGACACTCTTATTTCAGTATTTTTTTAAGACATTTATTTTACATAACTTTAAGTCGTTACAATCGAAGAAAATTTTTGGAAAAAAAATTATGATTTTTTACCATTTTTTATCATTGTCATTTTATTAACTTCTTAACTCTTTTGAATGACAACATACGTATTCTTTATTTCATGTTCCGAATCAAAATATTATTTTAAGCATTTCGATCTATAAAAATCTGATTTTGAAAAAGTAGTTCACATTAGTTATAACCTTATAAGCATTTAAAGTTTAGACTAGCGGAGTAATAGAACAACCTTTTTGGGGAGTACCCTTATACCAATCCAATCCACTCTACTCGTCTTTAAATACTTGTAACTCATAAACAACTCGTCCAAAATTTGATTCGCACATTACATCGAAGTATTCCGAAAAATATTCTGCTTTGGAATAAATAATTAAAAATACACGTAGTAGAAAAAAAAAAAAAAAACCAAAGCGATAAAAATAGTAAGAAAAACATTTATTTTTTTAGAAAAAAATACGTCGTACTTTAACGACTCGAAAAATATTATGTGAAATAAATATTTTTATAAAAGTGAATCGATTTGAAATAATATTATGAATGTCTTGCGCGTTAAATGGCTCACTCTGTATATGTAGGATAGGTACATTTCCATATGCGCGCGGGGGGCCGATACCGTTCAAAGGGACTTTTATAGTTTTATCCCATTTAGTGCCGCATCCACCGCGACGACGTATGTATACCTACACTGCGAGTATTTGTTTCGTTTATAAATTATTCATCATTACACCTCTGCACAGTTTAAAAACGTACGTGCACGCCTACGTTTATTTTAAATATTATATATATATATATGTACGTGCTGCGTAAAATATTCACGCAGTGGCTAAATAATGATGATAGTAATAATGTGAATTTTCGCGCGTATTCGATACGTCCCGAAATATTCCAACGTCGCAATAATATAATATATTGTAAGCAGTCGTATTATTTTATCGCCCGGAGCGTAAATGATTGTTGTTATCGTCGTATAAGAAGACGCGACAGTTCGGCTCACGACTCAGGTGGTTTGACTGTAATAATAGTACTATAGGCATCCATGATATTATAATAGGCATGTACGTCATCATCATAATATGATAGTAATAATAATAATATTATGATATCATTATAATACGCCGCGATCGGACCGTGATTGCGTTTTCTCGTTTTTCCGGGACGGTTTTCCCTCGTCTCGACTGCTTTTTGTTTCAGTCTAATAATGTTATATGTATTATTGTACCAGTATTATTATAATATTATTATACCTATCGCATTGTTGACATATACAAATTAACCCTTCGAAACCACGTTTTAACGTTTGAATGCGCTGATAAGGCATATAATATAATAATATAGTGCACTGCGGATGAGTGTAGTGAATTGATATCCCTTCATGTCCAACGTACACCACGATGTATCATAATTATTATAAATTATTATAATATACCAGATTTAATCTGATTCCAAATTATTGTAAAACAAAATTGAACTAATGTACTTAACACACGAAATAATGCAACATGAGTTGTGCCTATAATATATTATTCTATGAACAAGTTGCAATGTAATTATTGATAATTTGTTTTTGATTTTAATTTTATTTATTCAACGGACCTTTTGAATAAGAATTTAAGATCGGTAAACTAAACTTACTTACATTAATTATTAACTATTACATCAACTATACGAAATATACGATACGCACATTAGTGTGACTATAATTTTTATAACAAAAGTATATTTTATGTTATACAAAGCGGTAGAGATCTTATTGGCTGCGTATAGTCAGTACAGTGTTAAAGTAAGTAGTTAATGGTGCATAAAACAATGAGGAACCAGTGGCGTATTCTAGGAGAGGGGTGATAGGGTGAACGCTCTACTCCATTCACCGTGTTTTTGACGTAATTCTAATATTCTAAGCAATAATTCCCATGAACAACCCTTGTTTTTGCTATTGTGTGGAAGACGAAAGAGGATTGAGCAAGTCACTGGTGAACTTTAAATGTATAAGACAGTGTAGGTGAATCTATTCTATCAGTTAGGTAGTATGGCTTGTTACTCTTAAAATGAGACATTTTATAAATCATAAACAGCATCGAATACCTACTGTTTTAAATATTATTAAAAATTAAAAATATAATATTATTATTTGCGTATCTGAATTAAAATGTTATTCAATTTGTGACCAAAAAAAAAAGAAAGAAAATTAAATATTTAAATCCGTTCATTAATATTAACATTATATTTTTTTTCTGTAATTGTTCATTGAAACGCCCTCAAGATCTTTATCAATGCTTATCACAAGTGGGTAGTAGGGAGATCATGTGATCTATTTATCGATGTATCACTATATGCATTATACTACCCCCTTCTTTTTTATATATATATATGTAATAATCTATACATTTATGCATTTTTAATATTATTACATTTATCATATATACGAAATTCTAATCACTAAGCGATTGAGTAAACTCGAGAAACTGGAACTCGAATTAATTTAATGATCCAAAATGCTCTGCGAGCGTTGACAAAAATAAAAACATTTTATTATTATTTTATCGTTTTTCCGTTATCTATCGATGGATATTGTGAGTGCCTAAGCAGTTACGCGTAAAAAGGTTTCGGTGAATATTTCAAGACGTTTGTTTACGGAATGTTCGGGCGAAGGTGAGACGTTGAAAAATTCGTTTTCACACCACCCCGACGGCCCTCGCGTGCGATTTCAACGAGTATGTCGTCACGGGGGTAGAATGCAATGCGACATTTCATTATTATAGTGCCGTTAACCGTAAGTATATATAAAACGGAATCGTTTGTCGTACACATTTCTTATTATTCTTGCGAGTTTTCGTTGGGATTTAATCACGGTTGGTGCGGATATTTTTTAGAGCCGATTCCCTTTGAAATCGTCCAAAAGTAATTTTCACGCAACCGTTGTGAACGCGTTACATGCGCTCCGCCTGGTGCACAAAACCGGTGTACTGTATCTAACAAGACACCAAGACGTGTGTTTCTTCAGAAAGCTTCGTTGGCTTCAAAGCGCATTGTATGGTATTAACTGCAGTATGGTCAGTGGCGTACTTAGACCTATGCTTTTCGAGGGAGAATTTACAAACTGTGGTGACCTTAAGTTACCAAAAAAAAAAAAAAGGAATTTCCGGAAAAAAAAATTCAGGGCGGGTTGGGGGTTATAACGATACAATAATTATAAATATTCGTATAAATTAAATAAATGTTTCGATTCAATAATAGTTGTTGGATAATGCTTATCCAGGATGATACGTGAAAGATGTATTTTATCATTATGCGTGAATGAAATGTTGGATTTTTTTTATTTATAATAATCAGATACTTTTTATTTTGGTATGTACCTATTGAGTTTAAAGTCAATCCATTAAACTTGGGAGAAAAGATTTTTTTTATTGATTCTTTTCTTTACTTGCTTAAGCCTTTAAAGTTTAAGAACATGACGCTTCTCGTCACGTCCAAAGAAGAATCCAATGTCATGATTTGTATAATATTCATACAAGTTGGAATAGTAGACTAAACCTCACTTGACTAGGTTCACTATAGGCATATATTTAAACTCAACCAGCTAGTGCCGTAATCATCGTTTTAGGCTTTCCGCGATTGTATATTAGATATCGATTTAGTGGAAGAGCTTAAACACTGATTAAGTTTCGTTATATTATTCATAAACGTATCTCTCACTAACACACACACACACAAACATTATACATACTAATTTCTAACCCTTATACATGTTACGTAGGTTCTAAATTACTAAACAATATGCAGGTTTACTGCATTTTTAAAACCGTTTAACCACATTACCAGATTATAGTATATAGGTAACGAATATTATCGACTAACTGTTCAGAACGTTTTGAATCTATGTTGCATTATAATGATAGGTATATGTGGTATTTGTATCGTGGAGTAGGTATTGTAAGAGACACTTAAAGAATGAAGATATTTCATCTAAGTTATTTCATCAGTAATTTATACTTGTTAAGTTCATTAGAACATTAATTAACTATTCAAGTTTAAAACTTTGAAAAAAATTAATTTGTCTCGGGATTTTTAACTAGTTAATGCCCAACTTTGTACAGTATAATAATATACTGTTGTTGTTGTTGTTGTTAAGCCGTGGCGGAGGTACACAAACACAATGTGCAATAAAAACGAAAACCATTTGTAAATGTCCAGACGTTAGGCCGGCTAAAATATATCGTCACTGTCGGGAAATAAAGAGATAAGGCGGAGGCTCGGCGTCAGCGAGTTGAAGGTTCCGTTGGCGAGCGGTAGTCTTCTGCTCCGAGAGTGACGTATAATGCACGTTCGGGATCAAAAGCTTAAATCAAATACGATCTGGGTGCCTATAGGACAACGAGCCGAATAACTCCCCAAGTTTCCGGTGGCTGCTCCTGTGGCCAAGGCAAGTCGTACATAAGATTCCCATTGAGACATTTTTTTCGCCACGGGAAATGTATATACCAAGGTATCGGTAAATTGAACCACTCGTTCTATCGTCCATTTTTGTGTACACGGCGATTCGCCGTCCACGCTCGCCACAATCGTTTTCTTTAATAATTAATTTATACAAATTAGGTTTTTTGAATCTCTTGAAATTTAATATTATAAATGTATTATTATTAATTTATTGATATTAATAATTATATATTATTAATTTATTATTATTTTAATTTAACATATTGTATTTAATATAATATACCTATTCAAACACTACAATAATTTTATATTCTTGTGATTTTTGTACGACTTAAGGACTGTTCTGTGGTGATTCAAACTCCCGTTTTCAAATAAGTGCTATACTATTGTTTACTAAACATTACTTAGCGGATAATTTTTCTGATGATTTTGATGAACTTAACTAAAAATTTGGTTTAAAAACGTAGTTACCAGTTATTAAAATGTTTACAGTAAGAATTATAGTTCCTTAGTACGCAAAGTTAAATTACCCAAAAACTTGTCCGAGTTTTTATGCTGAAACGTTAAAATGTACATGAAAGTTATTCACTAAATAATTTATATTAGAAAATTATGGTTGTCAATGATATTCAATATAATAGTTGTTGGATTTTCTAAAAAACCGATGTGTGCATTAGTGCACAGTATTATACATAATATATAGTCTAAAGTTGAAGCGAATGATATACTACACAAGTATTATAATACAGGCGCCTTCGAAATCAAATTGGATGGGTTCGGGGTTTTTTTTCAACGGCGTGATAAAGCATTATTAATTTTTTTGGCAGTAGGTACACCCGAAAACGTTTCGGAACTACTCAACAAATGTATTGATAATGTTACCTGACATAACCCATACTCATCACTACTATATTTACGTTTCAATTTATAAAATACTTTAACATTTTATAATAAAACCAGTATGATATAATATTTTAGGACGTCATTAGGAAACGTGAAAAATAATTTGGAACCGCCAAGTTTAAAACTGTGACCGTGTGTTTATGTGATCATTATTCGATTGAAATTTATCGTAGGCTTATCGAAAAAAAAAAACAAAAACCACGAGAACATAAAAACTTATCTAATTCATATGAATAACGTGAGGAGACAAGTATAACCGTTGTTTAAAATAAATGGATTATACTTATCTGCAACGCAATTTGCGGAGGTGTAAAATTTGTTTGTTCAAATATTTTATGACACAAAAAATTGGAAATAATCGAAAAAGTAATACGAAATATATTATGGCGAGGTTGCTCGTGCCATAATATATACTATATTGTTATATCGTTAGTCTGTCGTTTATCAGATATTGTCGTCGTCGCCGGTGTCCGAGACATTAAATAAATACAATTAAAACGCATACGATTCGTTTGCTTGTATTACAATGATAAATGCAAAATATTGAACTCACTTCTCAGTGTCGATATCATTGAAAATAATAATACAGAAAACTTTGATTTCGTCGTTATCGTTTTTGAAGTCGTCCACACACGATTTTTTCCAATTACTATACAGCGAATGATATTTCCGAATTTAAAGGTCGTCGTAATATCTGTGGTTTTCACTTATATAATATGGTGGCCACGGTAAGAGGCGATTGTTGAATTTGGGAATGACGTCGTGTCTGACAAAAAAGGCGAGTTGATTTAAAAATATACCAATAGACGTACTACGCGTTTCTTCATCAGTCAGATATTATAAGCTCTCTCTTTAAATTCACATTAATTATTAGATTAACGAAAAAAGTCATGGTTATTTTAAATCTGTCAAGCTAATGTATGATGATACATACCTGCACTACCTGCTCAGTTGTTAAAATGAAAATTAATATTATAATTTATATTGATCTCAATATACAAATTTAGAATTTTAAAAGGTGATGACGTGTACACCATTTATTACAATGCACAAGTGATTTATGTAAATACATAGAACTGGGCGTAACCAGGCTTTTTTTTAGAGGGAGGCTTGATTTTTACCTGAAATATTTATTTGTACATACATTTATACCAATTACCCACCTGCCTTGTTTTTAGCGAATTATAAATACTAATAAATTAATAATAATAAAACTCCTATTTTTCGTTTATAGGTTTTTTTTCCAGTCAATCCCTCCCTCTTATTGATATAAAAGTTATGTGTACGCCCCTGATTGCATTGTCGATTCTCACCATATTTTTTAGCATATAACACGATCATCGATAAATCCCGATTTTCCGAAAGCAGACCACTCCCATCACGGCCGTATCACTGTGCATACACACCGTAATTTTCTACCCCCAACACAAGCGCCGATAATATACATATACATTGTTGGCAAAACGTCTTGGCCTCGAGCCATAGCGTCGTAATCGCCGACGTCGCACCACCCAACAGGACGGAAATTGATTTTTTTCTCGTGGAAAATCGTACTCATATTTTACTATTATTATATTACACTGTTCTCGTCCCGTCCGGTGTTATAGGTTATAACATTGTAATATCGCGTGTGCATAATAAACGGTACATCGTCATCGGTTTTCGCACTGCAATACCTATAGTATACGCGCATTAGCGCATATTGGAACAATCTAGACCATATACCTGGTTTCTGTTCGCGCCCAGAGTCGCGGTGCAGAGTTACGCGACCACATAGGTATCACGGTCGATGTCGCGCGGAGTTATTCCGCCGAACGTGTGTCCCTCCGACTTCAATTATAACCATTCATTGCATTTCGAAACGAAAGTTGTGTTCCAAAAGTCCATAGCCCGCAGCTTCCGTGCTGGCGAAGGACGCAAATGCTACGAGGATCGCAAAATCCGGCCCAAGCGTTTTTGATTTGACGTGCGACGTAATCGAAAAAAACGCTTTCAATTTATTAGACAAAAGATGGGGAATATTAGAGTTGGAACACGAATTCCGCGTCAGAGGTGTCTGCTGTCAGTGCTCGAGTGTCGGGGCTTGCGATATCAGGAGTTTTTCGATTCCAGAATCGGTTTAGGTCGATTACATTTATTATTATCATTTTGATTGCGATGCAGGGGGTACCTCC
Source organism: Sitobion miscanthi (assembly GCA_008086715.1). NCBI lineage: Eukaryota > Metazoa > Arthropoda > Insecta > Hemiptera > Aphididae > Sitobion > Sitobion miscanthi. The sequence goes on from CM017803.1 coordinate 8,468,409, forward strand.
ACGCAACGCGATTCGTATTTTCCCCGCCGTCATGATAATAAATAATTGGTATATCACGACTCTCGGGTCTCGACGGGCGGTGGTTAGTGATGCTGCACTCGACCCTGAATATTTCGAGGGTGTGCAGTATCGATATTATGTCCCAGAGTACAATAACTCAATTATTGTTTTATCAACTGACAACATTTCGATTGATGTATTATCTATGTCCGTGGATGGATAAAACACTTTAAAAAAAATCGTAAAAATGTCGCTGCAATTCAAATCTTGTCCGCGTGAAATAACGCGTTTGCCGCCGCCTCGTCGCTAAGGCCACCGCGGCCGAACGGTAAAAAATAAATGAACGAAAAAAATAACCAACTCATGATAATATGTACCGTGTAAAAATTACAGAAATGTCCGCTGCTATTTTATTATACTGCTGAGAGATATTTCCGCGAAATGCAATTACTGCTAAACGTGTGCGGTCTCCGAACTCGGAACGCGGCGCTCTGAAATTATAATAATTTCCATAACGCCGAGATATTATCCGTATAAATTAAATTTATTTGTCATAATAAAATGTACGACGACCAATCGAATATTATAATACACGCAGAGACCGCAGCACACAATGGGAAAATAATATGTCTCTTTCATATGACGCTACGGTAATAACAATAATAGTAATAATAAAATACGTTACTCGCGATTCAATCGTTTGGAAGAAAAACGAAAATTGTTTTAAACCGACGACGACGGCGTTATCCGATTGACCTTGTGATTAACGAATAGACGCTTGATATTAGATACCGCGGTTACCAAAACAACATAATCTGGTATTATAGAATATAGGTGGTCGGTACTCCAGCCCGAATCGTATTAAATATTCAGTGAAAAAAACAAATCACACGCAACACACGATACGCAATGTTGTTATGTTCGCAAGAGCACTATCGCAAAAATTAGTTTGAGTGAGTTGATTGAATTGGTTTACATTTGATTTTGTTTTATTTGTATGACATAATTGTGTTATTAGGTACCTAAAAACTATTATTCTCGTTTTATTCAATCACGTTCAAAGAGTATTTACATTGTTTGGCTTGTTTTTTTTGTTTTCAGACCACCACCTGCAATCGTCGCAACACCATCATAATAATATACCTACGACCAAAAACGATATTAATTTTGCAGGAATTTCGATGCAAATGTATTAATCTAATGCCGATAAAGTCACGCATACAAATGTGTTTACACGAATACTATACAAAATATGCATAGTTTAACGACTACCTGTACAGAAGCAACTTAATGATAATGTAAACGTTTACGGATAATATTATTATTCTACACACATGGAAGGAATAATAATTAATGACTATAGACGCGTTGTAATCAAAGTATATTATGCAAAATCGAAATGAAGTCGTTCGCGAACACATTCATAAGTTTGTGTGTGCTTAAGTAAAGTGTCGGCCGTTTAGGATTTGTTTAAGTCAACGCGCTCGAACCGTAAAGTAAACACGGTTAGGTCACGGTTTTAGCATACATTTGTTTCGGGACATTTTGATAAATAATTTATACGTAATTTCAATCAATTCAACTGTCACGATTATTTTTGCCAACAGCTGCAAAAATTTCGTTTTTATTTTCGATTTCACGTCTTAGTGAAACGTGATTGTTTTTCACGATTAAAATAATTCCTACTGTTGTAATGTTTTACTATCATAAATCCGTTCGGAAATGTTGTTTAAATTCTATAATTGTATGTACGCGTGTGCCATCTTACTCGTAAAATAGTTTTATAATATTATATTTGTGTGCTTTATAACTTAAAAATGAGAAACAAGCAAGGTACCTACTTAAATAGAAATTATATAGGTTGGATTAGGTTAATGATTTCATTCGTTAACGTAATTTTGGCTATTTCAATGGTCATGAGGATACATTATTTTTTCAACGGGAGTTTTTATATGTTATTTTAAATGCAATTTTTAGTTCACAACGGTTTTTTTAGTCTTGAGATAAAAACCTAATATTTTCGGTATCAAAATTCCAAAATTTCCAAGCTTAGATAATATTTAAACATTGGAGCTGTCATGGTCAACAAATCATTCGAATTTTACAATTCAAAGCCTAATTGACAAACCGTAACCATGCTGTTGGTCATAAAAAATTGCACAAATATTGAGTGGCGATCCACCTAGGGATATTTATGTATTCAATACTCGTATTATTTTTTTTATTCAATACGATTTTAAACTGAGTAAAAGTTATTCAGATATATTTAACACCACCATCAGTTATATTTTTAGTTAAATTACTGTCAAAGTAGATTGATTAACCTCATATGCTCCTTACAAATGTCTTTGAGTTCCAATGGTCCAGACAAGATCCATTGATACAGTTCATATTCTAACTTCCCGTTCATAATAATATTTTCTAATGAATTATCTTTTGGTCAGAACTATGCGTTCTTTAAACTATATTAATGTTGTTATTTGGCTTAGAACACTTGACTTTATAATCTACCTAAAATATGATTGTTATCTATTTGACTTATTTTATTAATTTACGTAATAACTATCTTTGTGTTATTTTTAATTTATTATGTAAAAATCCGATTACCATTTATAATAATAATTATGTACAGAATTAAAATAAAACAAAAATATGTTAGTACCATAATATTATGATATTAGAGCGTTTGAGTTTTTAGAAAATGTTTTTGTTTTGTTTTTTTAACTTGTAGAAGATATGCATAAAATAAAAAGTAGATATCGTCTGTTAACAGCAGGTAGTAGATACGCACACATATCATAATAATATTATACACAATATCGTCTACAAATTCACTATACAGCACGTACACCAAACTATTCTTAACGTTTATAATAGGTACCTATCATAATCCTTTATAATTCAAATATCGTGGAATTATATTGAATAGGAGCTATAATAGCATTAAACTAGCACTATAGTTATATAGATAACATGTGTTTTCATAAATTTACAACTGACATGAATAAGGTATTATAGCGGTATTATATGAACTAGAGATATGATATAGTAAGTTATAACCGTATAATCATATTAAGTGAAAAACTGATATTTTCAAGTATCAATAACCGAAAACAAAATTTTACTTGTCCGTATACACTTAAGACAATATCATGATAACGAGTATAATTTATGAGTGATTGTAAGGTTTATTCATGTCGAAATTATATCCTCTTGTGTGTACAAATATTATGCAATTTTCGTTTTTATTTGGATACCCAAAAATTACTCATTCGTACAAATTAATTTCACGTTCAAATTCAAAATAAACACTTTTCATTCAAACGCTTTTTGCTGAACGTGTTTTTCTAATAAAACAAAAACAGTCTAACAGTGTTAAATCGTTGAATTCAAAAACGATTATTGCGTACGTAGAAATTTTGCACATAAATTAAAGTTATGACATTACATGAACAGTTGTAAGTAACAAAACGTTATTTTAACAGCAATAATCACGAAACGACTTTAACAACCAATATAACTATATCATACCTACATAGAGACTATAATTTATAGGTGTGAGGTATAATACAATTATTATACCAACGTCGAGTAAGTCAATCCGAACAACTTTAATCTCATTTAGTGAGCCAGAGGTCGCATAATCATTTGTAATAATACCTATACAGGGTGCCAAGTAATTTCACCCCCTTTTTCTTCTTCCATTATGTAGTAATTCAAAATCTAATTTTTGGAATTTTTAAATATAATTAAAGACAATATTTCAAAATTGTTGACATTTTTCAAACTACTTATGGAGTGTCGAATGGAGATAAAAAAAACTTCTGTTTTTCAAATGACAACCACTTTTTTAGACAGTAAATTATTCAATAGATGATTTTTCTGAAAATATAGTTATTTATTTTTTGAATTTGGTCGTTGAGTATATTATTTGATAATTCAAAAATGTCAATAAATGTATTATTAAAAAAAAAAAATAGGAGTAGGCGTGCTTGGTGAATCACCCTGTATAATACCTATCTACTACCTGCACCTAGACGACGGGACGCATATACAACGGAATCAAGCCCGTTCTGGTTTTTATTATTACGGTCTCTCGGAAGTGCCAATTAAAAGAACGTCCGCGTATTTATCGTCACGCAATCAACAGTAAAACTCGTATTACACTGTACTCTAACCGCGATGTAAAGTGTCAAAAAGGGAGAAAAATGCACAAATACAGTGACATAATACAGAGGTAGACCACGGTAAAAAGGTTATAAAGTCGGTGTGTACCTATTTACACGTTTGGTTAACTACACGAGTGGAACACTCATCCGTCCCCGGGTGGCTTGAATAATAAATAAATGTGAATAGTAAAAATCATAATTTATTGAACGGCAAACGTCATAATAGGTACGACGTTAATATTTGGTACATAATATAATGACTTGGGTTCGCGAAGACATTAATAATATAATTATGTGTATGTAATATGTGGCAGGTAAATAAAAACAACAGCCCATTACGGCGATCGGTGCATATTAAACTTAATTGCGGTCCCATTATACCTTTTTTTACAACATAATATAGTTGAAACTAGAAAATCGAAATTGAAAAATCGATTATTTGAATGCAATTTGTTGGTCGGAACGTATGCGAGTATACATTACATTACACTATAACGCGTCTGGAGATATGAATATAATAAAATACGTATAATAAGTACTAAAATTATAGCACAAACGCTCAGGTTTTTAGAAAATTAAAAAAGAGACTTTTCAGAAAAATATTTAATTTGAACAAAAATATCCCAATTTTTTTATTGAACATTTTTATTCCTATAGGTGGTATTAATTTATCAAATCACATCAGACAAGTGTAATACAAGCTATATATTTGGGTAAACGTTTTAAAACTTTAAGCTCTGCAGAATTTAATATTATTGTTGCAATGTCATTGGTTATTAAATCAGCACGTATATAATACGTTTTGTGTTCTTTGCTGCATGCGTTTCTGTAGTGATCCGGTGGGAGCGTTACATTATCGCATGATAGTATAATATTATACATTTAATCGATTACCGAAAGTGGATTCGCAAAAATCAGAAACATTGCGACTCTCGCACACAGACAACAGGAAATTACTTTGTACAGTACAATATCACATTATAGTATTATACGATGATTATATGATGATTTCTGTATTTTATCAGATGTATATACGTTCGATTTGCGTAAGGTGATGTGGCGTTGTAAATCTTCAGAAAACAGTGGTCGTAACTATAAGGTTCGACTTGGAAGATACCCACCATTGTATATTTGGATCGTTTTAGATGGTCTGAATGAAACGAGAGAATTTTATTATAGGTATTAATTTGTGTTTTTATTCCTTAATCGTATACATAATTTTATAATATGATTTGAATAATTGAATACCTATAACTTATGAACTTTCTCTGTCGATTCTCTAAACGCATGAAAAAAAAATACTGACGACCGTCAAAAGTCGTTTAAGATTATATATACAAGAGTTCAAAAGATTTAGAAACGCTTTAATTACCTATAACTCATTGTTTGCATGCATGTATAACTACATAATATTGAAATAACATATAGCACTGCTGCACATTTATTATGAAAATATTTTATCATTAATTAGGTATATTATATAATCGTTTATCAGTCCTAATATTAGTCTGATGATCGTTTCCAATCTTTTAAAACACCACTTATATAGTTTTTGCCACTAAGTACCGTTTTTTTTCAATTTAAGCCAGAGCTTGCGTTTGAAAAACATTCCGTTTTATGTTATTTACAATTAAAACATTATCATTAATCAGAACTAAAACTTTATCCAAGTTTTGCGTTTATCGTTATACCGAATTAAAAGGTTATCCAAGTTTTGCGTTTATCGTTATTTAAAATAGTGTTAATACCTATTAAATTTAAAAATAATAACTAATGCTGGTAGGCAATGGCCCGGATACGGAATATAACATTATAACCGATTGTTAAATTGTTTGCAGGAAATAAACGTTCATACGAAACCAATAGACCTTTTAAATAAATAGATTTTCGTTCAATGATATTCCATAAATTACGTTTTCGTTATGTTTTGTTTAATTATGTATTATAGTTTATTTTGTTAATAGTTATGATTTGTTTTGCGGTATTTCATTATTTTTGACTATCCGCTTTCCTTTATAATTACGTTTACAAATTTCAACCTTTTTTTTTGTCAAATATAACGTTATTATAACGTTTGCAAGCCCTGATTTAAACGTATAAAAACCTTAGGGCCCGCTTTACAATCATGGTTTAAACCTCGGTTACGCCTAATCCACTGATTTTACCAGTCGAATTTGGTGGTTTAACCTTAGTTTGACGATTGTAAAACGGGCCTTTAGTCTCATAAAAATCAGTTTCAAATGAATATCACAACCGTGACAATCAGGAGTGCATGGAATTAAACAGGCGAGGGACTGACATAACTTGTGGACTATGAACCCTTTGCTCGACGGTTAATATTATATGCGCTTATGCGCAATCAACAAAAGAAACGTATTTTTCGTTATCTACCGGTCGTATTATTCGTTCGCTAAAAAAGCAACATTTTTTGTTTTTGTTCCAGTCGTTGTTTCCATATTATTATAAAAACATCTATTCAAACGTAGAAAAAAAACGTTGGTAAGGTTTTCTTGGTATTGAGTGCAATTTCAAACGATGTCTTATCCCACTGACGATTATTAAAGTTAAAAGCCGTTCGAAGGGTTCAGCGTACCATAAAAAATGAGCGGTTTTCCTTCTTTTAATTCCTAAACGTAATTTAAGCGTTTTAATTTTTTTAATGAAACTCTCGGAGAATAATAATTTGGCGCTACACGAATTATAATAAAATTCTTTTTTTAAAACGCTCATATAAATTCAACCTTATATAAGTACACGCACAATTCGTGTTTATATTATTTAAGTCCTAGGCGGTACACTTTTTATTTTTAAATCTTGCACTTTTTTTGTTATAATGATGACAATATTTTACTGAGTGTAAAAATGTTGTTAAATTATTATTGTCAGTTTGCAATTTATTTAAGATTTTCTATAAATTGCCCATAAAAACCAATAGGTAATCTAACTTATATGGTATTGTTATAGCCTATAGGTATACTTTTGCGTAATACGTAGCAAGTTCACGATCGGCCAAGTCCACAGATTATCTCCATTCTCCGTTAGTAGTATAGTTTATGCATAATATTATATAATAATCATCTATACGAGTCAGTTCAGCGATTGACGAAATAATAAAATTAAATATTTTGATAACAAAAACAGAAATATTATCGTAACACGATTTTGTTAAACAACCTTTAAACCACGGCGGTACTGCATATATTATTACTTTACGACCACAGATGCAACCACTGTATACAATAATATACCTACTATACCGTTTATACCTAAGTAATATATAACTAAACCATACGCGCACTGTCACCTGCAACCACCTATACCACGACCACGAGCACTGCAGCTATATTGCCTGAAGTACGGTAAGCACACAATATACGCCTACAATAATTATTAAACCTATACTATACGACATACGTCATGAAATATTATGAACCTACTGCGCCACTGGTTAACCGCGGTTACCACTACGGATATGATGTGTTATGAGTTCGTGGTGCGCTCGAATTAAAATTATTTATGATTTACGCGAGTCGGGCGAGAATAATAATCAGGGTGCTGAGCATTTTCAATGAAAATTTTTGGCGTTTAATTGATTTGGCCACGAAATTAAATGCACCACCACTACCCCCACTACCCCTATTAAACCATAAAATATATTATAATTTATTATTTTATCATACACCTAATGACCTACATAATATTTTAATTACACGATTTTCACAACATATTAAAATGAATACGGTTTCATATTTATACAAACATAATTCAAGGATAGGTATATTCAAGGTGTCGGCGGGTGTGACAAAATACGTAGATATAATATGCTTCAAGATACGTGAACAAAATTATAACATTTTTCGCAAGTTAAATTAAAGTTTTGCGATTTTTTCGTACCTTTTTCTAAGGAAAAAAATCCCGAAACTTACTGTGCAATAAAAAATTCATTTTATATACTTTTTTTTTTTTTAACACACAATAATAATAATACTATGATATAATTTATTATATAATATTGCGATTCCCGCGTACATTCAAATAATCCCGCAAAAGTATAACACCGACCCTCGTGGTAGGACGCGCTGACGGACATTAAATAATGTATATATAGGTAGATAGAGGTCTGCCTAGCTGTATTATATTATTATTATTTTTTTTAATATGATTTGCACGCATTCGCGTTTTTTCTCGTGACAGAAAGCTTCAGAAAACAAAAAAGCGGAGATTTGAACTCGACGAAATTGGTTTGTGTTCAACGTCATCCCTCCCTCCCTCCCCCTTTCACCACACCTAAGCCTCTTACTACTCTACTCGTATTTACACTGCGTGCTCGTATAAATAATATAATATATACCAATATCGCATACCGACCACCTGGTCTATTTTCCCACTCGACGTCATATTAAATAGTATTGTTTTAATATTACAGCGCTCAACCACAGTGTGGAATTTCATATTAACATTTGTATATAATATATATAAACCTATTTCAGATAAATTCGAAAATCGTCACCCGTCCGTTTTGTTCGGATGGGATTCGAGCGGCCGCGTTGTCCGTTGGCGCACGCGAGTTCAGATAAATGTTTACTGACAAACATAATATTGTGTATTAAATAATAGTGTAGCATACTATACACTGGTACAGGTATAATATCTCGCATGAATCTCTCGGTGAAACCAAGACCATGGTATAAAAAATATAAAAACATTTATTACAAACAGTCTGAACGCACGTTACGGACCACGGGATATGAATATTGACCGTCCGAGCAAACATTTCCGAGTAATTTTAGTTTATATTAATATACTTTTGGGAATTTTTCATGTAGCCTACCTACCAGCAACAGGTAACTACATAGTTTTTATATTATATTTCTTTACGGCATCTACGATCGAATTTATGACGCTCGTCTATGACTGCAGATAATTAAATAGCAAAAATTAAAAATACAAATAATAATGCTCACGGATGGTGAACCTTTTGTATCTGGGTGCCAAATAAAACAATGTGATTGAATTATCTATATTTGGCCGGCGTGTCTTCAAAAAATTATTAATTTTGAAAAACGCACTTCGCCTTCCTCCACCGCACCACCAAAAATAGCTGAGTATAAGAATATTCATTAACGACCGAAATAATAATAAAATAAAATCCATAGGATAATAAAGAAAAATAAATCGAGAATCGGGGTATGTCGGACAATCCGTCGTCGTGCACGCAAACATCGAGTTTTTTTCGTACTATATTATCTTTCGTCTGTCTTAGAGCCCATTGTAGTCGTGTACGATAATTATTATTGTATCTAATTCGAATATATGACGCGGCTTCCCGAACGAGGGTCCAAACCGTGCGCGGTGAATATACTTACCCTGTCGTTCATCACCAACTATTCGCCCTGTCAGTTTGACAGAAGCTCGGAACACGACTACACGGGTCACTATGTGTAGGCACTGACAGTGGTTCACTTAGTGGATGGTTAAAACCCTCCTACACAACCTCCCGAAACATGTTCGTTCGTTAAAATGTATTTCTACCAAATGATCATCTCCTCTAGTATCAGTAGTGCCCACGTGATTCTTGGGAAAAGATTACTACCCAGGTCATTATAACGTTAAGTACGGCCACGTGCATTTCCACGTGCAAACCACCGCAGTGACGACGTTTTGTTATTTATAGTAATAATAATTAAACCGCGAATAGACGTCCAAATATACCCTAAATTATGCATAAACAATCACGTGAATTATACAAAAACATCAAAAGTGTCTCGAAAGACTGAACCGCTTTGGTGACGTTAAGAATTAAAAAAAAGATTTAAATAAAGTGCGATTGAAACATATTTCTTACATTGTATTGTTGTATCGGGACAATTGATCAAATCATACAATGAAAGACGGACGAATAACGTGAGAACTACGATGGAACTTGAGAGCGTGTTTTGCATTTTTAAAGTAAGACGGTTGAAAACATCATAATATAATAACTATGATGTGCAAAACCTTTGGTTTGTATAATATCGCGTTTGAGTTGACTTCACGAAATTAAAATTATATTTTATTAAAAAAAATAAAAAAAGGTAAAATTAATATTAACAATATAATGAAATTTGTCTTTTTGATCGTTTCTAATAAATTGTTTTTATTTTAATGAACAAATTTCGTCCCTTTTGCGTAGTACGTAACAAACCGTTCGTGCAACTTTAATATTATATACACGCGTAATATAATACGAAAGAACCTGCCATGTCGTTGAAGGCAAGGGGAATGCTTTTAAAACCGTTTCAAATATTCGTGGAAAAGAAAACTATACAATTTATTAAATTTTGAACACTGCATATTATTATTTGTTTAGCAATGTCATATACATAATATTTGAACTGATTTCGACTTCTCTCGTTCGTCCTTGTGTAATCGTATATAATATAATATTATTCTGTTTTTTTGTTTATATATGCGTATCAGCCGTGTATCTTGACGACGATACTGTTTGTTGATACATTTTATTCGTAGAGACTTCATAATCGAAGAACTGTATAATATAGAACTTACAATACCTTATGTCATTTGTATTCGATTTGGAATTTATAACATGGCTTATGCCTTCTGGGCTATACGTTCATTTTTTAGATATTTACTCGTATGTTTGTCTCCTTATTAAACAGGGTATTTCGATAAATAAAAATCTAATTTTGAACGAGTATTGTAGTTAACCTTTTAAAACCGGGTTTTAATCCCTGGTTATAAGTATTTTTGAGTATGGATGAGTGGAGTAGAGTCATACTGCAAGGGTACTCTGATAAATGTCTGTCCATTCCTCAACTCATCAAAACTTTAAACACTTATAAACATGTAGGGTTCGAAGCCGTTTCAAATATTAAAGTTTCAGTTTTGTTAACGGTTTTAAGTTATAAGCTATCTGGTTTCGGTTTAGGTTTAGTGAATGGTTTTCGACATTTTTAGATTTTGGTATGAGTTTTATAATCAGATTTTGAAACTCTTAGTTTTCAGTTACGATTAAAATATATAAAAAAGACAAAATCAGTGATTAAAAACCAGTTTTGAACCCTACATATTATATAAGTTAAAAGTAATTACATTTTTACACGATTATTTATCGAAGTATTACGAAAAGTATTTTGCTCAAGTAACAAAAAGGTACCTAAATTGTCATTAAAAAAGTAAAAATTAAAATATTTAAAAAAACATTTGCAAAAGTGGTAGGTATTAAAAATAATATTTTTTAAAAAGTTAAAACTTTTTAATTGTTAACACTTAAATGTATAACCTAATATAATTCTTAATAATATATTGTATCTATACCTATGTTATTAAACTTGTATACAAGTGCGACGTTTCACATCAAAAAGCTTATATTCTACAGAATCGGAAATATTTATATACATATAGTTCTTATTATGTATAAAAATGTATAGAAGGTAATATAAGCAATTTGAGAGGTTAATTATATTTTTTTTTCTTAAAGTTTGTCAAACACATTTTGAATAAATCATGATATTATATCAAGCAGTGTTTGGTTATTAATTTCGTATTTTTTTTTGTTGCAAAACAATGGACATTTTCGTTTTTGTCCCAATAAGGTCAATTAATCGATGAATTTGAATACATTAAACTTGTCGGAAAAACACTGTATTAAAAAAAATAAATATATTAATTAGATAATTAATTAATTTTGTAACAGATATTACACGTTATTTAATGAAAAATTCTATGGTTTTATTGTTACGTGTATGGTGTATGTGAATTACAGGTAAGAAAGATTGTTTAGAAATGTAAAAACTATATCATCTAAATTCCGTGCAAGTAGAATACCTACATAAAATAATATAATATTATGATTATGAAATGAATATTGAAACACGAGGAAATATATTTTAACTTTCCCAATGAGATTTGTATGACGGTTTAAACGTATGTACTTACGTGTACATTTTTTACAATATCTACAAGTGGGTGCAACCTACAGAAATCTCCGGCTATTTTTTTTTTGAATTATCGGTAACATTGGTGTTTTCCAATTCTGTGTTTGAGTGCAACAGACAACTCATTTTATTTCAATCCTTAAAATGTACAGTAAATATTTTTCATACTTAAAAAAGATTTGTATTAATTAAATTAAAATTATATTTTTGTAGGTAGTTTAAGTCTTATAAGTTATAATTGAAACGAAATATATTGAAAACGGTGCAACAATCAGACAAGTCAAAGTATTCAATTTCCAAGTTATCAACTTTAGTAATTTAATTTCAGTAGTTGGAAACACGCTTTAATGTCTTATCTTTATTTATTATCATTTGCTATTACATACAGAAATAAGTTATTTAAAAATATTTAGTATTGGGATTTTCTAACAAAGTGCAAACAATTTTATATTAGTTTTCTTGTAAAATCTATGAAAACGGAGCTATTCGGTGGTTGCAACGGGTCCTTCGATTTAGATATTAAGTAAAACACAGGGCTAAAAAAAAAACCGTTTTATTTTATTTACAAATAAAACGTTACACAATTTTTGCGTTTATCATTATGTATTTAGAATTATAACATTAAACGATTTTTGCGTTTACCGTTATGCAGAACTAAAACGTTAAACGAGTTTTGCGTTTATCGTTATTTAAAATAGTGCAGTTAACACCTATTAAATTTAAAAATAATAACTAATGAGGGTAGGTAATGGCAAGGATTCGGAATATAATACTTATATAATCAATTCTTAGATTGTTTGCATAAAATAAATGTTTCTACGAAACCAATAGACCTTTTAAATAAATAGATTTTAAAATATTTCGTTTTGCGTTATTTTCGTCCAATGATATTCTATAAATTACGTTTATTTTTTTTCGTTTAATGATATTCTATAAATTAAGTTTTGCGTTATATTTTGTTTAATGATTTATAATGTATTTTGGTAATCGTTATGTTTTGTTTTGCCTTTTGCGGTATTTAATTATTTAATTATTTTTGATTATCACTTTCCGTTATAATAACGTTTACAAATTTCAATTGTTTTTTTGTCAAATATAACGTTTGCAAGCCCTGGTAAAACGTGTTAAAATTATAAAACAAATGATCATATCGGTAAATCAAAATATTATACTACGGTAGGTAGTGTACTGCAATTTAATGCCAACACGCGAAATCGTACGAAACAATAAAAATAAATTAATAATAAATCAATAATTCCATTATTATTCTGAATTGAATTAATAATTATTTTGTGTGATTTTTGTGCTTGGAGAGTATTGTAGGCACCTACACATGCATTTTTGAAAATCTATTTATTTATTTTCGGAGCGTCTTCAGTAAGGTATTCACATGACGTATAGTAATATAAACGAAATACATCACATCGGATTGTTTACTTATTTAAGTAAGTTTCTGTTTACACTTTGAAATTTCAAACATATCAAAAAATGTATTTACTTTAACTTTGTGCGAAGGTCAAAGAAAGATTTTAATGATATACTATTTTTTTTTTATACATATAATTATTACGTTTTGTGTTTACGAACTAAAAAAAAAAGTGATAGTGCATACCGTTTATTATCATTATCATGTACATAGATAACTGGATAAGTATGCTCGTTTTAGTCAAATTTTTTTCAAATCCTTAAAAAAACACGTATATCAGACAAGTGATGATTATAATAAAAACAAGTCAATGACATTATATTATTTTTTTAATTGAATATTTTTATCTAAAACGCGTTATCAACGGATAAACTGTATTTTATGAACTGTGAAGCGATTTATAATCAAACTGAGTTTGATATAATTGAAACAATTTTAATTAAAATCAATTGTAAACGTGCTTAAGCCATTATTATAATATGAACTCGTATATAATATTACATTATTAAAATAACGGAAGAATTTTGAAACTTATTCTAATTCGATAGCAAGATAAAACAAAAAAATTGTTAAATTAAAATCTGTTTTAAATTACATGTCCTCAATACGCAATCGTGGAATATTAAAAAAAAAAGAACAATTATTTTCTAGATGTACATTTACTGTTTCACTTGAGGTGATTAATTAAAGGCTCACCCCAATTTCTCTCTTTGAAAAGGATATTAATTGTGCGGGAATCGATGGGTGATTTTCTATCTACGTGTTTCTTATAATTAATTTAAATAATAATTTCAGGTGGTTGTCGTTTAAACAATAAGCAGTTTATAAAACTTGAAACTTTTTTTATCAGTCAAAATATTTATCACCTTTACTAAAACAATATTGTTATCTTGCCTACTTTTGCGTATAATATTATATTATAATAGGAAAATATTAAATGTATTATGCCTTTTGTTTTTAGGGGTGCTAATCTACCCGACACCGGTAACCCTACTTCATCTGCAAGCTCCCAACTTATGCCAACTGTAACAGGTATATTACGGAATCATAACAAAGCACTGCTAAACTCAAAGTCATACCAAAGTCAGCTCGTATAATACGTATTATAATAATTCGTTTTGTTCGCGCGAGTTCTGTTTGTACATAATCACACGTAAAAACGACTTGTTCATTTAAACGCGATCGGGTGAATGAACTAAGAATATACTTTCTATGTACTATTACTATTACTTTGGTGGAAGTTTCATACGAGTCGAACGCCGACAAGTCGAAAAATCTTACAATTCAAAAAATATTATATAATAATATGTCGTGGAATATCTTATATGTTATTTTGCTCATATATATTTATCTCGAACAAAACTTAGGCATCGAAACCCGAGAGAGATCACGAAATCTATTTACTGTGAGAATACCAGATTTTAACTCCATCATTATCTACTCGAATTTCGTTTTTATTTTTATCTCCCTAGGGTTTCCAGTTGTGCGATTTCAATAATTCTGTCTATCCCGACCGTGACAACGATGGTCGGCGAAACGTCCTCAGCAGCGTGCCTAAAATGTAGTCTTCATGACAGAAGCATTAGGCAGGCGTTCGCAGTGGGGGTGGGGGCGAAGTGGGGTGTACGGATGAAGCTGCACCATATAAGTGAGTTAGGGCATTTGCAGTAGACTCATTGCAAGTGAAATAACGTCATTTTAACATTATCAATCATGCGGATATGTTGCCCATATATAGTAGATAAAATACAACACTTCATCAATTCGCATTGAAAACAATAAAAAAGTATGTGGACCTGAAGAAACATTATTTCAAATAACCGTGTTAAATGTGGACGGTCCGATTTGCATTTTAAAATATAAATGGTTATGAATTATCAGTTTTTTAAAGTTTGTTATTATTTATTTGTGTACTCGTCACACATTAAATAAATTTGGTAGGTACCTATTTAAAACTCAGGGATCGCAGTTGCCGAGGTTGCCGTTTGTTTTAAGGAGAAAAGTGTTGAAAGGTGTATAGTATTTTGGTCAGTATGTTAAACAATTAACATATTTAGTGTGTGTGTGTGGGAATCGTATATATCATATATCAAATTGTATCACCATGGAATTAATGTTTTATTTTTAATCAAAGTATGCAAATATTATGGTCACTCAAAAAGGTATATTCAAAAAACTGCTAATGTTATAGATTTTAATAAAACATACCTTTTTTACGTTCTACCAATGGGCAGTTAAAAAAATCGAATATTGAAAACCTCATGAACTACTACAAAGGTGGTGCCTTAGCTTGTCAATGAACCAAAATCCATTTCAAAATAAAAAATCCACCTACAATTTTGCCATCGATTAGGTCTTAATATCACCTTTTCACACGATGACTGGCGGTCGCCTTAAAAATGAATTATTCCACTATGGGAAATCTGGAGCAGACAAGGATGTACAGTAGTTGTATGTTCAACAGATTTCTCGAATAGCAGGAAATTAATTTGGTAAACCTTTGTAAAATAAAACGTCCATTTCCAAATAATATTATATTAAATTTAGCAAAGAACCTGTTTCAATTAGTTCCGGAACTAATTGTATGATTTAGTCATCAGAGCATTAAAATAGATTTCTATCGTATCTTGGTGAAGGTAAATATAATACGGTAAACCGTTTAAGTAGCTGTATCATATTCGCCGAGCTGCGGTTTTAAAAATACAAAAGACTATATTTTGAATTCCAAAAAGGTTAATTCGAATGCGATTTTTTAAATCTCAGCAACTCACCAAATTGCATGTTACCTTCATCTCAGTCAGCATCAACCCCGTCATGATTAGTGAACATAATTATATGAATTCGAATATGACAGGTATAGGTGTTATCGTCGCGGCGGCGGGTGATATAATGTGAATAATTATAATCGCGTTATCATGTGGACTAATTGGACGGTTGTTTTTGGGAGTCACACGTTTTAAGTCCCTACAGGATTTAACGCGTTATCAAATCGCTGCCAGGGGCGTTGTTGTTGTTGTTGTGGTTGTTGTAGGTTGTTATTGTTATTTTCGTTGTATGTTTCCCGCGGGTGTGCATTATCGCGACCACCAAATAACGACCGCAACAGATACAGAAATGTATAATATAATATATATATATATATGTTATGTGTGTTATATACATAATAATCATTACACGATTTGTACATTAAACACACACAGCTATTATCGCACAAAAATAAATTAAAACGAATTATACGCGTCTGTAACGAGTCGTACGTGCAGCAGTGGTCGCAGTAATTGCAATAATACTGTCGTATTGTGTACATGGCGATGGTGGTTCAAAGGAGTGGAACGATTTAAAACCAAGATTAAAGAACGAGAATTTTTTTATCGGATTGAGATAATCATTTTTATTTTCATTTTTTTTCAAGAACAACATAAGTTTTTATGTTATCAATTTCGCTGAACGCGCACAGTAAGACGATTTTGAAATATATTTTGCTATGCCTTGCGCGAAGTCTGTGAAGCGGAAAGTGTTATTGATTTCTTAGGCGATTTTTATTGACCGAGAATATGGTTGTGTGATGAAAATAATAATATCGTAGACGACATTCAACCGATGACCACATTGACAAAAATCGCAGCATTTCGATCTCAGGATTGGTACCTATATGTCCAATCAATATAAGTATTTCTAACTCGGGAAATAAACAGTCAGTAACCATCTGACGACTGACTGTTACCTCGACACTCGGACGTAAGTGTGACAGATCTGCGCGGGTCTCCGTTCCATTGAAACTAGGTAAGTGTTTTAAACATAGATATTTAGTGAACTTTATAGTTGTTGTTACCTCTAAGTAAAAATAAACCTAAAACTTCTCACCACCCCTCGGTGATGTACGTCGTATTCAAAATGTCCGTTCAACGGATACGCTATTTTGTATATAAAATATAAATTGTATATTAATGTCTATTTTAAAAATTAGCTAAAATCTAACATTTTCAAAACTATTTTCAAGTGTTCAAGCCATCTTGTGAGAAAGTATTATTAGATTTGACCAGCCGACATTTAAATGGTTTAAAATTGAAATTAAGTAGGGAAAATGTCCGTCTGATAATGTGTTCTTATTCGGCCTTTGTGAAAAGTTATGAAAAAAAAATTGAATGGCTGGTTTCGAAAATATTATACGGTATATGATTTTGATGATGTATAGGTGCTGTTTTAAACCGTTTTTCAAACGTCCAAACTGTATCGCAGTGATAGCTGATAAGAATATTATGACGCGTGATGATTTATATGCATAAAATTCTGGTTTTTTGTTGTATTCTTGGTGAACCGTTTAATTCGTATCAGTTTCCACGGCAGCTCATACATCAAAACACACGAAAACGATACCTATCGAAGGTGCCTCTTGTAACATACAGGTGTGTTTACCGATTTTGTAGGTTATCAGCATACGGATTGGCAGGTTATACTAAAACGGCCTAAATTATCGTCCAAACATATCGTCATAATAGGAAGGTATTCGATAATACTGAGCCAGTGTTAATATAAATGTAATTTACTGCAAAAGTTGTGTGTTTTTTTATTTTTTAAATATAGTGCAATACAAAAACTTCAATCTATATTATACACTATCACCTTACCTTGTGTAATATTATTATTATTATATTAGACTTTACACTTTAATAAGTACGTATATAAACATTTTTTTGCCACCATCACAAACATCGATAAATAAGATGAGTTTTATCTAATTGTCATTGAACTAGTGGATCAGATACGAGTTCAAGTGTTTGTCAACTCTTTTTCCATACGAAAAAAATTGGGTGATGTATAGATGGAATATTTTTTTTGCCTATTAAGTTGTTGACTGTTCGAATTTCAAGTTTCGTATTTTATAATAAAATTATCTATTTTATATTATAATTATCAGTAAAATTATACTATTTAACCACTTTTTAATTATATTGTTATAATCAAGTTTAATTTATAAGTGTATTACTTTAACAACTTTATGACAACATAACGAGGTTTTAAATATTAGTGATTCTTCGACCTACAAAATACTTGTACAGGAAACCGTAAACGAATCGTAACATATATAAAATTACTATACAACCCAAATTACGATATTAAATTAGTCAAACAGTGTGTTGTTCCTGATAAAATATTTTAGTACCTTTCTATATAGATATACATAGTCACTCAGTAGTTAGGGATTACATGTCTATTCAATATCGTTTTCGGGATTTTATTCTACACAGTGATATACAGATTTTTTCCGGCCGACTGACCGAACAAAAAGAAAATACCTCAATGCTATTATATAAATAAGCAAACCGTCGAATGATGCGATTCTAATGTTATGTATAATATTAGATTACCCTATCGTGTATGAGATATCATAATATTGCATGTAAAATAATAATATTTCGGTGCTTATTACGTATCTTATGGTATTGGTGTAATGGCATAAACAGTGCGGGCGTAGTGAGGGGCCATGTGAGACATCCGTCTCCGAAGTTTTGAGGGGTGATGGGTGGATCCGCAGGTGGTAAAGTGATATGATGTACGTTCGGATGTCGCGCGCCGTCGATACATATTATGCGGTCTAGGGTGGCACGACACGGGGGGTGGGTGTTTGATAGAATACCCGCATCTGAAATTTGTCACAAGTTCACCAGCAGCGTTACGGATAATGACGTGTAAGCCTAAAAATTGATGTCCAATGGTCAGTGGTGTTTGGGAACACAATGATTTATAAATACAGAAATTATATTACGCGCTATTGTAGCAGTGCCCATAACGTGTGATGCACGACAATAATATTATGTCACACGATGTACACCTGTAATAGTATACGATATATGCGCTGGGTAGCATTTGCGTCATGACTCACGATGAGACGGCGGGAGGGTCGTTAACGAATAAAACTCGAGGTGGAATGGTTTTGTGTTTTTATACTTAAATTCGTTCCATGTGTCACTCACACACACACACACACACTTTGCGCATAGGTCAGACGTTCGCACGCTGTGTACGTTATATTTTTTTTGGGGCAATCGCCCCAAACAGTTTTAGATGTATAGGTAATTTTGTTAGGGTGTACAAATCTTTTTCCACGTAACTCATTCACTCTATGGTTCGGCACATAGGTAACACAATATGCTGTATTTTTGCACATATATATTACGCCAATATCACATAGAAACTGGAAAGATAGTCTAATAAGAACAGCCTCATAGTACTGGTTGGCTACAATAATAGCCCCTTTTCTATAGCTGACTCTTCCTTAGCTCTACTTCACTATTTTGTATTATGACCTTTGCCTTTTCACTACCATTCTCACCGCTGATATCACCACTTATTTTATTTTATTGCGAAGGCACTACCAATACTTTGCTTCGAGTCTCAATTCTTTCAAAAATTATTTGATTTATGTGACCAAACCCCAAATCCATTTATACTTACTAAATATTAAGTAATTGGAGATAAAATCTTAACGATTTAGGTTAAGTAATAAGACATTAAACCATAATACAATAACCTGTTATATTGCGGATATGTTAGTCGATAACGTAAAATAACATCAATACTTGCTTTATAATAAAAAAAAAAAATAAATATATATAGACCGGTTTTAGTTGTGTGTGTCGGTAGGTGTGTAGCTTCAGTATTTACCCTTATGGATAAGAAATATGTTCTTGGCGCCACTGACCGAGCCTTAGGTATGGGTTCTGTAGTTATTCGTTTTACATTTGTAGTACTATAAAGCATGCCGTATCGGTGGCCCAGCCCATATAAATTGTTATCGCGACGTGCGTGCGGATTAATTGATACGCTGGTCCTTGGAGTACTTATACTTTATGGGATATTATACGAGAAAACATAAAAAAAAAAATCACACTAATTCCAATATTATTGTTGGTAATGCTGCACGCGTAAAAAAATCCGTCCACAATATTGAATATAATACCTTCGTAGATTATAGATAAGTATACTTACATAGGTATAATAATATATTATGCATTAAATATGATTTATAATAGGTATACCGAGTACCTTATTGTCGTGTTTGTCTCCATCATTAATTTTAATTTCCTATTATTATTTTGAGAACATGACTATTCACAGTATTTATAGCTCTATTAGTAGAAACGAATATTTTAAATTAAAATCGTATATATTTTTGCGTATAAAACACGTAATAAATATATTATTAAAACAGTTGTTTTCATGTCAATTAATAATGTGAATTCCAAGATAGCTAATGAAAGGTGTTTCACAAATCTGATTATTTATCTTCAAATATAGAGCTTATTAAAATTCCGATTTTTGGAATTTTTAAGTATTCTTAATAGCATGTTTTTAAATCCTTACATTTTTAAACCATTTAAGAAGGAAAGTGTCAAATGAGGAACATTTTTATGATTTATATCAAAATATTATGTTCCTACCTATCTAAGTTGGAATTATAACGATAATATTTTCTGAATTACCTATCAAAAACTATAATTTGAATTTTGAGGATAATCATAGTCGTCATTAATAGTTTAAAAAAAAACAAATATTTAAAACAATATATTATCATTATAATAATATTAATATTATATTTGGTCAGCTATATTATTCGGCAGTGCGCATTCTACAACAGTCGGTCTGCGTTCTGAATAAAATTAGATCGATGAACCACATAATAAAGACATTAAAAATGGTGGATCGGTGGCCCCCTCGCACTGTCTCACCTATAAAACAGTGATAATGTCATGGCGCCAATGACTTTTCACTTTCAAGACCGCAAACAACCACAGTAAACTACGGTTTTATTTTATTTTTTCTTCTCCGGTTTTAGTTGAGTTACTGACCTACAGCTGTGACCTTCGCCATCCGTTGTACAGACAGACGAATATTATTATTATACGTACATAACACTGCAGTATATTGGTGGGTGGGCGAGTGGAAACGCGGTCCGCCACTCAACGGATTCGTCGTTTAATCGTATCGTGGTGCGTGTAATTGGGGGGAAGATACGATTTGATTAAAAAACAAAACCAAACAAAAAAAAATCGAACGATTCGCGTTAGAGGAAACGTTTCGCTCCACAGAGTCCGGGTGGACTTCGACGGCTCAAAATCGACCAACGCCGAGGAAATCGTATTATCTATATATTATATTATATACTTATATTGCATGAAATCAAAGTTCAATCTGAATTTCCTTGTGCAAATACACAGTTTTTTTACACAGGGAATTCAACCACTAAATATTGGCTTACACGTGCATTTATTTACTTTCGGCTCACCTCTAAACCCGAATATGTTCTTGTTTGTCCATAATATATTGTACGGGGTTGTCATTGAGTAGATACGAGTTGATTGAAAATAACCAAACAAAAAAATCGAACGTATCGCGTTAGAGAAAACTTTCCACCCGAATTCGACGACGTGAAACTGACCACCACTATCAATCATCTATTATATAGAAATCATATCTTCTAATATATATAAAATCAAAGGCCTATCTATTTTTCGTCATGCAAACACATAGTTATTGACCAATTGGCTGGTCACATTTTATTTGGTACGTGGTAGACAATTTTTCATCCCAGAATCAGCCTTTAAATGTTTGCTCACACATGCATTTATTTTGTGTTTATAGATAATATAGGTTTGCCATTGAAAAGATATGAGTTGATTAAAGGAAATTAAACTTTTCGCATTAGAGAAAACGTTCCGCTCTACTAGATGCGTGCAGACTTTGAAGACATAACACTGACCAAAGTCGTGGTAATCGTACCTATTATCTATTATATGTAAAATCAAAGGCATATCAATAATGTTCCTCATGAAAATACACAGTTTTTGACCAATTGGAACCCAATTTTGCTCACATATTCTTTGGAATCCCAGAATTTAGGGGTCGTATGTAACTGTTCATCCCGAAATTCAACCTCTAAATAAACTTCGGGAGTCTTTCGGAGTCAGGTAATACTTACACATAGAACCCATAAAATATTATCAATTATTAAACACATCAAATACATCGAATTATTAGGTATCGTGTGTGAATCTGAAATCAGAATCGCAGTAAATACGATGGCGTTTATCGCGTTTGCATTACGGCACGCACGTCCATCGTTCGTGGCAAATGATATTATTATTTTGCGCATTACTATACGTTCAACACTAACCGTGTGTATATAAGATAGTATTATATTATATTATAAGGTATTTTTCGTTATAATTGTGCCATGATAAACCATCTCCGCACAGTATTCTATGTAGGCACATGGAATTATGAAAAACAAATAATTTTCTTTCTTCAAATTAAAAATTTGGTCAAAAAACGATTTTCGACCTACAATAGATGAGCTATTATCATAATTTATAAGCGTCCGATTTTTTTAATCGCAGTATGTTATAATTTAATTTCATCAAGCTATACCTATCTTTCATTTGAACATGTTTATAAAATATATTTGTTGATATTTACTGAAAATAGGTACAATTCTTAAGAAAAAATAAAATATACAAATGAGTATCCACTCAAAAATACTTATTTTAGTTTATTATTATATTATTCGACTAAATCACTGTTAAATTTTATTTTAAATTATATAAAAATATAAACTAGGTGCGTTTAACAACTAACCAGGTTTAGCTTAAAATTGTCAATATAAATTGTGCCTCGCAATTTTGCACGACTAAGATAGTTTTACTTATAGAGTAAGGTTCTTAGAAAAAATGTATATATTTTTAGCTGCAAATATTCAGAATTTGACCATTAAAGGGTAATTTAATTTTTGAAATAATGGGAAAATCATAAATTATTCATTTTTAACGTTCTAAATTACTTATTTGTATGGTCAATTTATTCGAAGATGATTGGATTAAATGTTATTTCATTTTAAAATGTTATTCAGTTATATATTAAACCAGAAATATTTACACTATTTTTTTTTCGGTCCTCCTAATTACTAATTTAATAAGATGCAACAAGAACATTTCGGTGCAGATTTACAACTGAAAAGTGGAATCATAAAAAAAATATAACCATCATTTTAATGACAAAAAAATGCTCACTTTGCTTAAAATCTAATATATTTTTTTAAATGGTAGTCATAATGAAGCTTATTAAAAAGATAATAATTCAGGTTGATTGCGTTATTTAATTTCTAGAGATATTAATTTGGTCAGTGCGAAACGGCTTTCGTCACACCGTGTATCGTTTTAGCAACAAAACAAAATTTTTTCGAACCGATTTCATATAAATCTGTCCATGCGAGTATACTCGGAAAAGGTCAAAAAGAAATGTTGGTAACCGCAACCACAATTCGATTCTGATCGTCTGATAGTATCGTCTAAACTAGTGCCCTTTGGGGAAATATATAACAATGATAAGTCCACAGGGCAATAATATGTTCTATACTAAGTGGAGGCATCACGTATTTACATAGACGTAAGGACGATATATATTTTGACGCCATAAAAAAAGGTAACCTTATTATTATACTACTGCTACAGCATGCAATAAAAAAACATGTTCACCAAACGAAAACACGTAACTAAAATAAATCAACGGAAGACTGTGACAAAAAGTTAGATTAGGTATGGTTAAGAATTAGAAATTTCACAAATACAAAAAAAAAATAGTGCAAAAGACACGTTTTTGTTGGGATGATATTTTCAAAATATAGTCTTATGCATAATAAAAGTGCACAGTGACAATTTACTAATAATATGGAGAATTCGATATTTTGGGCTTATAATGTTCAGCCTTTTTTAACCTTTTAGATTAAATATTTGAAGAAATATGGAAGTTTCATTAAGTACCTGAGTAATTTTAATTTTTCTAGCGTTAAATGCAGTTTAATCGTCAGCGGGTTATTCAATTATAAAAATCGATTTAATTTAACTTTTTTTTCAGATTGTGTCAAATCTGATAAATCTATCTTGCATTATTTTTTTTTGTTGTCTTATACAATTTGTTATTGTGTGTAACTTGTTTGAGCTTATTCTAGGACTCAATATATGTACTTTAAAATTAATAAATATTATTTTTTTCACAAAATTGATAAAATACTTTGTTGCAATTTTAAGTTACAACAATAGTTTGACTGTCAAACCACTCAAACATACAAAAAACTACAATATATAAGCTATTTAAATAAAACCTAACATACGCACGGTAAACAAAGGTGATGGTAAAATGTTTTTACAAGTTATATAAGTATGTCAACGACAAAAGTTTGGAAATAATAGCAACATTAAAAACCAATACTGTAACTTTTTTTTAAAGTTTTACTGACTACAATGTAATAATACTATAACAACACATAATATAATAACAGATGGGTTATTGGAGTGATGAATTTCGTTGTCACAATTTATCGATAACTTCCTATGATTCTATGACTTTAATATGTCATATTTTGTTTTTAAATTAAATAGAAACATTTAACCTGCGTTCCTCGTCTGAACGAAACACAAAAACCAGCCAATGTTATAAGTGTGTATCTCCTAGTCCGCCTTCTCCTTAATTCCAAATTATCACTACACTGAAAACTTCCCTGATACACTACAAGACATTCATGAAGTCGGTTTGGTCCTGTTTTATTGTAATCTGAGACCCTGCCAAACCGTTTAATATAAGGACAATTCAGTCATTCCAATAAATCGTACATGGGACACTTACACAATATTCGTAAAAACGTATTGCCTTACTTAATGACTAGACGTAAGAACAACTATACTGAACTAGCCCAAGTAATGTATGAAAGTTTTCTCCTACATTTAAATGCACACCATAATCCACTTGCTCTAACTTATCTCTTATCTACCCCCTCCCCCAAAAGACTTATCATCTACACTAAAACCAAACGGGGTAGATTTATTGAGAAAGTGTTAGTAGTAGGTGATTTTCTCTTCATGATGTGGTCATTCAACGTATTTATCTATTGTACTTTAAGGACAATTGAATATTACCTATGTATCCTCGTGGTTGATGCGAGTAAAACCAAAAGTAAATTAGAAGTAATTAATTTTGATATTTAAAAATAAAAAACGTCGAGGAACAATGGAGTCGCTATAGAGTATAATGGACATTGGACAGTTGTTATACACCAGTGAATAAATCCTTCATAAATCCTTCTACATCCTATAATTACTACCATGGGTTCCTATCATGCCGTTTCACGGGTGTCGGTTTCCTCCCAAAGTATAATAATAATAATAATAATATTATAATATACACTCGGAAACGAAATATATTACTCACACACACACACACACACACACACAAAATACTTTTTGGGTTAGAGTGCAGCTGTCCTCCGGTGGTATTCGAATAAAAATGACCACCACGCGGACAGTGGTCAGTGGCTGATGTCGAACGCTTTTGCAATTGTATAACGAATTGACAGTATTGTGTTTTATTATAATATTTGTAGTCGTCTATACAGTTTGTGCCATTACGATACCAGGTGTCATGTGCTGTACGCAAAATATTATGTTGTACTACAAAATGTACGACTATAGAAATTAATATGACTATTATATAGAGTTAAATTATAATAAAATAATGCGTATACCTACGTGAATAATTATAAAATAATCATTCGTTCATGAAACCATTAATAAATTTCATATCACATCATTAAAACGCGTGTCGAAATTGTTGTGTGGTATTTATAATAAATTCTATAATTTTATGTACCTCTGCATAGGAAGTACCTACCTATACGCGCATAGAATGGACGTCGAAATATTTATTTATTTGTCGAGAAATTTTAATTGCGGTTAAATAATCGTATTATTCAATTTGCATTTAATAAAAACAGTTTAAAACGAAATATGTCAATCACGGTCCTCGAAAGACGAATCTAATTCCCTTCGTTACTAAAATACATAATTACGTTTAATATTACATTATATAATACCAAATTATAATATTAAACGCCCGTATACTGTTCGGAAATAATTACTATTAATTGGACGCCAAAGTGAGATGCTCTATTCGTTATCGAAACAAACAATATTATAATAACGATGTATACAGTTTATAGAAACCGTCGGGCAGGTTTTGTACGTTACAATGAAACGTAAGGTGGTGCGTGTTAAAAAAAAAATTAAACAATTAGGTATATTGTAAGCAAAAACATATTATATTGTGTCTATAATTAAATGTCCCATTTACATTGGAGTATGATTTCAAGTACGCATTCACGGGAGGGCGATGAGAAATATCAGTTTTGTATTGAGACAATGGGATTTTTCGATGTGATTCTCACCGTTTTGAAAAATTAAATAAACGGCGATATATTTTTTTATTATCATGCCTTTGTGCTCTCGTCGTACATTCAAGTACACAAAACAGATTTTGTGTTTTGCGTATTTTTTTTATATTTTCGTATATATTTTTATCTCTACATGTGTATTGTGTACCCCGTGTACGATGTTTATTAATACAAAACAAAATATTATGTTGTTGTTTTCCATTCGAACCAACAATTCGCGCGATAAAATTGTATACCTACCTGTGAATAAGCGAAAACCTTTACTGATCGTTTCAAACAATGTGTGTTTTTTTTATTATTATTAACTCGCCTGGACAACGAATTTCTTCGAATAATATGTCTAGATCCCAAAAATAGTATTTAAATCGTTTCGGGCGAAGATCAGCCAAGTAAAGTTTAATGAACTTTTAGACGTATAATCATAGAATAGATAAAGAGTGTCCGTTTATTGAATATTTTTCGTTTTAGTCACAGACGATATATTATAGTATCTAATGAGTAATGACGTATAATACATAATTTTTTTTACGAACGACAAAAAAACAAACAAACGAAATACTCAAAGTATTTAACCTTTCTAATAATTACGTACCTATCTACAACTGACGGAGGTGTTCAACTGCGTTAATTGACTCTTTTATCGCACATTTTTATGACATTATTTAATAAACTAATCTAAATTCTACATATTCTAAAAAATGTGTCCGTTTTAAAATGTAAATACGTCTATGTGTTTATTTTCATTATTATAAGCGACTGTGTACCTACTCGAAATGGAATCATTAATTTGCATCTCAATACTTCAGATATCACATGAACAAGAAAAAGAGTAGTAGCAAACGGTACGATTTTTATTCATCGAGTGTTATTACGAAATATTATAGAAGTGTACCTGTACAGTATCGACGATGGATTTTTCTAAATTTCGTTTGACTAAATGGAAAACTAAAAACGGATAAGCAGCAAACGCCAAATATCGAATTGTTCATACATTTCAGTATACCTATAATATCTACTAGTTTCACTCCACTAAAAGTTTTGTATCGGATAGTTTTAATTGTTTTTCGGCTCGTACTACAGCGAGTACAGCTTGCGTATCTGTGTACTGGTTCGTGTGTTTCATGAAACAACAAAAATGTTATTGTTTTCGTAAGAACAATAAAATATATAATAAGAAATAATCAAGTGACTTATAGAAATTGCATTGTACCGAAGTCGAAGTAATGTGCCCGGTCGGTGTGATATTATCGTAAAGTTAAATGAACAACGAAATAGTGAGGCTTGTTTTTCACTCGAATATCCGCACGCGAAAATAAACAACAATTTTATTCGTCCAGTTTAATAGTACTTTATTATTGTTATTGTTATTGTTATTATCACAACTGTACTCGGTTTGTTTTTTTACATTACCTATGTAATTTATTGTATATTAAAAAAAAGTAGGAAGAGGTGTCTACTATAATATTATATTGTAATTACTGTATTATTGTTAGTGACTATTATCGTATACCACTGAATGGTTGATGACCTAGTCGACGATCTAATCAATGTTACCGTATAATATTTAAACATGTCATATTTTCATCACTCGAAACTTACCTATAATAAAATGATGGCGGAGAACACAATGCATACCTATGGTTAAAAAAATAATGCCCGAAGTGGATAATCGCTGGATTTTAGTTGTTCTACATCGATAGTATTATACGATGTTATAAAAAACTATCTATATATTATATTCGAACAAACGGTTTTACGAACAAAACAAGGCAATTCAAATTTAGTCCGATAAAACAAGTAGTCATCGCATCAATCTTATCTCGTGTTCGATTCGCTCATATCTGTAGTGTCTATAATATAATAATATTCACTCGAACGGATGTTATAATATTATATGTTAGTGGCAATTTTAATAATTCGTAAGATTACTAGTCAATAATGACAATAATATTTTCGTTAAGTTAATAATGATTTTCCTAGCTATTTTGAATAATGTCTAACTGTCTTATGCAATGCTGGTATATTATATTCATATTATAATAATATTACCAAATCATTATTATGAATGTCTACAAATTTAAGCGTTCTAACAAATAAAAGTATTCTTGATTGTATATTAATTATTACTAGAGCTGTGAATTGATTTCAGTAAGTAACCTTAAAAAAGTTAATTTAAAAAAATGTACAATAAACTCCAAAATAAACTAAAATCCTTAAATAATGCATAAGAATATCAAAAAATAAAATATAGAACGCACTATAAATCCTGAAAAGGCATCAAAAATAAAAATTCAAAAAGTACAAAAATGTTGAATTAAGAAGAAAAATCTATATTTTTATTATTTTTATTTCTTAACAAAAATGTATAAGAGATTAAGAGCAAAATTAAAATAATAATTCTTAAAATGTGTGTAAAAAAGTTCTAACTAACGGGAATTAATAATTTTTTTTTTTTAATAAGTAGGTTATTAAAATTAATAATTAATCTAGAAAGGCTAAAAAATATCTAATAAAACGTCATAATATTCAAAAGAAAAAAATTAAAAATTAAAGATTCATAAACCTAATTCAAACTACTTGTTGTAAGAAAGCTTTGTTTCAGAATAAGGTAAAGACAATTTATTTTCCAACAAATTCACAACTCTAGTTGTATTACTGTTATTACGATGTGAAACCAATTTATACTTTGGTAAATGTTTGTTTTCCAATTTCAATTCAAAATAGGCATATTTTGATCGTTAAAAACAATTTACAAAAATTAACATTTATATAAATTATGTTTTACTATTTACTTAGCAATAATTGTACGTAGGTATATCATCATTCAAACTTAACTATATAATATAATATTAATTATTATAATTATATTACGATAAATGTTATAATACCTTTTTCTTCTCGTTTATAGGTTTATGAAGTCATTATTGGCAAAATTATCGTGTTTACGTATATTTGTTGATCTTTGGTGCATTTTTTCACACCAGCTGTTTATAATTCAATCTTCAATATGAAGATATCTACTATAATTTTCCTTAGATAACGTAGTATGTTATATTTTGTAAACACTAAATACCGAAAATGTCAAGTCGATATTATAATATGTACGTTTAGAACATTGCCTAGATAGTTTATTTATGTGAATGATGTAAATTATTACGGATTGTCATTATTTCCTAATATGTCTATAATAATTAATTATTTTAGTCTCTAATGATATCGCAAGCTAGTAAACGCTGACAATAATTATATCTGAATTTACATTGTTGTCTCTAAAATATCGGTAGGTACGTATACATACCCTATTATACACGTGATTAATAAATCGGAAGTGCGGGAAACAATAACGTTTTATCCTCGGAGATTTTGGCAACCGTTTCTTATACTTTTTCAGATGATGCGTTCGCAATAGCCAGGGGCGTATACATGGTTTCTGAAAGGGGGGAGGGTAAAAAAAAAAACGACATAGCTAAATGGGAGGGGAAATTGGAAAATCCCCCACCCTCTCAAAACTTTTTACTAAGGTAATAAAAAGCCAACGGGGGATTCGACCCCCACATCCCTTCCCCTTGTCTACGCCACTGGCAATAGCCAATGGGTACCAGGTACCTACAACCTACACAATATACATAATATATATATATAAATATGTTTGTGTAATATAGGTACTCACATAATATAATACGTTGTGCACGCATAATTGGTAGGTACCTGTATGAAAGGTATATAAGGTATATATTATATTATTCGCAAATTATAATACTTGATCAGAAAAAACCAACAATGTCTACTGGTTAATATAATACAATGTACATATTTTAGAACATTTCTTAGTGTATGTAAACGATGTAAATTATTACGGATTGTCATTATTCTCTAAGATGTCTATGGTAATGATAATATATCGCCAGCTAGTTATCATCGACAATTATACCTAAATTTACATACCCTGCTGCAGGGGGTGGGCCGGCTATTTTTCGTCCAGGGTGTAAAATTAATTAGGTTCCGTATATTTTCTTTCGCCTACTAAAATTATGAAAGAGTTCTACACATACAATAAGATAATTAAATTTAAGGAAGGGCTCGACTACAACAGTCGTGTTAATCCGATCCCGGGTTTCTACTCGGTTTATATAATAGCACCCTGGACCAGTCCTCCCATACTCCATCATACACGTGAATAATAAATCGGAAACGCGGAAAACAATAACGTTTTATCCGCTGAGATTTCGGCAACCGTTTCTTATACTTTGTGAGGCGATGCGTTCGTAATTGGTACATAATACATTTATGTGTGTGTATACGGGTAATATAAATATATGTTATACACGCACGCATAATTGGTACTTATATAGGTATAAATGTGCGCTCGCTGTGAAGTTTAACGCGGTAAAAATGTTCGCCGGAGTTAATGCACGCGGTAATTGTCGGGCGGAAAACACACTCTCCCACACGAAGTTAAATCGAACCTGTGTCTTGTTCTTGTACGATGGTTATAAATTATTTGCGCTTTTATACTTTCCGACAGGGGTGCGTTTTGTTTCAAATGATCGTGACTCCGACTTTTTCATTACCAATTTGTAGCGCACTGCAATATACATCTACTGCCGGCCAAATAACGAAATTGCAATCGAGCACAAACAACAATATAACAATAATAATATGCATTATGTATTATAATTGGCGTCTCCAGTAACGAAATTAAATATTAATTAAAATACAGTTCTCTGCACGACTGCACACTATCATCGCCGGGGAAGTTGTTAACGAATAACATAACGTTTCCGTGGTGAGGACACACGTCGCATTTTTACCCCGACGTTCGCGTGTCGCCGAATTCTCTATAATTATTATAATTAGAATAGAATAGTTGTTTGTTAAATTTCAGTAACTCGTCTTACTTATTTTTAAATTATAACCTCTCATATAAATAATCACATAACTTTAACTACTTTATTTGTATTGAGATTTCAGACCCGAACTGTAATAAAAACTCTATACTTAGACAAATAACAACAAAGCCTTTTGATCAATTTCAAGTCAAAACAAACTTATAGTTTGCCATACTGCAATTTATCCGGCTACCGAACTACCGCCTACTAAAACCGCGAATCAGA
Organism: Sitobion miscanthi; assembly: GCA_008086715.1. Lineage (NCBI taxonomy): Eukaryota > Metazoa > Arthropoda > Insecta > Hemiptera > Aphididae > Sitobion > Sitobion miscanthi. Next base: position 8,500,334 of record CM017803.1, read on the forward strand.
TTATAATAGAACAGATGAAATTAAATATATTTTAATAGACAATTGATAAACTGAAAAAAAAAATAATGAGCTACCATCGAAATGAATATAAATGCTAAGTGTACTTGTACTACGATTTATCATTGATCGAATTAAATCTCGGAAGACAAATGATGAACAGTTCATCCCCCGTGCAATCGTTGTTCCGAAAACGGAGAGAATCGCTTATTTTCCAGTCTGTTTGCTTCAGTTTTTATTTTTCTTATTGTTTCGCAAAATAAGATAGATAAACTTTGCATTCTCATTTATTATATTATGAATTTAATCCGGAGCTTAACTTCCTTTTTTCGGTAAGCGTTTGTGTTCATCCGATAAGGAGACTTGTGGCCTATTCGTTTTTAATATCAATTTATTTTTTCAATTATTCCCCAACTTATGCGCACTCCCGATTTGAAACCTTGAGATTATTAATCAGCCCGAGAACCACCGCGTTGGTTTTACGTTTCGTCTCATTAACAAATAAATTCACGTGATCGGTCGGATTATGTATTATCGTAAAAGATCACCCTAATGTCCTCAACTGTACAAATGGTATTATTTCATCAACAGTCGTCGTCGGTGTGCAAGTCAACTACGTGATTGTTAGTTGTTGTAATAAAAAAATCAATATCAGTAAATAATGTGATAACCGTGCGGATATAATAATAGAGCTAAGGCTAGATAGAATCATATAACACCATGGCGTTTTTATTGACAGATGTGTTCCGTTAAGATTTATATCAGATGTTCTCAAACTTTATTTTTCGCGTACAACTCGTATTATGTACTATGGATCAGCCATGTACGACTTCATATGACTAAAAATACTAAAACTATTCCAAATGTCAATACATTTTTAACAATAATAATGTTTAAAAATAATAATTAGTGTACATAACAGTGTATATAAATTGTAGCAGCTATTTACACAAAACATCGGTAAAACGGCTTATGTATCAATATTGTTTGTACTACTACCTACCGCGTATAGCCTTCTGCGTACTATATAGTTTGAAAACCAATGATTTAGACTATTGAAATATTATCTAAGGGAAAACTTGGGTCACAGTAGTCTCCCTCCATTCGTATACGCCCCTGTGTAGTAGTGCGGGGTAAACTTGGTTAGTGATGCGCAGACAACTGAAAAAAATGATCGTATGTCGATCAGGCGAGATAAACAAAACAAAAAAGGAAAGACACGACAATATACGATATCAGTCATACTTAATAAACAAATAACTTCTACACACGTCACAATCACTTGAAACGTCTGTAAATACTCGCGTGTTGTTTCTAGAGAATTGTTGTTGAGTCCGCTACGTCTTCGACAATTCGATGTTTTGATAACTAGATATTTTGTCTGCGTTGTTGGAGGTGCATATACCTGGTATGTACTTATGGTATGGTACTTCTACTTATGGAAAATCAAGCAGTAGGTAGGTGATGAGTTGCAGTGATGTAATAATATTCCGACTGCGCAGACTGAATCGGGAAAATAATATTGGTTTACGATAGAAGGAAATCCGTGAAATATAATCATAAGTGTAATAATTTTTACTTGTATGAAACCAATATTTATATCAAAAATGAAATACAAACTATACACTTTTGCAATTAAAATTGTCTAAAAAAATATACGAATCATTTAATTAATAAATACTTTTTTTTATTATGATACGTATTTTAGAAAATCGTTATCATTAATATTCAGCCGTATTAAAAGTCCCCTAGATTATAATATTCGAAGATCGTAATAATCAAATTAAATTATTCAAATCAATTCAAATGTTTGATAATGAACATAATATCGATAGGTAGTAATAATATCGTTTCGCGTCGTGAATAATTAGTTATATTATTGTATACTTGTGGACTAAACATCATCCATAAACGTATTATATTTTAATCTAATAGGTGCGTAGTCTATGTCATAGATGAAAATATAAGTTATAACTAATTAAGACATTATTATTTTCGTGGCTTTTAGCTTCTGAGTATAATATACGAGAATCTAAACCTAAATTGAAATCGATTGCGAACCTTTTTATCTAACTACGATATACCTACTCTATAAAAAAAAGTTTTTTGTAATATGCACACACTATTTATTTCCTAATTATTATTATACAAACTATTTATAGTTATGTTCATTATTTTATTTATGTTTCGTTTGGATTTGAGACGTTTAATGTTATTATTTACTATAAAGTAACATAAGTATTGCGTTTATAATACCTATAATTTTAAAATTGGAAAGAAGCAAAGATTGCATTTAAATAATTCATAAAGAAAGGTACCTACCTATAAAGTGTAATAATTATTAATTACTAATTTCTTTTTAAATTATTCTAATTTGGTATTTTATTTTTTTTCTGATTTGGTGGAAATTTGTTTCAATAAAAAAAATATTATTAAAAATATTGTACACTTTTATGAGGCACTCATCAAGAATAATATTATTTTTGTCTAAATAAACATGTTAATACGTAAATCCTAATTACTGAAATAACCGATTTCGTCCAAATTTAATATTAAACATTCTTTTAAACATTTTTAAGCATCGGTACGTTTTATACTAGTAGCTTATTATTCTCAATCAAATTGTCTACATACAAAACATTAAGCATTATCTTCCCTTAAAAATAAAAATAAAAATATGTTTCAGCTATAGATTTTAATGATTTTACCATCATAAATTTACTGGTATAAAAGTATAGTTGAAGTACCTAATAATATCTATTGTTGACTTTTTAAGAATAAAAAAAAAATGAATAATATTTGTTTAGTAACTTTTAGTACAAATAAAGCAAGGTCTGCAAATGTTTGCTAAATTTAAAAATTGCACTATTTAATTAAAATATATTAAGTTAACTAAAAGGAAAATATGCATTGTATTCAATCATTAATTATTACGATTTATTAAAATACAATAATTGTACTTTTACATTTTTTAACTAACTGGTTTTTTGCGTCAAGTGGATCGCATAAATCCTCTGTCTTGGTTTATGAACTCAACCGTGTACGAGCATAGTGATTGTACCAAGGTAACACCCCGATTTTCGTGTGCTAAAACTCAAGTCTAGGTGCTTTAATTTCACGAATTCGTATTTTTATTTAGACGATCGTCGACGACGCGTGCCACTGAAACAGGTCTCAGCAACCACAAGTCACGCGATATTTATTTTATAGTATACTTATAACTCGTCCCGATCTAAATAAGGCTATAAATTACTCAGTTAGTATAACACCGTTATAATATTACGCTGCGAACGGCTCAATCGTCCGATTAATACGATTCGCAAAATATATATATACACGGATCGAATAATATATATTTTGACAGTGGGGTACGAATCGGGAGGGGAGGGGTGGGCTTTCGAGATTTTTATTCGCGTCGTAGTACACGGTGATATTATTATTACGGTGCATAATATTCGGCGGAATGAGAAAAAAAAATGTTTACACGAGCGCGCCCTGTATATGTGTCAGTGGCACGCAAGATACGCGACGGCAATTAGGCTAAACTCGCTTAAGTGCAAACGTCGATGAAACACAACACTTTGATAATTTCAGTAATTAAGAAACTGTATGGCGGCTTAAGGCATAAGACGGTTACTCATAATCCGTCAAACCCGATATACATGCGATATTATACCACTCGTACAAATGCGCACGGCGGATTAATGAAGACGATATCGGCCGAGTCCGGACGACTCTTCTTTGCGCACGAATAGTTTGACGCTCGCCGAATACTTGAAAAACTTTTGTAATTATTATTCCCGGTCAATGTTATATATCCACGCAAACAATACCGACGACCTGATCTGCGCGTATACAGTTTGGGTATGCAAAGCCGGCGCGAAGAACCGCACGCAACTCGTTCCTTTGAACCCAACCTCCCACCGCGAGTTTCCATCGCCGAGACACGAAAAAATTCGATCGAAATTAAAATATATTATAATGTCATTATCGCGACTAATTATGGCGCGACGAAATCCGCCTGTTAAAGTTTTATAACATTATAATATCGCCGCGAGCCAGTCGACACAGACCGTTTTCAAAGACTGCATAATAATATCATCTTTATTAGTTTGACCTGACGTCGGTGAAGTTCCGAGGGAATTAGCATCTCGGCTTATACCTTATATACAATATAAATATTGAGCTTCCGTAAAGTTTGACCGCGGTCAACGGTGCAAGTATTTGAACGATGATAAAAAATGTTGGTACAATGCCTGACGGTAACGTAGTTGGTTTTTCGAACGATTATAATATTGTGTTATAAGCCATTGTGAACTTACCGAGGTGAAAACTGCCCAAGAAAATTGTACGCTTGCCTAAAACTAAATCGTTGTTTTACGATCACTTCACGACCATTGTATTATAGTGAATTAGTGTTAAATAATGCGAACGTAGCAATAGGTTGTTAAGACAATACGACCATGATTTTTGTGCATTGACGTTTCAAAGAAAGTGTTTCTTTGCTTTATGAAAAATGTGAATATTATTCAAATACTGAAATTATTTTACATTTCAATAGAGGATAAGTTAGAATCGTTGTAAAAAATTATTAAAAACAAATTGTACACCGTCAACTTACTTGTGGTCTAGTTATGTTGTCCCAATCGTCAACAAAATACGAATTTATCCACAGATTTTCTTAAAATTATTATCACAGAAATAGTAATATTATATTGTAATTTAATGATGAAGTTGAACGATCATTAAAATCCAACAACTAGGAGAGTAGAACAGAAAGAGAAAAAAGAGGAAATTAAATGTATTTAAACGACAATATATTTTAACTTCAGTCATAATATTACTTTCTGCTGTGTGTACCTACCAATTTATTGTTAATTAGAATTTAAGCACCTAGAGCAATCTCGGTGGTCGTGTAACAGATAAATGAAATTGTTAATTATTAAAGTAAATGAGATACACGCGATAAGGACAATAATTATCCATCCGATACGAACCATGGATTGTACTAATTAAGATGATGTTTTACCCTCATTTCGTGTTGTATCGGTCGGTTGTCTTTGATTATGGGCGATCTACCAAATGTTAGATATTTGTAATGCCGTTTAATTCAATTTATATACAATAAGTGAGTTTATTTAATATATTTGATATTAGTTTTCCCAATATTTTCTGAAGAATCAGATATTCAAGGTATACTATGGATTCACTTTTTCATTTGTAATGGTTTTATTATGCGTTGATGACATTAATTATGTCCCACGATTATTACATTTATATCTGTCGTTGGTACACTCTGTCATGACAATATTTATGTACAGGCTTTAATGTGCCTATCCATTATTTATATTCTTATGTTATTATTTTAAAATATTAGCAAACGATTTTTTTTTAATTATTAATGAAGAAAATAAGTACTACAATTAATTTTTTAGTTAGTATTTTGGGATATTTTTGCTAACAATGAAAATTTTTAAATACTATAAATGTGCCAGCATTGTCAATTTTTAGTTTTAAAAAAAGGGGGAAATGAGTGAAACGTTCAGGTGTATTACATATTATTATATTTATTAAATAAAATATATTTTTTCTGGATTTTAGCAATATTAAACATATTTAGAGTATGTGTATTCTTAGGAATAATAAAAGTTATTGAACTTATTTGGACAAATAATGGCAGTGGTTTACGTATTTGGCCGTTAGGGTAAAATTTTAACTACTGTATCACTGATTTCAAGGTTTATGATGAAAGGTGACAAATCATAATAAAACTAATGGGTGGATATTCAGTCACCACTATACAAGTATATAACCACTCGCTAAATGTATGTCTGATTTGACTTTTTAGAATGTACAAAAAACGTCTACGCCCTGATGGTTTAAGAAAAATCATCCAATTCGATGAATGTTAACTCTGAATAGCAATGATGATAATATTATATACATATACATTTTTATATTTATAGAATATTATATAGTCTATAATCAATATTTATTAGAACTATATTTTAGGAATGTCACAAGATTAATAGATGCACCTGTGGAAAATATTTCGAACTTTATGAAGAAAATAGAGCGCCTTGTTACTACGGGAGGCCGACTTGTGCATTAAGGATGACGACAAAGTTAAAGCTGGGTAAATAGGTATTTTGTTGTTTAGAGAAGTGATCGAGAAACCTTACATGTCGTCATTGAACGAGAGGTATAAGTTGGTTCAATTATTCACTCTGATGGATGGGTACCGAATAACAGGTTTTCTCAAAGTGGGTAAACTCCTAAAGTATTATAGTAAACCACTAAAACAATTTTGTTGACCCAACTTTTGGTGCGAATAACCAAAGGATTGTAAGTTTGTAGCGACCACTTAATTTTAAATATTAAGACAAATGCGTTGAACTAAATTTACTCCCAAGGTATGCTATTATAAACTATTTAATACATCATATTAAACTAAACTAAATGTACCTACAATATTATATTAAGTATTATTTTTTTTTACATTTTTAAAAAAAAAAATGTTATGAATAGGTACCGTAAAGATTGTAATCATTTATCGGGGATATAAAAACAATATATGAATAGAACCAAAAAAGGGTGCCTATCTATTCACACTATTTTACCCTACGTTTGGACTGATGGAAAGCGTTTTTATTGGAAATAAATGAGTTTAACTTACCTAAATACTAACAATTATAAATTGTCAATAATATAATGTAAACTATACTTAAAAATAGAGTTTTGACCTTCGCTCTCCATCCTTTTTACGTATACAGCGATTTATCAGCACATTCATTACTGTGACATAGGTAGTCAATGACAAGTTTTAAACTTATTATGCAGCAGAGAAGAATTCTTTAGTTTTAGAATTTAAATTAATTATTAATTCATGTCAGTATTATGATAAGAAGTATTATTTTTTACTGTTTGAAACAATAAGGATTATTATTTAGTGAACAATCTTGGAGTATTATTTTTTTTTTATTTAGGTATATAGAAATAATAACCATTCATGATCAAAAAAAAAGAAAAATTCGAAATGCTTGGAATTCAATTAAAATAGTTTATTCAGTATATGACTACTTATGAAATTTGGAATAATAATTTAGAAATAATTTCTTAAAGAAATATCGCTTTTTGACAGTAGAATATATACATAATTTCTCTAGCAACTGGAGTCCCACAAGTTAGTATAGTTAGGTAAATTGTTTTACTTTGCTATTTACTTTGCTTTGCGTGCCTAACTAAAAAATCTGTTTGTTAATATTTTGTTACATTGACTTATGAAAAACGTAAAATGTGTACATAATGCCTCGTAACATGCATGCTCAACTTTTTCAAAAAAACAACGAAGACATGCAATTAAAAACGATCATGCGTATTAAGATATTCAGTTGTTGAATGAACGTCACAAACAAACAAATATATTGTAACTAAAACTGATAACACAAAAACGTTCGATTAACTGATTTTGATTTACTAAAAACCAAACCATACGGACAAACTTTTTAATACCTTCAACACATAATCATTGTATTTAAATATTATATGATAGGTATTGGTACTAATAATTCTCTGATCTGTACAATTCTTGATAAATTATATTATGCTAACACAACAATTTCGTCTTTAATGTGTTACACACTAAAGTATAATCTTACCTCCATAAGATGGTAGTTCAACTAAAAAAAAAAAAAAAAACAAAATTGAATTTAGGAGTCATTTAAAAATAATATCTGCAACAAATCAACCTATATTATATTATGACGATCAAATTAACACAGTTGTTATCATCACAATAAACGTTATCAAAAAAATGTCAACGTTTATCGTGAAAAGTAATATTTAAATCAGTTTCCGTGTTCACTTTCGACTGCAAAACAGCAACAATAATAATTGCAGCTGTAATAATATTCTCGGCGGAAAACGTGCGTAATAGAAGAAAACATCGATTTGATCTTACGCGTTTAAAACTTAAATGGTTCGTTCATTAACTCGTTTTAATAAATCAACCTACGCGCTTACATTATTATTATTATTTCCACCACCGTAGCAGGTATTCGCGGGGGTTGGTGGTGTAAATACTGTAAATGTTACATTAAAACAGCAGCCTTAAAATCCGCGACCTACCTATATTTTAAGTTAACACGTTTATTCATACAAATTGCGTTCCGCTTAATAGTGTGGTTTTTAAAACACCTTATACGTATATAGTACACAGGGATATTATGTATTCCCGTGTCGTATTTTTCATTTTTAATGTCCATCCGACGGGCTTAATATCACAATATTCGACCCATTGTTTACCGTCTAAGATAATTAGTAAGTGCGCGTGCGTACCATAAATTGTGCACCGTCGTTACATTTTTACAAACCCCATCGTTATACCGCTGTAGTCGTGTTTACTTGACCCATTAGCCGCTGATAATGCCGGTAAAAGATAAACAAACCTTCAGCCGACGAAATGCCAGCCTTTTTATACATTAAGATCAATAAACGATTATAAAACGAAACAAATACAAACTATTTGTAGAAATTTGGCGCCGATGACGAATAAACGAGTGAGACTATAATAATGATAATAATAATAATCTCCGATCGCGTATAATAATATCATTTCGTAGAGTGTGTTGAACGCATATACGGACACAAAGCATCATAATAATGTACTATTAGATAGTGTATTATGTAAGGAGATAATAATATTTTAAGTATTGAGTAGGTTAGGCTAGGTACACTGTTCAATTATGAAAAACCGTATTGAAACTAATAACCACTAAGACTGAGTTGTAGTCCAAGACAATTAAAAGTTTAACCTTATTGATGATTCAATATTATTGCCGATTGAGATTTCAAACATAATAAAATATGTAAAGGTATAAAGTAAATACACACTGCACGTTTATAGGTACATTGAATTAAATAAAATATTTACCTATATAATTCACTGTATAAAAACAAAAAAAATACCGAAAACGTTTAAAAAAAGTTTGTAGAAATTTGGCGCTGATGACGAACAAACGAGTAAAGCTATGATAATAATATCCGATCGTGTATTAACAATATAATAGGTAATGTGCTTGAGAAAAATATGTAACTGCTCTAGTATTGTATGCCAATTGTTAATTTATAAAAAAAAAACGTATTTGAACTATAATGGCCACTACGGTCTACGACTGAATTGTAGTCTGAATAGATCGTTAAAAGTTTAACCATACCGATAGTTCAGTATTAGCATTGATTATAAATACTTAAGTATTCGTAATCAATGGTATTAGGTAAGAATTATAAATATTATTGGTAAATACCTATATATTGCCTATTGAGATTTCGAACTTTACAAAATAAGCAAAGTTATTAAGTAAACATATACCACACGTAAGTATATTATTTACTACATTAAAAAAAAATAAAATACTTTTACAGTTAAGTTTACATTTGTAGAAATTTGGTGCCGATTATTAACAATAATAATTATAATCTCTGATACAGAGTGTGTCAATGCCACGTAAAACGATTCTGAGCAGAGACAATAATATTATGCTAGACTCTATTTTTATAATTTATTCAGTATTTTATTTTTGTATAAGTAATATGGTAATTGCTAATTTATGACCAAACAGTTGTACAAAGTACAGCCATATTATTAACATTATGTTATTTGATATTTCTATTATATAGACGTACTTATAAGTCCATATCGAAGTATTATAATATAAAGGTATGAATTGTGTCATGGTATAATAGGCAAATAGCTATTTAAAAAAAACCAAATATCATTTTAATGTTTCATTGCATACCTATAAAAAATAATATTTTACGTAATACCAAAATGTTTCAAATTTTAAGTCCCTATGATTAATATTTAGTAAATAACAACAAAATAATTAAAATTATTATTTTCCGTCAATTTTGGAAAAAAAGTAGTTTTCATGTATTTTAGATATTTTTAAATTGAAATTTAAAGTACAACTTATGATGAAACTTATATTCAATTTTTAAAGCTTTTTTTGACCGAGATAACGGATTATTACTTTACAACAAAATTTACATCAGATTTTGTAATAGAAAAATAAAATAAACACATTTTATAATAAGTGCTATAATAACGCATTATTATGTTTTGATAAATTACTAAAAATAAAGTACATTTTTATGGTTGTTGGTTTATTAGTTTTATTTATTTACTTTATTTATAAATCATGTGGTTGATAGTTTTGAATGATAATAGTATTTATTAATACGTCTATATCGATTTGATTATTTTCATAACATTGAAAAAATAAAATATTAATTTCAATTATCTAAAAACGTATAAACTGGTAACTGCGGAACAAAATTAAATAACAACAAAAGTTCCAAAAGTTAAAACAACACCAATAATAAATCGTTGGCAATTTCCAAACGGTAAACAAATTTAAATTGTGTATTTAGCATGTATGGTATGATTAACATTACAAATGTTAAATGTGATCGCCTGAAATGTATAATCTCCAACAGGATATTAAAATATTTATGAAGTATTCAAGGTGCATTTATTTTTTTGTAATTTTCTGCGTGCTTACAAAAATTGAATTGAAAAAAAGTTTCCACGTAGGTATAAAGAAGGACACAATGCTATTATGCTAAATATGTTAAGAAAAAAAAAAAGGTTCAATAATATGTTATAGGATCAGAAATAAAACTGCCTTTAATATGTACAATGAGATCAAAAGACTCGTGGCAATAAAAGAAGTATTTTATAGTAACATATATTATTAGGATCGAAAATGTTGAATACGAATAAAATGTCGTTATTTTTAATACCCGTCAAATGCCGTTATACTAATGCAAGGAATTCAGATTAAATGCCATGGACAGTTATTTTTTTATATAAATCTAGCGAAATGGACTTTAATTGCAACGAGTTATAAATATAATATGTAATAGCACTAATACTGCGCCGATCGGACTTGACAAAATCCGTTCAAATTATTAATAGGTACAATGTAGTCGGAAATTGTATCCCATGATTGAATGTTATGACAATATTAAGAAGGACAAAATAACTACCTATCATCAACATTAAATAAATCAGCCCATCTCGTTACACAATTTACAGTTTATTCAAGTCAGTTTGATTTATATATTGTTTTGGATTTTATTAGGTAGTATCACATTTATTTTAACAGAATATTTTGGATCGTAGTTTGGCAAAATACACAATAAATATAATATTATAATAATATACCTTTTCATGTTTATGACGAAATTAATTAATAGCTACTTTTATATTATATCGTACCTACCTGTATTATTTAATTTAAATTATTAAATAATCATTTACACTATAGAATTTTAATTTTTAAGTACGAGCAGTATTTAGTTATTTAATTATAAACCCAAATAATTTTAATCACTTTATTGTTATCACTAATAAGGTTATACGAATATGTTATGAGTACACATTGGTACAAACCATGGTATAATTACTGGCATAGAAATAATGTGCCACCTATCATTTTATTCAAAATCCAAATTGAATTTGGTTAAGTAAGTTTACTTCTACTTTACTTTGTATTTAATGCAAAATATCTAAATTTTTAATAATGTTATTACAATTTCTTGTTAATTTTTGTAGTTAATACCAGAATACACTTTTTGTGTGTAAATTTAAAAATAATTTTGTAATATATCAAAACATTTTTTTCATTTCAAATAAGTATATATTGTGTAAGTATGGGTAAAGAAAAAAATATATGTATACAGAAAATGGAAATTGGATATTTAACAGTATCTACAACCTTTTATAAATAAATTGTGTTCCATATTTTTACGAATATAAAAATAAATTAATAATTTTTACGTTTTTCCATCCCACCTATTACCTAACCATTAAGATCTTACAATTATTTGCGTTATATTATGTACTCTCACTTTATGTTCATGAGTGAATTTCTTTGTGCAAATTGATAATAAATCATTTTCTATTATGAAACTTTGCGTGGTAAAATGTAACACACCTTATATTCAGTAACTTTGGCACAGTGCGAAGGAAACCAATATTATCAAATTGAAAAATTTCTATAAGAATTTAGATTGAATAATAATAATAAAAGGTAACAGAAAAAAAGATGAGATGTTAGTGTTGGGATGACTATTAGGGAAGGTTTCTTTAAAGTGAAAGCAAATATACAGGGAAATTCAAAAAATTACTCTGTTACTACAATATGTGTTAAATTTTCAATCTATAAAGGTGCTGTAAATAACTTTTCGAGCTTTTCAACTGTCCCAAAGTGTAAGCAAAAAAAAAAAAAAACACTTATTGTAAAACTAAAAGCTCTACCACCCACTCCATTCAAGAATGTAAAATGAGTTTTTCCATACCAAAACTGTTGGTCGAAATAGTGTAGCATTGAAAAATACATTTTTCTTTTTTTTATATAATGTTTATACGTTTTAATTTAAAGCTAAAGGTTTCGGTATATGTTGAATTGTTGTATAATATAATATATTTGAGTTGTATTGTATCCAAGCCCTTTCAAAAATCCTAACATATAGAAACGCGCCTAGCTCGTTCATACTTTTACCCAGCCCTGAAAGAATTGTCTAAGTCTATAAAGTATCTATTGCACTATTTTACAAAGAATAGTGTTCAGGGGGAGGCGGCTTAAAGTCCCATCGACCACCGCCCTGGTCAAGAGGATGGTACGTCTAGCTACTTGGGGACGGCGATTCGATATATACGTGCTATTAAGTTCAGACTGACCTAGGGTGGCGTGCAGAGATGATACCACTACGGTTAACGGCAGGCGGCGGGTATTACAATAATATTATAAGCTTATATTCTCCACTTCTTTACCGCCCACCCACTTCACCCTTGGAGTTTATGCACCTGATCCTGGGGAAATCGCGACGACCAGGTGCAGTGCAGGGATCAGCACAGGACGCAAGGGAGCGGAACATCTACAACCCGAAACCGTCCTCTCCAACCTCGCCACTGTCGCGAGTATACTTAAAGTGCCACGCGGTGAGTCGAAAAAAACCCAACAAACGCTGAATAGTAGGTAGGGTAGTTTCACGTTGTACCGTGGCCGCCAACAAACTGTATGTATATATATTACGCCAGCGCTGGTGGCGAAAAAAGTCCTTTGCGGAAAGGGTTATTATTCCTGTTTTTTATTCCAAAGCTGTTACCGCGCCATTGCTTGCGTTGAATAATATACTTATGCGTATATCTTATCGGGTCATTGTACTAATTTTCTGTAACCAATATAATGTGGGGGCGAATCGTAGTCAGCCAATGTAATAGCAAAAAAAAATTATACAAATTATCCGGTAGAGTAGCGGTGAACACTATATATTTTACTAGTCAATTTAACACACACTCTCTAACTCTTTCTCTCTCTTTCTCTTTCTTTCTCTCTCTCACTCTCTCTCTCTATATATATATTCCTTTACTCATTCTTTTTTCCTTGCGGAAATAGAAGAGTTCCGTTTCCGGTGAAAATTTACTACCAGAACAGTGGCGTACATTCGATCTTCTTCGAGTGTATAAACGATATGCGTAGAGAATAACGGTCCCATTAAAATCAGCAAAATTCTGAACCGGTGTATACATTATAGTCAACGACTGCTCCAAAAAAATCTATCTCGACCAGCCTCGCGATTAACTCAATTGAAACTTTTACAAAGTTGTGTTTTCTCACCTACCAATAAATAGATGGACCTTTGACTTCCCATTGGGCTTAAAGTTTTTCCGGAATACGGGAAACTGTGCAAAACAAACTTCACTCTGTCGGATAACGAATTGAAATCGAAAACGAAAATGTTATATATTGTTTGTTTATACAATTGATTAAACAACACGAACTAATCATTTGTATTCCTGTCGTTGTTATTGTATAGCTTAAAAATGAATTTGTTTGAATCACTTAAATAATAATTATATTCGGCTGAATATATTTAGTACGAATGTTTGAAATAATACCAATTATTAAAAATGTATTTCAGGATACGATCGGTTATGAGAATAATTAATTGTTATTGAATTGATAAATATTTGATAAACCATATGAGAAGTACCTACTTGATAATATTTTATTCAAAATATATTTACCCAAGTATAATTTCATTCAAACAAAAAAAAAAATTCAAAAATAAATTGTATTTATATTTGAGTTGTGGTTATTATAATAATAATAATACGTAGGTATGTTCTGAACATGTGCACGTTGTAAAACATGCACGCCGAAAGACGATGGTATTAAACAAATAATATGGGTTTATAATAATAATGTTGGTGTCGCTATGTTTGTTTTTCCCCTTGTAAAGTAAACTAAAACCAAATATTATTTGCTGCTTTCTAATGGTCTGCCAATAATCAAGTAGGTACAGTACTGCGGAATACAACCGAAAATAAATCGGACCGACCTCGTTCGGTGTATATTTATCAAATGGTTTATATCGTGAAATCTATAGCCACTGCCGCGTAACACGCGTTTCGTTTATTGTTGATGAGCTTCTGTCAATCAAAATAAGACTGCAAAGATAAAAAAAAAACCCGAAATATCGACTTGGAGCCGTGTAATATATTATCGGACCGACGCTAATTTACGTACAAACGGAAAACAGAAAATGTGTTCCGAGCATACGGTTTTATTCGAATACTAATCGAATGATGCCTTTTAGTGTTCACGATTTGTTCGATGTCATTATTAAGGACGATTTCGACTATAATATAATATATTAACAATAATAACTATTATAGAAATAAAAAAAAAATATTCGATAACCTACAGCCTGAGAAGCGTATTTTTAGGGGGAAGGGGGAACAATAGCTCTTCTTCCAAGTGCATTATCCTACAACACCATGTGGACCCATGACAATGAATACCTAATAATAAAAACGAAAACGAAAAACGGAATATTTTAACACTTCACACAATGCGGCATACCACATAGTTTATCATAATATATTTTATCCACTATATAAAGTTTTGTGTGTTGTAATTTTATCGTGTAAAATTTTCAACTTTGAATTTTATTTAAATATTATTATTTCCTGAATCCCAACATAATTACAAAAATGTATGTATCTGCCTACAAAAAACTTCGTCGAAAGGTCACAAATAAATAATTGTAATGTGAACAGAAACAATGATAATCCATAATTGGTTGAGTAACAAAAAAACAATAACCCTAGTTTTAAGCTTCCGCAGTATAATGTAATAGGCACAGTAAAATAAGTATCGCACATTCTTGTAATTTAAATATTTTTGATAAAATATTGTTTATCAACAGTAAATAATAATTCACTTTAAAATTATTTATTTATCGAGGTTCAATAATATTATTTTCCTAGTGATTAATTCTATTCGTGGTGAATTCACCGCGATCCTTGACAAACAGTGGCCATGTGTCGGTGTACTTAAGTATAAAAAAGGATTTCAAGCGGGGTTATTAACGTTTTGTACAGAGTCCCAAAATGTTTGGGCACTCTCGAGTGACGGATTACATTGCGGAAGTCTAAATCTGTCTCCGGAAGCAATACACACGCATTTTACGCTTTTGTGGTTCATTAACTCATAACATTAATGTTACGTAATACAACATCGGTTGATACAGGGTGATTCGTCAAGCGCGCACACGCCCATTTTCTTCTTCATTAATGCAGTTATTAGAAATCCGATTTTTGGAATTTTAAAAATATACATACTTAAAGACCATATTATTTTCAAAGTCTTGACATTTTTTTGTACTAATTAAGCGGAGTGTCCTGAGGAGATACGAACTTTAGTTTTTTAAATAAGAGTCTGAATAAATGAATATCGTCAAACGAAAAAACGAAGGTAAGTATACTAGTTATTATACTATCACTCTGTATATAAGAAGAGAACGAAACGACCTACGAACTTGCGATTTGTCACACGTTCAAACGTTGCGTTTTGTTCACGTGAAGAGTAAATCCCGACCGAATAATATAAAATCGCGTGTCGAGGAATGGCGCAAATTAAGGGATTCGACAGGCCTTTAATTGTTGACGATTTGGCCACGTTTTTCTCCTGATGGCTAATCCTATGACGGGGGCAGGTCACGCGACGCATATCAACCGAGCAACTCGACTGGGCATAACCGTAACCTGGACAGCATGTATAGATTTCGATACCAAATAATTGACTCACATAAGATTTAGTCGTCAAGAGAGGATACAATTTAGTCGCTATTCTGGACAGGAGAGGACAGTAAGATTACGAGAAAACTATTAATTTTTTTTAACACAATACAGGTGTTTTTGCTGCAGCACCGCATTTTGCATAACATAATAAATTGTCGTCTAAAACGAAGGTCGATAAGAGATATTATATACGACATATATTACTATGGTACTCTAGAAAATTAATATTTTCAGTGGTCGGTCTGATAAAATAACTATTATTTCTTTATTATCGTATTATATAATATAAATATGCAGATATAGTATAAATAGTCAACGTAGGTACCCGCAATTTATTTATTTTGGATTTTTTAGAACAGTGTAAAAAAATCTTAAATGTATGCCACAGAAGTTTTATTTTCTTCCTCACCTTTTGTTTTGGTTTATTATTATTTTTTTTTTTTTTTGTTGGTCGAAAGTTTGAACAACGGTAGTTCGAACTTTTGAAGTTAAAAGGGAAGTGACACGATAAATCATTTTAAATTTGGTTGAATTATCAAGTGTGACAATAAATATTATACTCGTAAGTTGGTTGAGTACGATATGAATATATTTTTAAGAAAATGTCTTCGGTACCCACAATATTATGTTGTTTTATTTTTTGTCCAAAGTTTTCAAAATATTCTAAATCATAAATTAACTTTTAAATACGAAATAATTAAAAAGTAAAAATAGGTACCTGTCTGGGGGTTTTCATAGATTTTTTAATGTAAAAAAGAAAGTTTAACAATAATTTCAAACAACCCTTCACTATAAAAGAGACTATAATTACGTATATTGTAATTGAAAATCCGAGAGTAATGGAAAATATTTAAAATTAATAACACTAACTTAAAGATATTATAGCTGTAATAAAATTTAATTTAATGAACGTTTTTTTTTTATCTTTTCAAAACGGGGGAAAAAGTTAAATATTTGAGTTTTATTACGTTTATTTGATAATAATATTATATTAATTTATATATTTATAGCATTTATTATATTGATATGAAATACGCATAAAAAGTGTTTTAAATATCAAGACTTACACAGTTCAAAAAATATTAAGTGTAAAATATACTTCCCGTTTCAACTAAATTAAATTAAATCGAACCAAAACGTAAGTCAATGCACTTTATCGGAAAATGCTACCTCAGAGAAACACAGACAAATGCGAAAAAATTCAACAATTTGTAATTGCACACTTCTCATGACACTTTAACTATAAGACAATATGGCTATCATTATTGTGAGTACATCTACTGCAACGTTATGATATCACTGAAACACTTGTTAACAGATTGCAAAATATATCAAGATTAAATTAATATTGTTTCAGTAGACAAAAGTAAGTAGAAACTTCCATCGTTAGTCGTACAATTTTTATCACGTTAATCAACTTAATTTACTGGAAAACAAACCCTCAAAATATATAAAACTTGTAATATGTTACTTTAAATCTCCAATTTTAAATACAAAATACGTAATGTCATAAAGGTAACAATGTAAATTAGAAAAAATTTAAAATATGCTAGCAGCTACTGTTTTTTTTTTTTTTTTTATCAAATTAAATAATTATCGATTTGTACAATTAATAAAGTATATAGATTTTTTTTTTTACTTAATATGCGCTTGTTATATTATTATATGATAATTTTTATTCGTTAATAATGACGGTATTTAATACGTATATTAATTGGTAATTTTTATTCTAGATAGTAATTTAATTTATATGACGTGCTAAGAGGTATAACACGTTTACTAGGGATCATCATTTAAATACTATCAAAATTATTGTCTATTAAATCTGATAGTTTAATGTTTAAAAATGACTTAACGACCAAGTTATCCCGCACATAGAATTTATTTTATTGTTTAAATAATTACTTAGTCGGAAAATTATGTAAAAAAAAAATAAAACAATTATAAATAAATTATAATTACCTTTACACGGTGAATGAAGACATTTAAACATGGAAAGATGAAGAATATCTTCTTATTATAAATATGCCAATAGTAGTGTGCGCGCGTTAATATATTATTTAATAGGTAGTTTAACTATATAATAATTGTATACAAATATCAAATATATTAAAGAATCAACAAGTGTTCTTTAAATATGTGCAACAACTTTAATTTCAAGAAGATAATTTAAACAAGCGTTAATTTTAATTAGATACAAGAGTCTCATTACTGTTCTAAATTATTCAAAACTTAAGATATTTGCATTTTTGTGACATCATTATGTCAGAATAATTTTTTTCATTCTTTGTCGAGTTACAAACCGTTAGATCATTATTACTACCTACTGCAGTTTCTGTTCACCCTCCTCGTGCTATATTGTTAACAAAATTATATTATATCTTCAATTTCGTGTTACTGGCTTACAGCCAAAAGTTTTATTTTTGCTCTTCCATCCCTATCTCGTTTTTGAGTAAATCATTTCTTTAATAACCAACAAATATATTTTTTTTCAGTAAAAAAACTTTTAAACTTTCTTTCCAAACGCTCCAAAAATGTTGGATGATTGAAGTCCAAAAATTTGTTCACGCCGTTCATAGATAAATATTAGTAATATTGCCACATTTTTTAATTATATACATATCAAATAAAAGGTACCTGCATACAAATAAATGTTTTCGTTCCTCAATAACAATAACAAATTAGAATAATAATCATAAGTTGTTATTATTTGCTCAAATCCGCGTCTGAGATAAACATTCTTTATCAAGTAACTAAGGATCGAATTAAAAAATATTAAAAATTCGAAATATTATCAAAAATAAGTTTGAGTTGAGTACCTAAATAAATTAATTGAACGCCTTATTCTAAGATAATGAGTTTTACTTTGAAACTATACAAAAAAAATATTGAGATAGTAGTCGCAACTAATACCATCAAACAGTGAGTTGAATTATGGATTAAATAGTTCAATCACATACATCAAGGATTTTTTTATATTGAAAATCGAAACAAAACTGTTTTGAATAGAGGTATTTACCATATATAATTTATATAGTTCAATTACATCAATTGACACGGTTTTAATGAAATTAGATAACACATGATACTGTTTAAAGTGTTTAGAAACAAAGAAAAGAATCCAAACGAGGATATTGAACCATTATACTAACAACTCCGATAAGAACCTAATATTTTAATAACTTAATAATTAAAATATTAAAAAAGTAAAAATTAATTTGACACTTGATAATACTTTGTTTATATAATTATCAAATAGATTAATAACATCGTTGGGTAACTGGTGACTTTTAAACTGTTCAAATAATTATCAATGATTATTATTTATTTGTATAAATTGCATGTAATTAATAAAATAAGTTCGACTATGAAATTTCATAATTCTTATTTGACGTATGAGGCGATTAAAATATAAGGATTAAAAGTCAAAAAAGTATAATATATTATAGAAGATTCATTTAATATATTTCTGTAACGAAGGAAAATTAAGTATATAATCAACTAATAGACCAAAAAATTTGAGTCTAAAACATAAATCGCAATGAACGGATGGACACAGGGGAAATCCAAAACGATTATTTGAATCAAAAACAATAATATTTTAGTGCACATTTAAATTTAAACGCAATCGTTCATTCGATCATCGTTAGGATTTTTCATTGGCAAACGCGACATATTATGGTGTATAAAAAAAACATCACATGAAATATGTTCAATGTTCATGTCTTACAGAAATATAAGTAATCACTCGGAAATAACATGAAAATAATTTTTCCATTTTAGGAATAACGTATTTTTACAATATCATTTTGATAATAAATATCCAAAAGTTTAGTGAAACATTTGAAACGGATAATCGAAAAAATAATGAAAAACACAAGGAGTGCAACAGGAAACCACATATATCTTATATCTTATCGCTTATACCTATACCGACACCATGTACTACAAACATTATTTTTATTATTATTTCATGTGACCTTCGACAATAATGTACAAATTACAATATAAGGCTAGAGGATTAGAATGGTAGTACATTTTTTCGTATTTTGGATTATTAGTTTCAAGTAGGTATGTTTTTTGGTTGACTTATTTGTTCTCATTATGACTAAATTAATAGTCTTATAATAATATGTTAATAGTGTTAACTCAGTCTACGAACCATCAATAATATTTAAATAAAGTTTAAGGCTTAAAACCGTCCACAAACAACTAGTTACAATATCCGTCTGCATCGAAGAAAACAGACGGGCTAAATATTGTTTGTGTAACCAAATCACTTCCGAAAATGAGTTTTTAGGAATTTCATAAAACGCGAGTTTAAAAAAAGTTAAAAATAGTTTATTAAGTGAGATCAAAGAAATACTGATACAAAGTATAATATACTGATTTAAGTTTAAAAAAAGAACTCCAGATGTTAAAAATGCAAAAAAAGATTTTCTTAAAAAATGAATTTTGTTTTATGTTTTTCGTTGTTATTGGAAATCACAATTCGTACTTTGTTGTCAGTAAAAAAAAAAATATGATTATAACAAGATATAATACAATTTTTTTAATTTGCTAGTTTATAGTCATTCTAATAAATCTTGTTTTCCATTTATGTTTGATTTGTCGACATTGTTTCTGTTCACGTACTAATCTTACAACGCAAACTACTTAGCTAAGGAAATTGTTTGAATCTCATACCTCTTTATCTCACAAATCAAATACTGTTGTATGTTATCTATATTTTGAAATTTAAAATTGATGCTTCATTGTGATTATTATTTGACAATCTGTGTTAATTCCAAATTGTATCAACTGTAATTTATATAATGTTACTTAAAATTTTAAAATTTTTCATTAATCATCACATTGATATAATATTTAGAACTAATAATTGCATATACCTACTACCTATAATATGCTTAGTATAAAAACAATATTGCATTTTTCAGAAACCATTGTTTTGCGTGGTTATAGCGAAAAATAATATCATACAATATACAAAATGCAAAAAACAATATATTGAACCAAAAACAAGCACGTGTCTATAGGTAGATAACATTGTATAGATATTTGGAATAAAAATAACGTCGGTAATAATAAATTAAACTAAATTACAATGTATTCCCTACAGAGTTAATTACATCGCCAAATTTAAAACCAATTGTTTGTTTTTAAGGTCATAGATTAAAATAGTTTAGTTTGCAAATTTTGGGAATAAATACGATCTAAGATTGATTTACCCTAGGAAACGTGTAACTTTGAGAGCAGATTAACTGACCTTAAAATTCTTCTTACAATAGAAAACCACATCATAGTTAAAGTAATTTATTACAAACTCCCCTAAGAATTTAAAACATGCAAGTATTTTCTTCACGAACCATTTATCTTACACGTAGATCCGACACGTGTGAAAATAAACAATTATATTATCTAGTAAAGTTTGTTAAAGAAAAGTTTAAATAAGTAGTAATAGACAAAAAAAATGAATAAACAAACCTGAAGTATATGTCCAAAATTTAACCATATCGAGACTGAGCGCAATATCAAATTAATTTAAACTAATTACATTTGAAAAAAATGTTCGATTGTGCTCATTTTTTAAATTATTATACAACTGAACTAATCCATAGTTATTATTGTATACATATAAAAATTAATATAATTTACTTTTATTGTAAATTAAAAAAAAATTCATAATAATATGTTAAAATTAATATTTCAATTTCAAACGTATTTGAGTGAATCTAATTAATACTAAGGTGTTTGAAAACTAAAAATATTAAGTTTATTTTATGCATTATTAAGAGACAATTTTTTTTTTGAAAATATAATATAGACAACTTGACTGTGAAAAACAATATTATCATATTTAATAAATTACGCTAAAGCAATTAATTAAAAGGTTATAAAAGTTTGAACAAAGAGAAAAGTATTACAATAGGTTTTCAAAATCGACACTTTTAATAGTTTTATCCACCTCGGTTAAACTTTATCCTTTTATTATATATTATGTCTACCTTTTATAGACTTTCGTCGTCTTAGACTTGATAGTTTTGATTCGTTTTCGTTCTTATTTGTAATAACATAATGTGTGTGTAGTAGAAAAGTAATACAATTTATTATATAGAAATAACATTATTTTTTAGATGTAGGTATGTGGTTACCTACGTATGTTTTGAAATGTTAGTTGAAGCTACACATCATTAAACGAAGACATATCTATTTTTATCTTTGCACATTGTGAAAACAATTGTAAAACAAACAAAAATATTAAAATCTCAATGATATAAATGTGATTATTCCTATTTCAGAATTCGAGAAAGACAGAAATGATATCATTTAAATTGTTTTCATGCCATGTAAATCTGCTTTATCAATTAAAAAAAAAATTGTTTTGGTAAGGATGGTAATTTCAAAGCAAACAATATTTATTCTTTAGACTACCTATTATATTAGATAATATTATAATGATCAATAAACGTAGGTACATCCGGTAAAACACGCATAAGAAATGCCAAGATGTATTTAAAACACGTTTAATACCTGTTTGATTTATGTATGAATACCACGTCCTAGCAAATAACATTAAAACAAAACAATTTCATACTTTAATTATAGATTAAACTGTGTTTAGAAATGTTGTAAAGATTGACATTCTTACAATCATCGGTGAAAAGTTAAGGTTGAAATGAACGTTACGATGCAATAGTTTTTTTCATACAACTAAGATAATAATAATAATATAATGAACTTGGTCTTGGGTTAGGTGGGGTGGGTTTTGACTCAAAGCGAGTGGGGTAGAGAGAAAATATGTCTCTTTCTGTTTTGCTATAACAGTTTAGTGTTCAACGTGTTATTCGAAACATGAAACGATCAACACAAATGGTGGCGATTTAATTACTATAAATTGAAAATAAATTATTATCTTATAAAATTGAAGAAATGTGTGAAATGTATATAATCTGTGAATTTGTCATTGATACAGTTCTATAAATTACATATTTTTTTTTTAAGCTTTTTTTTTTGATACTTGGAGAAAATATCATTCAATTTCGTCGTTCATCTTAGATTGTTTTCACGATCCCCTGATCTTGTTTCTCCACATAATTTGTGAGGTGCACAGATAACGTTATGGTACCAGTCCATTTTATCCAAGCCCGTGATATTAAACTAAGATTAGGCTATAAGTATAGATAAGAATAATCTGGTTGTTTTATAAATCTTATTTTTTAAAAATATTTTGTATTTCAATCATTTTATAATTAGAAAATTGATAAATATTTCTAACGATTTAATTTAATTACAATAAATTACCAGGGATAATAATTTTTGTCAATCTGTTTTTTGGAAGAATTGAAAATTGAAATGCAATGTGTCTGTCGTTATTTACAGAACTACATAACGGAAATAAACCATTTTAAATTAAACTTTGAACGTTTACACTTGAAAGTGATGATGAAAACACCGTCGTCTTATTTAATTACTTTTTATGGATCTTTGGTTCACTTAAAGTTCACACAAAAGTAAAATATGTCTCTGACACGTTTAAAAATTAACGGGATTTAAAATCAAATTATTTTTTTATCAGAAATGTGATGAAGAATAATTTTGAGAAAACTTTTTTAAGTCAATTATGCATCGTGGTAATATTACTTTTTCCTAAGCACCGAAAAGGAAAATCTCTCGTGATGTACTCAAAAGTTTGTTGGTAATTTTTAAATCACTAAAAAACATATGATTTTAGATGCAATACAATAAATATATATATACTGACGTCATACATAAAATATATAATAATTGGATGTTTGTGAACAAACAATCAGTAATTGAGCATAATATGATAAATGTTAAAATAAATATAAATATCAAGTTAAATATTTGTTTTTTGTATACCGTCCTCTACACTTTTTACCGTATTGCTCATTGTTATTGTTTTAAAAATGTCGATAACCATGTTAAGAAATTAACGAGTTATTATTAAATTATAGCTATTGGAGAAATCGGGAAGCTTGAAAGCGGTATTTGACACTCGAAGTACATGCATAAAATATGATCATCTGAGTCTATAATAGGTTGATAGACACCCACACCACACCACACAGACATATAAGATATACTTCGGTATTATGGTAAAATCATTTTGAAAATCGGTTTTGAATTAATCGTCAGTTCTACGACAAATATTTATAGAATATCGATAACAATATTATATTGTAACACGAGTAGTCAGACGTCACGAGTGTGACGTGTATAATAATATGTGTGTGTGTTGTAATGTGTTGACTCAAGCGCATCTTCACACGATTACCTTTGATCGTCCAAGATGAGATTTGGACTTTTGGTGGTTACTTGGGTTTAGCGACGTGCGGTATAATAACGACACAAAACATAATGCGACGTGTCAAAGTCAAACAATAATATCAAAATTAAATAAGTGGTAACAAAACGGTTAATTTTCGAAGTATTTAGGTAGTTTTGTATCAGTTACACACGCAAGACGTATAATTCGTGAAGTACACTAATATAATTTGCATTTTATACTACCACGCAGCATATTACAGCTGAACTAATCTTGAGCCATGACCGTATTATAACAAAATATATGACATTATCGTTATACGAGTGTAAAATTATGGGCATACTCACCGATCACGTACGAATAACCGTCCATCGTGAGTACACATCTCTTGGTGTTACTTGGCAGGCGAGAAATGGGAACTTGAACCATTTGGTCACGGACCCTCGGTTCGTCGTTGATCAGCAAGAGCGGCAGCATTTCCTCGTCGGCAATCTGCGCCGCGGCCTCGGCTCGATCGTCGACGATTCGCCAATCTCTGGCGCATTCGACGCCGGTTTCCCACTCGTCGGTAATTCGCTCCTCTCCCGACCAACTGACACCGGTCGTCCTCTGCTCGCCGGCACGATTGCCGACCAATGGGCTGCGATCTCCGCAGACGACATCTACTTCCGGATTGCGTGGATCGGTTCGGTCAGTGGTCGTCATCGGGCGTTCGCCACCGCCGACGGTCTGCTTCGTTTCCGACCGGTCACCGACGGCACTCGTTTCACGTTTTTCACCGGAAGTCTGTGCAAGGCCGGCCGGCTCCTCTTCCGTTCGGTCCATCGAAAAGATGAGAAAAAAAAACGCTAAACCGGCTACAGTTATACCATACGAATATACACCGTCGCGACTTTAAAGGTTAACGTGCGCTCATCGATATCGGAAACGTTGAATATTGTTTTTATTTTTTTTTTTTTTTAAAAACTCGAAAACTTAAAAACGGTTATTCGACGACGAAAACTACGACTGCAATAGCTGCGAGCAGGTGGCAGAGTCGCGTGTGGTATACGGTGTGTGTCGCCGATCGAGTGTCGCGAGCGCACTGCCTGAGGCGGCGGTGGTTGCTGCTGCTGCTGGACGAAATAGGAGGCGGCGGGCGGTCCGAGTGCGCGCGCGGGCGCGGACGACGACGACGACGGCAAACGGTGACGACGAAGCGCCTCGCGCGTATTATAATATTATTATAACGGCACACACTTGTAATATTTCGCGATAACAATAATAAAAATATAATAACGCGTAATAGACACGGACCAGGTTAGGTTATCTCATTGAGACACGCGTAATTCGTTTGTTTATTCGTCATCAATAAAACAATACCGAATAATAATAATAATAATAAAAAAATACAATATTATCCCGATATACGTATTGTAATAATAATGAGATAATATTGTTACCTATTACAATATCACGCGACAGTATTAGTATAATATAGTAATATTATATTAATTGGTATAGTGTCCGCAGGCGTCGGCGTTATGATTTTTCAAAAAGTATTTCGAGATTTACATGACCGCCTAATAAAAATAATATATTACAACAATAACGTATAATAATCTCAAAAACGATCGGATTTTAATGTTAAACCCGTTTTAATAACGACTATTGCGCACCGCCCTCGACGTGATGTGTACGTCATTACCTATACCTACGCGTATCTGATACGGCTGCAGCTGAAAGTAGGTATCTAATAATAAATAATAATTTTACGCTCTAAATACCTGGCGAACGTTACAACAAAAATAATATTAAAAAATACAGTGTAAATTATAAATACCGGATATTCTTGGTTTTTAAACATTGTCCGCTTTTCAGAGGGTTTAGGTTTGTAGATTTTTACCAAAAAAACGTTCACTATTTGAAGGTGTCCGCTATTAAGAGGTGTCCGTTGGACGAGGTTTCTCTGTACCGCCATATTATAATATCTCTTGAGTCCGTTGAATAATGTTGCCCGTCGCTTATTCGTTGGCGACAATAACAGTTTTACACCGCAGCAATAAAACCAATAACTGTTCGTGGTGGACCGATGCCGGGGCACTTGTTGATCAGTCGCGGCCGGCATGATGTTGATATTATTATTATCATTATTGTTGTTGTTATTATTGTATAATATGGTGGATGAGCCCAACTATATTATATTATAGTGATTCTGCGATCGATAATACAAAACATAATATTATGATATCTTTATCCATATATTATTGTTGTTAATATTTACCGATATTTGTTGCTAACGTTATTATAATCATTAGGTATTATCGGACAAAAAAATTATACAATAATTATAAGCTTTTGTTTTCATACATCACACGAGTTTGAAATTTCAAACTATAATGTTTTAACTGTCAATATTTTAATTTTTATCTTTAAAGTAATAATTAGAAACGATGATAGTGGCGAATTGTTTTTTTCTTCACATTATTGCACGTTAAACGTATGTTTTTGTCGATTTCTCCATTAATATCGTATTCCGTATGGCTCTATGCAGTGTTAAACTGGTAATGCTAATAATATTGTATACTTACTACATTTTCGACATTATAAATTGATGACAGTGAAAATAATCACATTCCCACGCGTATGTATAATGTTGAACACGTTTTACGATGGTCAATTTTTGTATGCCAGCAAATCGTTTTATCTCTTTAAAAATTATTATATTTTCACCCAAGACTATGGTTGTGCTATGTAAATCAAATTAATTCGTACTCGCATTTACGATGATTAGTAGTTAGTAATTAAACCCATTTGAAATGTATTATTATTATGTTCCACGATTGCGGTCGGTGGTTGGTGGCGCTAGTGTGTAGGTACAAAGTTCTTTGAAAACGATTCCGCTGAGTGAGTGCATTAGACAACAGAGTAACCAATGGTAATCATTTAATTAAAAAAAAATAAATATCGTCACGACAGCGTTTTGGTTTCCGACAGATTTCCAGTGTATAAGTAATTAATACTCATTAATTGGTAACATTGCAGGTTTACTTTCGATTTTTATCGGATTTAAAACTCACGTTTTTTTGTAATTGTATTGTATGCACGCTGTAATTATTGTTCGATAATAAACGGACAGCGATGTAAAATGTAGATAATTATATATTATGCTTCTGTCGTATGATTTTTTTTACAGCAGTAATATCCGTAATATTTGCAGTGATAGAACTTATACATTCTATTATTATAATATTTTTTTTATTATTAAAAGATGATCCAACGAGAAATTGTTATATTATAATAGCGTTAATTTATTAGAATAATTATAAAATAGTTTTTGGTATAGGTTCCATATGTACTAGGTTCTTCTATCGTTGGAAAATATACTTTGTGCAGACAGAACAAAAAAAACCGTAGCAAGAAAAAAGAGGTATCTAAGACAAGTTTACAAATCCAAATCTGTATCGAGTCAGCGTTTTTTGAAACTTAATAATAATAATATAACGTACCTACTGTGCAAGTTGTACTTTATATACGGCGGATCGGATAGGCAAAATAGGTACATTACAGTGTGAATTCTTCGTAAATGTTTTGTGATCCAATTAATTGTATACTGACTTTTTTCTATTTCCTTGTGCGTATGGAATACGTAATTTTTATTGTCAAATGTTAATAACTTAGTTTGGACAAATTGAAAATAAATATCAGCTAGTCAAATCCTGTTGTCTTTGCATTCAAAGTATGGCCTCATTCTCGATCAACCTGCACTAGTGGCGTACAGCCACACCACCTCCCCCCACATAGACAATGTCTATTTTAGCCTATATAAAATGTATGACACTACTGTGCATATACCTGTATGTAAATTCGATATCTCCAGGTGATTCTTCCGAGTTTTCTTCTAAATTAGATGTGTATAATTGTGAGATATATTTTACAATGTACAATGTTCTGTGTACTTGCTCAGTTATAATGATTGTGACTATAGTAATGAATTGATGGTATTTTTTAGAGAGATGTTTTCACCAGTTGGGTTGTGTCGAGAAATTCTAAGAAGCTAGAAAGTCTTCTTATGTGTGGGCCAACAAAATCCCATCAGAACCGAGTCTTTAAAATAAACGCATACATTTAAATTACACAAGTTTATTTGTCCTGAACTCCTGTAAACATGTAAGTATCCGGCTTTATTGCAAGTATTTATTCCTACTGCAAAAATATCATTTATTTTACAGACAATTTTGGGGAGCTTCCATTGCTCCTACAGTTCAATAGATATGTATTTATTTAAAACCTAAAAAAAATAAACATATACGTCAACAGTTAACAAAAAATTATGAAGAGTTGAAGTTAATCGGCAATAATCGCTAATAATAAAATAATAAAGGACGTGCGAGTGACAGACCCAAGTGCCGAATGGAAGGTCTTAGCGTTGGATAGAGTGAAATGGCAAGTTATATGTTTGAATGTATGACCTTAATGGTCGATTACAGACAAGAAAAAAAAAAAAAAAAAAAAGAATAAAATAATAATTATATGCAACACAGTCGTAGGTAAATATATCCTTATAGCTAAACCGAAACAGGGCAATTAATTTAACGTAAAACACTGATTATTACAAAAAACACAATCGTTTTTGAAAACATTTCTTTTACGTGACTTTAAGCCATCACAAAACAAAATGTTTAAAAAAAAATATTTTTTACTACTTTTTTTCGTTTTCATATTTTAAGTTCTTACTTTTTTTAATTACAACACACATTTTAAAATTTTTAGTTTCATTTTCTCAAGCAGATTATTATTCGGTGCATTTCGATATGTAAATATAAAATTACGGACAAGTAAGCAGTTTATTAGTTACAACTTTAAATACTTACAACTCATAAGCTACTCGTCCAAACTTGGGTTTTCATTCTGTATTGAATGACACCAAAAAATAATCGGCTTTAGAATGAGGAGTTAAACATTCATATTGCCATCAAAAAAGGAAAGAAAGCAATACAAAAAATATTTGTTTTTTAGAAAAATGTATGTTATACTACTTACTCAAAATTATGCAAAAAAAACTGTCCAAAACGTTATTAGCTTATGAAATGATGAGTATCTTACGTTAAATTAATCATACGGTATAGGGAACTTATGTGTAGTGCACTTGCTGTCTGCAGTTAACATCTATAAATAAGCTATTTTTATTATGATACCAGGGATTATATTTTTTTTTACTAGACTTTTTGTATATACATTTATGCTAATACAGAAAGGAAAAATCGTTAATATTTTATATATATATATCAAAGTGCACATATTCGTCACTTCAAGTGCACATTTTATATTTCATGCTGTACAATTAGTGTTCTATTGATGCAGTAGTTGTAATAGGTACTTACAATAAAGCCTGAAGGAAAGTATTATAAAATATAAACATTATGAAACTGCGTGGCATTTAAATTTTATTTAAATATTATACACTTAGAACTGCATGATAATTGCAACTTATATTTTTAACAGACAATTCATTGCCATTTGTTTTTTTTAAAACGTATCATTTTTTTTTTCCAAACGTGCGCAATACACACGCATACATTATTTAAAATTATTTGCAGTTTGATCGAACGCAATATAATTCGATTATTGGAGATAAGTGACTCTACGTAAGTGATATTATTGTAATACGGTGAGATCGATCACGAGTGAAGAGCGCGCTATTACCGATGATCGTTGTCGAATCAGAGGAGTTCAATTTTATGGGCCATAACTATAATTGGTTTCTTTTCACTTCAGAAATGTCACGTTAAATGTTTTACGTGCATATTTTTTAGTACATAACAATGGTCGATTAGGAAAACAAAGGTCACGAGTAGAGACACGCTGTGAAGCTGTTTACACGGTAATGCGCGTTTGGATGACTATTGTTGTACATCCACACGACAGTTTAATTAAATCACGAGGAAGTCGCACGCATAATACAAAAAAAAGCTTAACATTAAATACAATAAACCAGGAGTAAAAGTTTTCAACACGAATTTTTATACATTTCACCGCGACAGATATATAATAAATTAAATAAGCCCATAGATAACGGCGCGTCGTATGGCGTCCCGGAAAGCAGAGACAATATTGTCGTGATGTATTGGGTTTTGAGTTGTAAATTATATGTTTTTGACATAATTAATAATGTATATTGTATTATATAAAGCGCGTGTGGCGATAAAAACGACCGGAAATTATGCGTGTGTGTTTTGCTCGGCATATACTGCATTTTCGCCATAAGGTATTGCGCGCTGAAAGTTACGACTGTGAAACTTTTCAGTCGTATAAGTACCTACTATACGCACAGAGGCCCGTGCGATATTATACGGTGAAAGTGTGGTTTACAATTAGTTGGATAGTTGCCATTGTCTAATTGAATAGTTTAATTTGTTTTAAATGTATTACATCCACATGTTCGGTATAAATTGTCCATCAATTACGCAGTTAAATCACCACGCGATATGTAGCTATATAAGTAGGTACGGAGGTAATTTATTAACACCTTAATTTACCGGTCTATCGGCCGTCACAATACGCGTGTACACATGCGTTACCACCACCATTGTTATTTAAATTTAAATACTCAAACAATACCTAGGTTCTGGTATGTATATGTGTGTAGTGTGCGTTCGACTGTGTGGAATGTCAATAAGAACGGACGAATAATTAATATAACATTTTAAACAATTTGAAACATTAGCAATCAACAGTTAAATTTCAAAAACAGAAACTAAAAATGAACCTATACGCAATATAATAATATTATTAGGTATTGTAATTACGTAAAAATAAGATAAATATAAAAACGACTCCTGTCGATGGTTTATATCTAAATCAGATGTTAAAATAGTAAAATAGTACAATGTGATTATATTATAATATACGTCTAATATTATATTTTGGTGATAGTTATATGATTTTAAGTAAGTACCTATTAACCGTTTGAGGACTGGTTGGCTGCAAATAAAAATTAAATCTTATAATATATAGTCATCCTATTCATCGTCTATACTTAAAGAACAAGTGAATAATTATTTTTTTACCAGATAACATGTAAAACTTTTTAATTTTTTTAATAACCTGTGCTATTTTACAGCTTGGACTAAAAATACAAATAATCAGAATCATTTTCTAACTATAATTTTGAAAAAATACAAGACAAGTAGAAAAATTGTCATATTTTATTACCTATAGTTTATTGTAAATAGAAATATTATGCGAAACAGACAGTAAACAACTCCAATACGTTTTATTAATAATACATTTTATCAAAGTTGTGCATTTATTTATTTTTCTTATATTTGAAACGATATACAAAAACAAAATAAACAAGCAAATTTCGTTTCATCCAATTGTTTCGGGAAGCTTTTAATAATATCACTTACTTTATAGTTACAATATTACATATATTATAACGTGCAGCTTGTATTCACTAAAAACAGGAATATGAAATATAATATATATATAAATTTATATAATTTATATATTCTTGGTAACTGATAAGTATAGGTCATTTTCTGATCTAGAGTTCATTTCTGACATACAAATTGTAGCTGCTATACTTAGCCTATAGTTTCGACTTTTTTTAACCACTGCCCGGCAGGGAGGAAACTTATTAATTACTATTATTAAAAAAAAATACAAATAAACGTTAAAATAAATGGTTACTGTTAAATACATAGCGTAGTCAAATTAACGCTCAAATGTGTATGGAACTAAGTACTCAAAACAACTTCACAGTTTTATGTGTGGCCGAGATAACTTCTTCATTATCAATACGTTTTCTTATTTTAACACCTACGTATTTTGGATCACTTAATCTTACTACGTGATGTAGTCTATATGCAGGCACGATACCGGTAAGCCACATACTATATTATATATTATATTGAATATGTAATTAATATATTTTACTTACATCTGTATTGTAAGGTGTATTTGATCAATATCTCAAATACAAGACCACGAGACGCCTTAAAATATCCGAGTAATAGTGTATTTTTATTTGTATGTTGTATCTGATAACATTTTTCTACACTTGTAAGTGTTGGAAATTTTAAAATAACTCAAAATAAGTACAACTTTTATAATTTGTACGATATTACATATTATAATATAATATACAAGGGGTATACAATTCAGTTTCCCTAAATTTACTCTTACAATAATGAGCTACTTAATTTTTTGTTGAACTAACATAACATACTAATCTTATAAACCGTCTAAATAACGTCGTTTCCGTCGACACTTCTACAGTTCACACTCCTAATAGGTACACATTATCTTCCTCTACCGGAAAAGCTAAATGCCAACGATATAGGTACGAATAGTAAGTTACTATTAGTAATTTTATGTTTGACTGTTTGAGTACAAACCATATTTAACATGAAGAAATGTTGAGCGTAAAAAAGTTCACTTATACAACTCTTCTAAGCAATACAATAAAAATGGGTACGCAAATAGGTACATGTTTATTTAGTAGTAGGATATAGGGGTGCTTTTTGATATTTTTCCCTCTTTTCAAAATAACTATGTCAAACAATAATTTTAAATTTAATTACAATACACATATTCACTTTTCCCAAACAGTACATTACCGATGCGAACTTGTACACATTTTACACATATAACGTTAATGAAAACTTATCATTATATTAGTCGAAGATGAAATAATACTGAAACGCAGTAGCCAATTGACATATTGGTCATTAATCCATGGTCATGTTTAGACTACACACTGAAGATGAAACAAGTAAATGCTCTAGACGTTGAAATTGTTCATCCTAAAAAGTCACGACGCTGTTATATGTGCGTAATTGTGACCAAAAATATACATTTGGTGTTAGTAAAATTATAATTATATTCTTTCAGATAATCGACAGGCAGAATAATATTACTAAGTTATAGATATTATATAAATTTTACAGAAAATTAGGATTTTGTCTATATGCACTAGCTGTTTACAGTAAATAGGTACATAATTTTTGGTGTTTAATTAATTTTTTTGTACTTAAACAAAAATAATCATGTTTTTTTTTCATAGTTTAAGGCAGAATTAGAGTATTTTTTTCTTTATAACGATAGTTTGAGTATTTTTTTTTAATATTTTTTGACGAAATTTAATTAGTCATCCGACGTTGGGACGATCTTCACGTTTATCAATATTTGTTAACGACTGGAATTAAAAAAAATAGTTGAGCATAGTTGAAGGTCCTTGTACAAGTACAGCAATTAGACAATAGGTTATACAATTTCCAAAAGTTGCTTTTCCGTGAAAACGATTTAATGGGAGGAACACTGAAAGCCGTACAATTCTACAAACATTTCTATGATTTGGAAGTTTAAATTTTGACCAAATTGGAAATTCACTCTTTAATAGTTTTCTTCAAAAAAAAAAAAAAAAAAAAACGGAAAATTAAATACGATTTATGTTACTTTACGATAACCTAGAAAAAATAACTTCACGTGAAACTTTTTATTATTTTTGTCTCAATTTTAAGTGATGAGTTATCACTTATGGTTTTACAGATTGTGCCAGATGAATAGGATTCCGTATGTAATAAAGAAAACGATAAACTATTCATCCAGGTAGTAATGTAGTCGCATTACATTATTTGCACTAATGTGTTTAGTATTGCGTATAGTCTCGGTTGTAACTGATTCCCGGTGACTTTTGCAGTTTTGATCTGTGTAATTATTAAACCAATTTTGTTTTAAAGCAATTTTTCGTGATTTTATATCATTTATATCCACACCCTAAAGTGATAACTGATACTATCGTAAACTCATGTCATTCTATCAATCGGAATATCGTCAGTCAAAGTTAAAAAAAATGTTCAATAGGCAATACTTCAACTGCATAATTATTATGAAAGTGTACAGTGCACCTGTATAACGAGCATTATGATACAAATAAAATGTGTGGAACTTTTGAACCCGTCACTGCAAAATACAATTGGATATGTGTGAGTGTTAATAATATATAATATCGTGAATAATCCAACGTTCCGGTAGGCTAAGTATAAAAAGAAAAAAGCACCTTAAAATACACACATAGGCAAAACTCCCGATAAATTGACGGACTATAACTACAGCAAGCAACACGATTCACGAAGAGATGTAGGAGGCATTTCTTGAGAAAGAATACCAAATTTGTAATTAAATAATGAAGTTTGAAAATACAATAATCTAATTGGATATTTTACGTAGAAGTGCAAGGTGTAGTTTTCAAATCATTTTGAACAATATCAACAGAGTTATAGTAACTTTAACTAGAAATTATCGTAGTGTATTTTTAACGTTTTATTAAATTATATTATGCCCCGCGGCCTGCATTACAATGCACTATCCGATACATATAGCGACCAATAAACAAAAAAAAAAATTAACAATAATACTAATTTCTATTATTAATATTATAATCTACAACAAATGGCAACCATACATAAACATATAAAATTATTTTAAAAACATCATTGTAAAACCAATATTTTCTCGAAATAATAAGGTATCAACAAATAATGAGTGATATCCCAATAAAAACACTCCGCCATACTCCGTGTAAAAAAAACGCTATGTATAATAAAAATGGCTTTAAAAGTAGTGATATCGTTTTATAAGTCTTTGAACTATAGATATCATTTATGTTAAGATAATCTAATAAAAAATTGAACTTATTGACTTAGTTAAAAATGGTAAATATTACAGCATAATGAGTACATAATAATAATAATAATAATAATATCTTTTATCATTGAAATATAGGTAGTGTAATAAAGTGTTTTTAAGTTACCAAGTAAATTTTAATTTTTTAGCAGATTATTTTATAAACGATATCTATACTTCAAAGAATTAGCTACCTATAAAATTTTAAAATGATATAACAACTTTTAAAGCCTTTTTTTATACTTAACATTTTTTTTTTACACGGACTATGGCGGAGTGTTTTGTTGAGTAAATGTTCAGTAAATATAATAACATGTCACCATCGAAACTCACGCATATAACCTTAAAAAAACAGTGCAACATATTAATTGATTAAGAGTTTTAGCGACCATAAAATATAATGAGTCTTGATTCTTGATGTATCGGAGTGATTTGCACGTACAATGTTTGTAGAAAATACCTAAAATTCTAAAAAATTATTAGTCTCTATATTTTTGTGCCACGGCTCAAGTGTTATAAAAAAAATCTATACCATACATTTATCGATTACAATAAAAACTGCCAAACATAGAATCGTTCGCGTTATGACATGGCCGATGACGTCATCTCCCCCCAGAGTACAATTTTTATTTGCTCGACAAGCGGTCTAGAATGGTTTTCTTGTCATTTCAAAAATAGCTCTCCAGTGGTTTTTCTTATGCCAAAATCCAAATATGTCGTATAACCATTATTAAGTCATTCGAGGATGCGAAGAATACAAACTCTACGGAAGATGTAAATCGAATTTGGAAATGTTTTTACTATTCAACGCCTTATCACGTCAGCATAATATAGACTCAAAGTGTGCACAGTGTGCCACGGCTCAAGTGTTATAAAAAAAATCTATACCATACATTTATCGATTACAATAAAAAACTACCAAACATAGAATCGTTCGCGTTATGACATGGCCGATGACGTCATCTCCCCCCAGAGTACAATTTTTTATTTGCTCGACAAGCGGTCTAGAATGGTTTTTTGTCATTTCAAAAATAGCTCTCCAGTGGTTTTTCTTATGCCAAAATCCAAATATGTCGTATAACCATTATTAAGTCATTCGAGGATGCGAAGAATACAAACTCTACGGAAGATGTAAATCGAATTTGGAAATGTTTTTATTATTCAACGCCTTATCACGTCAGCATAATATAGACTCAAAGTGTGCACAGTTGATAAAAATATATCGATAGAAAAAATTTCAAATATTATTTATTTATCGCTAAACATTCGTACGTATCCATTTTAATATTTATTCAGGTTTATGTCTATAACTTCTAAGCAAGGAAATGTAAATTAATATTAAATTCTCAAACTGTAAGTTTATCAACTGAATGTCCAAATTGTTTTGTATCTAAGCTAATCATTTGTAATTTTTTGAAAGTGTTTTATTTTTTTTGTTTCTTAGTTCCTAGGGCTTTAAAAATAATGAAATAATTCACTAATATTTACATCGAAACTAAGCAACAGGTAGGTATTTCGTGTCCGTGTTGTACGGCGAACGTTTCAACTAGATTAACTACAGTAAGTCTTATGGTAAACATTGTGTGCAATTAATTTTATCATTATTCAAAAAACTCTATGTCGTTCGAAGCTGACTGAAATAAAGCTTACAAAAAATATATATATTGTCAAAGTTACCAAAAAGGAGAAAAAAATTAACATTTGGAATATTTTATAGTGTAAGGTTGTTATTAAAGGTGTGCAAATATTTATCGAGGAGATACGTTTTGGATTGCATTTAAGTATTATGTAATATTGTTATTCCAGGAACATGAACAGTATAAACTAAAAATTAATAAGTTTATAATATGGATTTAAATATACGAAAGTCCATAATTATCACAACATATATTTACTAATTTTAACTACAGGACACTAAACAAAGGCTTACTACATTTGTGTAGGTCACAAAAAATTGGTAAAAATCATGTGTAAAGTTATGGACAAATATTATAAAATATAATTTATAAAAAAAATATGAAGTATTGAAGGCCCTAACTTTAAAATCAATTATATACAAGAAAACGGTACCTGCATAAAAAGAAAATCTTTTCTACATACAATAATATACAAAACGTACTCATAGAATATAATATTTTTATAACGAGAAAAACTAGAATCTTAAACCTAACTATAATATCTACATGAAAATATGAATATAAAAAATGTTATAATAAAATAATAATATTGCTGCACAGCAACTATTCGATCTATAATGACATAAATATGAATATACCTACTAGAATATTTTTTTTTATTCTACAAATATTATGCACAAACAATTTAAATTTAAATATTATATAATAGAGTTCTTTGAAAAAGCGACTAATAGCTGTTTCAATGAATATAGCAACGTAAAGTACGCTTAAGTTTAAAATAATTTTTTTTTTTTTTTTGTTTATTAAATGTTTTATTCAATCTGTTACACAAAGAACAATAAGAACAATTGAGGAATAAAAGTAACAAGGTAGATACAACAGATCGTAGAAGTCTCCCATTGGAGGTACTACGTAAAGTCTAAAATAATAACGGAAAAAACATATTTCTTTAGCAATGGTTATCTTCTATTCTCTATTATAGTAATAAAATAAAAATAAAACGATTGAGTACCTACATTATTGCATTTGTTTGGTGCCTGGTGGTTGTAGCTGATACAATAAAACAAAGTAAACTTAATTGAATGATAAGCACCTTATATATACAAATAAGTATAGTTTTAAAAGGATTTTATCGATTATATAATGATCGGTCGTGGTGGACTGAATAATTTACAGAATAGCCAAGGCTAAAATCTTGCGACCCTAATCATAGAAAATATTATTATCGTAGTGCATTCGTAAATCAACCCTCAAGTCCAATTATTGGTTTATTTCTCGTTGTGATTTTTATGTTTTTATCGAGATTTCTATACAAGACATACATTTGTACTGATAAGACTTATGTTCTATTATTGTTAAAATAATTTTGGTTTTAAAATTTGAATAACTTATGGCTTATGATAATAATAAACATAGTTATTGTAATAATATTCCAAATATTCTAACTTACGAGTATATAATGTACGCAACAGTAGTAATAGTCTGATTCCAGGTATGTAGCAATATAGTAAAAATTATAACGTCCAAGTTGGTACTAAACACCAAACGAATAGGTTTATTTCATTAACAAGTTGCAGCTGAATAGTTTTAAATTGTAGCGATAATTTTAATAACATACAGGTATCGAGATTGGTATATGGGCTTCGGTGATAGGTTTGAAAAAAATTGTTTTCATTATAATATTGTGTTACGAATCCATAACCATATGTGTTAATTATCGTTAATATATATTTAATTTTCAATGAATCTGAGAATAGTGTACTTACAACGTCGTAACAATTCAAAATGTTTATGTATTTTCCATTTTTTTTTTTTTTTTGTAAAGGAGACTCAGGTCAGCCGCCCAAATACAACGCGTATATTATACAAGATACGTGTAATATTATTATAATATAGTATGTTTTATACAGCGCACGGCGATCGGCATTCTCCTCGGCGAACCACGTGAATTGTAACCGATCGTCTGTCGATAGAACTAAACACATGTAGATAATATTATGTATTATGTGGGCTCGTGTATATAGGTGTGCCCAAGTAGAATTTAAAAGGTCTGGCAAACCTTTCCCGAGACCGCCTGCACCAATCGGTCTTATATTGTGTAGTAATGCCACGCTGGCATTTTTGTGCATGGACTGCGATATACCTATATACGTGTGTATTATACACATACGCATCACCACCGTTTAATGTATACAAATGTATAATATGTATGTATACACAATGATAATGCACCACATACGACTCCCCCCCCCCCCCCCAGCAGCTCTTCGCCACCTTGTTCAGAGCGCACCCTCGAAACTCGTTTTCCCACTACCGTGTTACAGGGTGATTCACCGAACGTGCTCGCCCCATTTTTTCATATTTTAGAGAACGCGTTCGTTGTCGCCGTCTTACAAGTGGGTAGCAAATTTACCCTTAGAAGATCACGTTTAGCTTCGTTAGTTTAAAAATTATAGTTAATCGACCCGTTATTATGAAACTCGATTGTAAGAACATTATAATATCTGTGTCTGTATGACGTGCGGGTTTTAATTTTTTAGCAAGTTTTGCGTATACAACAGTAAATCGAAAATACTCATAACCAAACTGTAAAAATAAACTTAAATTGTAAAAATCCCACATACAAACACAGAAAATGTTCTTACCATCAAGTTTCACGATATGTTGATTCACTCTAATTTTTAAACGCTGAAGCTACACGATATCTGCTGAGCGTCGATTTGCTGTGTCACGCAAACTTGTAAGATGGAGACAACAAATGTCCGTGTTCCGATTTTGGAAATGTTTAAATAATTACTCTTCCAAAATCATATTTTCAAATTCTTGAGATCATTTTTATTATTTTAATAATTTCTGTGGTGAAAGTATCAGGATCAAATATCAAGCGAGTAGTTTTAGAGTTATTTAACTGAGGTGTATCAAGGATAATTGTATGTCGATGATAATAGATTTAGAACATATTATGGGCATTGGGCGCTATGATGATTTGAACTTTTAGTTGATAAATATTAATCTATCAACGTCTATAATTATTTGTAAAAATAGACCATGTATAATAATCTACTCTTCCAAAATCATATTTTCAAATTCTTGAGATCATTTTTATTATTTTAATAATTTCTGTGGTGAAGAAATATCAGGATCAAATATCAAGCGAGTAGTTTTAGAGTTATTTAATCTGAGGTGTATTCAGGATAATTGTATGTCGATGATAATAGATTTAGAACAAAATATGGGCATTGGGCGCTATGATGATTTGAACCATTTTAGTGATAAATATTAATCTATCAACGTCTATAATTATTTATGAAAGAATTAGCAAAATGTATTTAATAACTGATGAGAAACTACTCGTTTGAATTTTGTCTACGGTACACCAACAATTTCAAAAAAATTATCTACTAAATAATTTACAGTAAAATAGAGATGTTCTCGTTTTTGAAACAAAAGTTTCCATCACCACTCCTCGAAGAGAATTCGCTCATAAACTACTCCTTAAAGAGTACATAATATAAAACCTCTAGAATTTTAAAATATCGTCTCGAAGTGTATATTTGAGAATTCAAAAATTCCAAATTTATTAATGATGGGAAAATGGAGCCGAGCATGGTTAGTAAATCACACTGTATAATATATGCGGTATAGAAAGTATGATATGTTATGAAATTATACAAATCTTTACACTTGCACACTATTATATTATTTTGTATACCCGAGATGCGTTCGGTTACAGTGGCTGGTCCCGTTGAACGAAACACTTTCGGTTTCGACCCGATCACTCGTGGGACCGAGTCCAACATTTAACGTGGCACCGGAAACCCGTTCGTGCGTTTAGGACCCACAACAACACTATACTGCACTGCGTCGTGTGTCTGGCTCACGATGATCTGTCTATACTTACGCTGCCAATATCGTACGTGTTCTATAAACGACTCGGCAATGTGGCACTGATTGCGGACGGTTGGGGTCACGATGAACGGTACAAAAAAAATAAATAGATAATAGATACATAATTTTTTAGGTATAGGGTTAGGATGTTTATGCGCTAAAAAATGAATAAATATGTACGCACTTTCGCACTAGAAAATAGCTAAGTATGCATGCAAAAAAAAAAAAATAAAAAATATGCATTAAACATTTTTGTATTTGAATTATTAATTAATGAAAATTAAAAAAAGTTTTTAAGAAAATATAAATTATAATTATTTACAATTAAAGTTACATATAGTTATCTTAATAATTATGAGAGTTGTATATATAACAATAATAGTTTGTTTCAAAAGTTCTACTGTTCATCTGTATATCTCTGAAGTATAGAATTTCTGACAGTAAATAAGCGATCATTTCTTTACTTTTTTTTTATTTAATTGATCATGAAGCCCAGCAACTATGGCTATTAGCCGCTTGTTTTTGTTCGTAGGAGAAAAAATTGTAGGTTAGTTTTGTGTGTTTATGGTTTGGCAGATTTTTTAGTGGGCACATAAATAGATATCTGTCATGCCCGGGTGGGGGATGGTGGCACTTCTCTACGGACACCGAAGAAAAATGCCACCCTAAGCCGAGGTTTTGAACCGGCATCGGTGCGCATTACAACCGACGCCTTAGTCCGCTTGGCCACTCATATTATAAAATCGGCCACACATATTATAAAATACAGATATTCAAACTTAGATTCAGTTTTAGTTAACCATATATTTTTTTCTTGTTCTTACTCGAAAACTATAAGATAAGTGATTAAAACCAGAAAAATCAAAGTATGCACTTAAATGCTAAATTTTGGGAAATCTGTAAAATAAAATTTTAATATATGAATTTAGTCATCATGAAACTAATTCATATCTAAGAATACAATACGATGATCTAAAAAAATCATGTAAAATATCTTAACCGTATTTATATCAGTATAGTAACACAATAAAAGTAATGGAGATTTGTTTTGATGTAAAACAATAATAATGCAATATTACAAAATCACCTCCCCAATGATATAAATAAAGCAATTTGGTGAGTTGTTTTTGATAATAAAAAATAAGCTATTAATTAGCATGATTATAATAATTTATTACATCATTTTAATTATTTATTAGTATTATTACTTTCGTATACAATGCACTCAGGTTGAAGATAGTAAAATATGTTTCAATTTTACTGATGCACAATACCATTGAGTATAGGTAGTACTATCTATACTAGTATACTCAATGATAATACCTATTTATACATATTAAAAAACAATAAATCTCATATTATTATTATTTACCTGCCTATAGTACAAAAATATCTCACACAGTCACAGTTCTTATCTATAATATTTAAATGCATACCACTAAATGTTTTGTGTTTCCAAAAATAATATATTCTTCAAGATTAAGGCCTTCATTTTTATTTCTAACTTCGTACTTTTATAAAAATGTATTTTATTTTAAAGTAATTAATTTTAATTTATGATGTTTTTCAGTGCACTTTCGAAACGGAAATGGAAGGAAAATCCTTCTCGAGGATTCGGCCAATGAAGACAAAAAAATATGGATTACAGTAGTATGGCGAAAAACCTAAATTACAATTTCTATCTTTACTAGAAAAAAAACCTATAAATTTTATTTTATTACTACTTGAAGTTCACATTTCGTATACGTTTGTACATAACTTCTTATCCATCGACCAACGGTTTCAATAGGATACCTTTCCCCAGAAGAAACTATTTATTTTTTGTGTAAAGTTTTGTAAAACAACATTTCGGTGTATAGGTAATAAACTAGTAAATATATTTATAATTTATGATACATATACGTGCGCTCAACCCCTCGAAATTTAAACAAAAAAAAACATTTTTAATTTTCAATAGAATAAATGCATTTATTGGTAGTTTCCGGTAAAAATATAATCTAAATAACACTGTAAAAAATATTAAAAAACAACATCTTAAAAAAATTGTTATTTCAGATATTAATTTTAATACTCTTAAATTATAGCAGAGGAAATTAAACGCTTCAATTGTGAAAAACAATTTTAAAAATCTCTTGGTATAAATATTAGATTTTTCTGATATTAAGTCGCCTCGAAAATGGCCTACAATAATTATTTTTCAAGCCAATTTGATTAATTTTCTAAAAGTTGGCTATTGGAAAATGGTTTATGTATATTTTTTAATAATACGATGAAAATTTATTCATACAGTATATTTTTTATTTTATAGTTGTTTTTTCTTTTCAATAAATACTTTTTTTCTCGTCATAGTAAAAAATAGTATAGTACAATTTATTACGACAGTAGCTTATTTTCATTGGCTGATTTCTGATGTTTAACTAATTATAATATTATGATTTCTTCTATAAGGTACAACCAACTTTTTTTTTTTACTTGAATTTAAAAATACAAAGCTTAACTTAAGTAGTACATCTTTCAACATGATAAAGATCACTTGTTTATTGTTTTTTGCTTCAATCTCTTT
This sequence comes from Sitobion miscanthi, assembly GCA_008086715.1. Lineage (NCBI taxonomy): Eukaryota > Metazoa > Arthropoda > Insecta > Hemiptera > Aphididae > Sitobion > Sitobion miscanthi. The sequence continues at coordinate 8,543,530 of CM017803.1, forward strand.
TTAGATTAAACTCAAAAAAATAACAAGCTGTAATAGGTAGTAGTATTACATCGAAATTAACTGCAATAAAATAAAACAATGCTCACTACTAGTATAAAATAATTAAAAAATGTAACTATATATTATGCGATTAATTTAATTTTGTCTGGTTCACCACAATATTAAATATTATTGAATGATAATAATGATATTAAACGAGATTTCTGTGTTTGAAATTATACAATTTATTTTTATTTTTATTTTATCAAAAACATTTAATACAAAAAAGTAATAAAAAATGTTGATACCTACTCCTATAAGGAATGCTTGTGATAGTAGTCGGGAGCCTAATATTTTTACCAGTTAGTTAATTTAATTTTATACAATTTATTTTTATTTTATTTTTATCAAAAACATTTAGTACAAAAAATTAATAAAAAATGTTGATACCTACTCCCTATAAGGAATGCTTGTGATAGTAGTCGGGAGCCTAATATTTTTACCAGTTAGTTAATTTAATTCAATTAATAATTAAGATTAAATGGTACCTAATACTAATTATATAATATGCATATCATGTATAATGTATAATATGATATAATGCATATATTTATGTTTATTAACAAGTTGACGGATGTTCACCACTATTATAGCAGTCATAATGAAATAAGTCGTAATATGACTATGACTGATAGAGCAGTTATATATTTAAAAGTCGTAAATTTGCATAACTGCTGGAGCAATTGCGTTTCTTATGACTTCACCACATTGTCTTATTGTGACTACATTAATAATTTGGAAAAAAAAAATCGAATAGTTAGGTATTCTAAAAATTTCCCAAAAACTCTAAGGACATACGCATTCAGAGTGACTCCCAAATTACAGTCATGTGCCGTCGACGTGTTAATTGTTGACGTTTAACTACTATGGAAATGGAAAATTTTTGATTTTCAGAAAATACGATAAAGCTATAATTTGTATTACGCGCTCTCCGAAATAATAGACCAAATAAATTAACCGCTCAACAACGTTGCTGTAGGCACAACTGTTCGCTTTATTTGTTGCGAGAACTCGTGAGTCGTGGGGTGAAAATAAAAAGCCTATTTCCGAAAACCGTTTGGGACGGGTGAATATAATATAATATGTGTGTGTCTGTGTACAGCTAGAGACCCAACTGTAGATAAAATCACGTACTCGGGCACACGTGGATTTAAATGATAATTCGCATAGTCGTTGCCAACGGTACTCGTTTCGACTGTAATACAGTCCGCACGTTATTGTGATTTTACATAAGACACATAATAATAATATATAAAAGTGTAAGCGAACCGATAATAATATAATACCGGCAACGGATTTAAAATTTAAATAATATTATACAATTTTTCGAATCCTTTCACAGAGAGTGCGCTTCTCCATAATTAGAAGACATGGAAAAAAAAATAGAACCGAATTGATGTTAAGACGGCGGTTTTGTGCATTTGACGTTGGACAGACAATAATTATTCTCGTCAAATATTATGTACCAAACGAGAATAATATACCGGAAATTGCGAGTGGCAGCCGACGGCCTCTACCGTGGTTCATAATACATGAAGGTAGGTACCTACGTCACAGTATTTCACCACGATATTTACGCGACAAGGCTCGAACGTGATTAGCTGCCGTCCAATCCCGAAATCGCCCTACGCACAATTTATTAGCGTACGCCGAATTTCCAAAGAATAATTTATAATAATAATTTAGGTATATGAATATGGTGTTACCGGGGTTGGCGTTTCGCAGTCGCGGACAAAGTAGGTAATGAAATCCATGCGAGTTGTGGACGTGACCCACAACATAAATTATAAAATAAATTTAAAAAAAAATTCTAATCCACGAAACAATACTTTTATTCAAATAACAATTTAAGTTATGTGGCTAAAACGTTCCTTGAACAATTGTCGGTATAACACGGTACCTATAAAATATTAATTGGGTAAGAAGTCTTTGAAATTTGAACTAATCGGTTTTGTTTCTACTGAATCGGCAGTTCTTATTAAAATCATTATTTTTATTTTTTCCAAATTATAGATTAAGTTAAAAACTAGTTCCAAAATTGAAATATGCAATAAAAATATGAAATATGATTTTATGCAGTAATTATATCTATCACTAAAACTATGCAAATACATACGAACCCAAGCACTAGATATGAGTAAATATTTTGTTTTTATTTTACAATAAGATGTTAATACCCTGCAGGCTATCGATATCTACAGATATGAAGCATATTATATTATAACTAGGCTTATAGGGATTTCTAGCGTTTGCATACTTTTGTTAGTTATTGTTAAAAATAGCAGAGTGGAAAATAAATTAATTTCTCTGTGTCATGATATCAAATCTAAAATTTGAATGTGCATATTTTTGCGTATGTGATAGATATTGCAGGAAAGTGCTTATTTTAAAATTGTTATGCTTATTTTGCATATTTTGACAAATTTTTGTAAAAAAAAGTATTTGGAAAAAAATAACTTTCAGTGTAACTTTGCATTTATTAAATCAAATTTCGGATTTTTACCCAAATCCATAACATTTTTGGAAAAGAAAGAAATACAATTATCCGAATAATTAAAAACTGTCAAAGATGCGAAAAATAAAATTATTGACTTAAAATGTACAAAAGGCAAAGCAGTTGTATAGAAGTTAAATGACGTTTTAGATAAAAATCGTGGTTACAAAGCTTTATTAAAAATTTCAAAAATCTTGAGCGGTGAAATTTAAGATATGGAAGGATTGCCTGAGAACTTGACAAGTAATGATTTGGTTTATTTTATATATATGCTCCAATGTCGTCTGTAGATGTCGAAAGAAGTGTTTCCGTGTATACAAATTTACTGTCGAGTAATCGTCATAGATTCACGTTTGAAAACATCAGAAAAATATCTTTGTATAGCGTAATTTTCAAGGTAAATAAATTAATAAAAAAAAATTAAAATTAAAACATTTAAATATTTAAACATTGTTTTGTTTTTACTTTAGGATCGGTAGACACGGAAGAACACTAAAATGTATGCCAATTACCTTTTAAAAATTAAATTTATTAAATCATTTTAAATTCAAGTATTAATATTCAAATATAGCAATATACAATATAAATTCTAATAACACAAATATTTAATTTTACCAAATATTGGTTATACTTAATTTTTTTTGTTGACATATCTCCATGCATTTACGGTTATTTTTAAGTGCAGATTTTAGAGCATATTTGGCTATTTTTTGGTACATATTTAGGTATTTTTTAGAGCTATAAGTCCTAAGCCTAATTATATAACAATCACTAAAAATTATTCTTTACCAGACAATATATTATTATAGCAGAAGCTTAAAAAATGTATCTTGTACAATTTGACGTTCTAAGAATTAGAGATAGCACATTTTGGTTTTCGGGATTTGTGTCAACGAGGAATGACACAATCTATTATCAGACTACCATTGGTGTTGGGGGACATTATTAGTATACAGTTATTTACAATTCAAATGAACATCACAAGAGTTGGTTCTTTCGGGAACTTGAGAGTATTTGTGTTGGATTAGAAGTCTGGTCTCGAATGACTGTCCACTGTGTATATGGTAATATATTATGGTTTTTTTTCTTCTTCCATCGTTTACGTAAGTACCTATCATAATAACACATTTACTGCTATGTATGTATTGATTGAAACAATATAAATTATATCAAGAAGAGCAAAGTGGCAGCATCGGTTCCCATGATATTTCTTAGAAATTTTGCAATTTCATAAAAATATTCTCAAGCTTAATTCAACGTTATGAGAAATAATGTGTACGTAACTAATATCGGAAAAAGTAACGTTGACGTGCCGTATCTTATTAATAATTGTTTATTCTATTTTTGCGTAGCACTCGATATTCTGTCGTGTTTTATATTTTTTGAATCATAATAATTGACGTAGAATATCGAACAACGGCGGTGCGCCTCCGAGTGACGTTAATACCACTCCAGCTGTCTACGTCATCGATGTCTTCTAGACAAACTATTAAAGACAACAAGACATATTATGATGTCAATAACATTGTTACGTTTGGGATTTGACGTAAACAACAATCAACAACTTAGGTATAATATAATATCGTACCGTATTTTTATTATTGATACTCTGCGTATTACCGTAACCTACGTATATTTCCCGAATATATGCGTCTTCTTTTAATCATTATTATAATATACGCTTTACGTTTTCGGATGAGGACGTGGGCGAGCTTTGAACGGAACTTGTTCAGACAAATATAGGTAGGTACGCTGTAATAATATTTATGTATGCGATTTGTATTTCCTGTTCAGTTTTATATTTTGTCGTTTGGCTGTTTTCAATAAACAAATAAATGCACATAATAATATCGAGGGATCCCGTCCGTATTTGTTCGACCCTTTTCCCGATAACTTTAGTTTTATTATTCATAAGCCATAGAAATATTACATACACACACACACATTTAATGTGAGTACACATACGTCATGTCGTCATTCGCATTACTATGCGTCTTTTATGCACATTATTCGTATGTGAGAATAACCAGACGCATCAAAAAAACAAACTATAATATATGAAATAGTTTCCTCTTTTTATCTCTACATATCTGCGATCGAACCTTGAGTTTCGCGAGTGTATGAGATCTCTGCCCAAGTGCTATAATAACAGTTCGCCACAAAATTAATCTTAATATGTGAACTTTATGTGTGACGGGCGTCGTTAGCGCCGCACAACGTACCACATAAAATCGTCTCTATGACGTTCAAAATGACCGCGTTCAAGGTCTGAGTACATCGAAAACGTACGAAAATTGAAAAAATAACACTCGTTCGCGGCGAATGCACGTAATGACGAAACGTGAGCTCGCAAGCGATTCGACAAATTTTATTAGAAAACAGTGCGCCATCTTACATTATGCATACATGCGTCATCTTTCCGCATTTCTTTGAGTCGGAAAAATAATAATAAATTAGTAGTTCTGTTCCATTCGTCTTGCTCTTTTCAAAACTCGGTTACGGTAGGCATATATTATTTATTAAACGCCTCCAGACAGAAATCGAACACAAAACTATCACAATAATAATATAAGTGAAAGTAATATTAGATTTAAATCTTACATAACGATTCTTCTTGATGGAAGATGGTATGGAATTATTAAACTGTTGTGGCTCATTTCACATATTGTTATAATTATAACAATAACAATAAACGGAATAAGCCATAGGTAGGTAGTGAATTTCAATTTCTTTTTTAATTTTAAAGCATAAAATCTAATTTTCTTTTTTTTGAGGCAAAGTTCTTCTATAACCTCATAATGTGTGATTATTTATGTTTCTTCAACTTTGGTTTTAAAAGTTGATTGGGAGAAACAATTAAAATTATTCTACGTACGGGTAAAAGGGTTATACATGGGACATGAACTTATTCTAATAAATGTCTTCTAAAACAGTATGTACAGGTTTTGGTCACTAAAATAAGCTGCCAAGTTAAGAGGAAAATATTTATGTTTCTTCAACTTTGGTTTTAAAAGTTGATTGGGTTGATTGGGAGAAACAATTTAAATTATTCTACGTACGGGTAAAAGGGTTATACATGGGACATGAACTTATTCTAATAAATGTCTTCTAAAACAGTATGTACAGGTTTGGTCACTAAAATAAGCTGCCAAGTTAAGAGGAAAAACCTGCTTTAGTTTTAGTGTACCTAGTAATAACACTTTGTTCTTACAATATTATTTTTTCTTCTGATTCTAATCCATTTTATTAGATACTCAAGACAACGGTGTAGCTACATTGCCTATCTAGGATGCCGTGTTATCATAATTGTATCAATATTTTAAACTAATTTTGAAAAAATACCATTATATTAATGAGACAGGTACTTTCCAGAAAATTGAACCCTATAATGGTAGTGAATTGATGACAAAACGCCCAGTATTTTTTTTTAAAAATAAATTAGAATAATTTATATCAAGAATAGTAGAATACTCTACTTGGGAGTTGGGAGTATTATTTAACCGGTGTATATAAATAATAGTATAATATGTAACAAAAATAATATCAACGCAAATATAAATATATTTACAACTGTTAGGTAGTACTAAACAATTATTTAAGAAAAATTAAATTTTTATTAAAAAAAAATGTCACTTAACAGTTTCTTAATATGTTGTCTATTATAAGGATTCGATTCGGGTAATTTCTAATCACATGACGTAACTACAGCGTCAACTACTGTCAAGTTAGCTGTTGATGACTGTTATTCATCAGTGTAAATTCGTTTCTCATATAGTTTAATATTATACACAATGCACGGCTCGACTACTGGACATCAGGTGAAAAAAATGAAACATCACTACGCTATTTCAATGAGCAAATATGAATTTACTGAAAAAACGATCATGATTCCATAAATACTTGGATTTCAAAAATGTTTGTTTATTATTCAAGAGAAGAAAACAGTTTAAAAGTCACAAATGGTGGCACTAGTATTTGACTTGATGAAAAAAGTAAATTTCAAACTTAATCAGAAATGTATTAAAGTTTTTCAAATAAAAATTCAATGTAACCTGTAAAAGTGTTTCTATTTTCAATTAAAATATGTAATCAACTGTCGTTTGAAAATTCAACAAGGTGGGAAAAACATTTTTTTCTAAAATGTTATCAACTACAGTTATTAAAAACTAATTCATAAAATAATATTGAAATGTTGTATGTCACAATAAATCATACAACTCTGTAATGGTAAAATATTATAATAGTTTTTAGATATGATTCTTGATTTTTAATTAAATACGTATTTTTAACGTTTAATAACTGTTAAATATATTATTATTCCTATCGGTTACGAGTTAGATGTTATTTAAATGCATTATTTCAAGATTATATACTTTATATATGATATATATATGTATGTATATATATATATTATATCATTATATACCTTTACAAATGTAGGGAAGCAAAATATAATAAGCTATATAGTTATATTCAAAAAGACTAAAATAATTTTAAGTATAACCATATAATAATTATTTTTAATTGTTAAAATCACATTATATTATGAAGAATATAATATTAATTCCATTAGCGAATTTGGTATGTTCAGTGAACATTGTTCACCAATTACAATATCCACTCTTACACATCATTTCCTAAAAAGAACGCAATAAGTTGTGCTGAGGTCTACTTTCATAATCCAGTTAATGTAAGAAATATTTAATTAATATTTCAAAGACAATTCATCTTTTTGGAGATTTATTTACAAACTGTGCCTAAATTATACTTATATAATAATAGAAATAGCATTGATAAGTGGTACCATTGGTGATGACAGATGAAAGTTACGTTGGCCGGCTTATAATACATTCTATTCACGTGTAATACAGGTAAAAACTTAAAAATCTTAACATTTTCGAAAGTTTTAGAGTGTTGAAAATAACATTCCATGAATGGTAATTTCATGAAATGTATGAAGAAAACATAAATAATAAAAGTAATTTTCTCGTTACGTATGTATCTAGCATGAATTGTAATTTATGTACTTAGGTACATGTAGAATTTTTTATGTGCAATTTTCAAGATATATTTATTTGACAAAATATACAATCAGTTAAAAGCGTTCACGTCATATTTGTTCAAGATATGTGTATTTTTGTTTTAGAAATTTTTTAGACATCCTACGAGTCATGTTAGCTTGTTGTTTGGAGAGGAACTGTTTTCGAGTGATTTTTATTGTTAGTTTATGTAATTTATTAAACATATTATAAAGCCTGATATCTACATATATTATGCACTAAACAACATGCTGCATAATGACGTAGTCAACATAGTAAAAATTAATTATGAGACCTGAACATTATTATTATTTTCATTTAGAAACATTCAAATGACACAGATTAAATTAAATTTTTTAATAAAGTGTACCTAGTAGTTTTGTTCTAGAATATTTTATCGTATGTAAACTCAAAAACTATGCAACTTAAAGTATGGATATATCTCCTCACTAAAAACCGATCAATTTTTTAATAGGTCATTATAATTTTATGTTTGTGTTTAAACTCTAAAATTAAAATAAACTAAAATATCTTTTGTATGGTTCAATGTATATATATTTTTATGTCTGCAAAATTATTTACTTTATTTATTATTATTTATTACCCAGCACTCATGTTTGCAAACTATTTTATTAACTATTTTATCAAAGCATTTATATTTTATCCACGATTTTGTAAAATTCATATATGATGAAATTCATATATATTCAAATACATAATTTAAACTTTAGGATTGGTTTTATCACATTTTACAAATTAAATTGTTTGCTATTGTCACGGTAAAACACAATAATTAAATAAATGGCAACAATGTCTAGACATTCTAATTGGTTCGTGATATTAAAAGCCTATATAATTAATGTTAATATTTTGGAACATTTCATTGGGTATAGTAATTAATAATTTTACATGAAATGGTGATAATCTTCAAGTCTCTGTGAATAATTTTATTTGAATTACAACAAAATAACTAAAACTATTGTAGGAAAGAATGTTATTTTTCGTTTAGATGTCCTATTTCGTCAACAATAATTAATATTCATAAGTATATAAAAAAAATGTGTTAATGTATTTTTAATCTTTTCAGGTTGCTGTTCGACCAACTTATGAGAAACCTTGTATTATTAAGTGGTTAAGCCTTAACTATACAAATTTAACAACTTATACATTTTTAATCACTAATTAATTTGAAAGTGTAAATGACCAGACACCCCTAATTTGAAAAATATTCATATTTCTGGTTCATATAACTATAATATGATAATTTATTAAAAGGCCAAACATAAAAAATTTGATATATATTTTTTCAGAACTTTATTTTATGAAAAAATGTCCCATTGCTCATACATATTGTAAGAACTATTATAGGTTCTGGGTGAAACGATTAACGTATTGATTTTACAATAATATGGTGTGTTTTTTATGTGTCTTTCATTACCTTTTGGGACAGTAAAAATGTTTTGATTTTTTTCAACAGCATCTATTCTGGTAGGAACGTGAATCTAGTTAATACTTTAAGGGTGTTAAAAGTTAAATATTCCCAAAAGTTTTCAAAAGCATCAGGAAAAACCAAGATTTTTACGCAAAACCAGTTTTTGAGAAAATCAATTTTGTTTTTTAGTGTAACTCTAACAAAACACTCAACGCTATTAAGCATGAGTACTTGAAATGTTTACAAAATGTTAAATTTATCATTTCAAATGGTATTAAACATGGTAAAATTTTGAAAATATTTTGACTTCTTTTGAGTTATTTATAGATATTTAAAATTTGAAATTGCTATAGTTTTTTATTCTATAATTCAAATTTTTTTTTAAGTACTTATTAAAGTTCAAGTATTGACAAAATGTATCAAAATCTCGAAAATTTTCAAATTATTTTGTAGCTAAAAAATTATAAAATGTTCATTTTTTCCCAAGATTAAGAAATTTAATACAAAGATTCTCATAAATAGTTCATACTGTGACCGAAAAATATAAAACTATATGTCTATATAACACAGTTACTTTATACAGTTAATAATCAGATCATTTTGCGTATACAATAATTATATTCAAATTTAACTCATACAGTTCTAGAAAAGACACCTAATGTACGGCAGAGCATTAGCCAATCACTCCATTCTATTAAATCATATTATCATTATAGATATTACTTTGGAATCATAATCTGTGTGATATACAATGTATATTATACATTATGTCGAAAACATATTTTTATGAAAAGTAATGCATAAAAATATATTATACTATTATTTAGTTCCGTTGGGTTCCGAATTAATTATTTTTTTAAAAATATATTTCTGATAGTATATAATATTAATATTAAATTGTATTATCACAAAATATGATTATTACGAAACAACAATAAATTAATTTGTATTTATTCAACTTACACAGATGTCCATCTCCCTTTTTATTTCTAGACCCACGTCCAGCCTTTATTTGAAATTTCTTAAAGTTACCTGAACTTGTTTGTTAAATACATCCGTCATAGACCGTGGTCGTATATGTTGTGTAAGTGAAGATTATAAATCATTTTTATAATTTAGCTGCATTGAACATTCATAACAGCTTTTAAAATATGCTATCATTGTGAATTTGTGAACGACAACAATAATTTATATTCAATTTCTGTTTATAAACATAATATTTAGAGTTTAATTAAACTGTTGGAAGTTTGATTCAAAAAGCTCAAGGCAATATTATGTTCAAACTCTAACATTTAATTTATTATTAAATTACAAGTAAAAAAACTTCAGTATTCATACATAATTGTAGTAGTATAGTGATACTGTCAGATATAAACAAATATTTTAGAATTATAGCACTTCATATGTCATAGTTGTTCGGACGTTTCATGTCCTGCAACGACATATTCGCATATAAAGCATGTTATTGTTATCAGTAGGTAAATAATCATAAATTATATCAAATTTATCATTTAATAATAACTGAATTAACATGGATTTAAAGAATTTCTCATCAACAAATAACAACCTAAATTTTTTTAGTTCTTAAAAAATGATGAATACGTTGTCATACCCGATAATATATAATATTGTCAAAATACTGAGTTATTCTATTTCAATTCAGAAAATATACCTTATAAGTCATAAGTAATATCCATTCCTGATGTGAATATTATTATAATATATTGCTTTTAAATTGTAAATGTATCAAAGAACATTTCAAAATAAAAGAGACCAATGCGTAGAGGAAGAAAACTACTTGCAATTACCTACCTATATGTTTGTGCTGCTGGTTTTTAGTGAAAACCTTATCAACTATTTTTAAAGTATTACATTTTTTACTTAATTAAAATTCCATTTCCCTTTGGTTCCTCAATCATCTTAAACGTTCATAAATTAATTTAATTATAAAAACTATACACCCCTTTAAACTTTAACAATTTTACGTGAAAAATGTAATTTAAATGCATTTCTGATTATGCCAAAAGAGAGCATTAAGTTAAAGACACTAATTAAAAATATTTGATCTACAATTTAATTATAATTATTAAACCTCATAATATATTAATTATAAAAGTTTAAATAAATTAGGTAACCGCTTAAAGTCAGAAATTTGGAATTGTTTGATTGAATCAGCAGTTTCCACATTATAGTATTATCACGTAAGTACGTAACAATAATATAATAACTTGTTTGTCTGTTCGTGGATTTGATGTGATTGAATTGTTCTATATTTATTAATAATTATTGTACTAAAATAAAATTACATCGACATAGTTATAATAAAACAATAAATTTGAATATTTTTTAAATTATTTTTGTATGAATAAATATAAACTGATATCTTCTTTAAATGTATAACTTTTTATAACTTATTAATATTAATAATCTTGAAGAAAGTTCAATTTTTTTATTTTTATTAAAGTTATTTATTACGATCATAGACACTGCTGCATTTAATAGCCAAAGTCATAAATAGTAAACATTTAAGTGTCATCGGACAAGGTTGTATATGTGATTTAGTATCTATATATTATTATAATCTCGATATTTTACCGGATGTGAATATAAATCTATACAATATAGGTAGTCGGCATCCCCGTCAACAGCCATTCATTTCGATCATCAGAAAAAATTCGCTTAAAATAGCCAAAAAATGGAATATGAAACTCGATTAAGCACTATATTGCACATGTGCTACAATATAATAGAGTATCAAGGGTATCGCGGAGGGTACGAGTTTGCAACCTCCATAATTCATTATGGACACGTGTGTTCTTATCGGTATAGATATCATGACGTCATCGCGAGTATATAATAATTTAAATATATGTTTATCGGGTGTATTTAATTGCCACCGCGAGTTTGTCCTACATTGTTGATATTCGAGACAATAAAAAAACAGAGCGAGAGACCGAGAGAGAGAGAGAGAGAGAGGGGAATAAAGTTGCCGAAAAAGAAGACCAAAACTAACCATGTCGTTATAAGATAATAAAATGAAAAATAACGCTGAAAGACGCAGAACAAAGTATGTTAGTAGTTATGTTACACGTATAATATATGATATATTAATCTTGTTGATTAAATATAGAAATTAAATTGTTTTTGGTGCTATAATCTGTGACATACAATTTAGATTTATATAAAAACTAGCTGATCGCATGCACTTTGTAGCCAGAGGCGGCTCGTCAGGGGAGGCAAGTGAGGCTGAGCCTCACCTAACTATTGTACAGAAAAAAGAGGTATATATACTATATTTATAGTTATTTCCAATCGACTTTAAGAATATTATATTCAATAATATAATGTACATTTTAAAATACAAAATAAATTTATTTTGTCGTATATAATATAATTATCATAGTACACAATGAGTACGTACTACATATTTTGTCACTGTTATCAAAAATCACGACGAAGACGTTCGTTGAACGATATAACGATCTCGATGACAGCCGAAGAGTTCCGAGAGGCCAGTAATATTTAGCCTCAGACGAGATGCGACGGCCGGAAAATGATAAAATATATAATGGTAGAGGGGGAAATCGGAATTTTATTATGAAATGAGGCTGAACGATTCGGGCCTCAGAGTTTGTTAACATTATCCATTAGTCTTTTGTCGAAGCGACGTAACTTCCACTAATAGAAATAGGAACTGGGAGGTTGTCATAATGGATATAATGTCGTGTAGTGTAAGTGTATAGGTACCTACCCACAATACTTTTATCACAAACTAAAGATATTGGTTCATATCAAATATCAATCAAATAATAATTAACACAATTAATAATTGTAGTTTGTAGCGTTTGTAGTGTTTGTACCTACTATAGTTTATTGAGTTATAACTAAAAAATTATAACTTAAAAAAATTTTTCATGTTTAAAACGCATTAAAAGTTATCTAAGAAATTCTATGACAGAAGAAAGATTATCTTCTTTAGCTACAATCTCTATTGAAAAGGATCTAATAAACACTTTATCAAAAAATGATGAAAAATTCTATGAAAAAATAATTGACAAATTTGCATTACTCAAAGACAGAAGAATAGATTTAATTTACAAAACATAATATAAAAAAAAATTTATTTTTATAATATTTTTGTTTTTGTTTTAGTATATGAGATTTATGAAATAAGTTATTTTATTTTTTTTATGTATATGACATGAAATAAATATTATATGGTTTATTATTAATATATTTTTAAAGGTTAGAATTAATTAATATTAATTGAGTTATATTAAAAGTGAACTTGAAACTCATTGTTATATTTTAACAGCATTTTTTCTTCCATACATTTTGAAAATATCTGCCTCACCCCTCAAACGGTTCACGAGCCGCCACTGTTTGTAGCCCGTTAAAAATTACATTATAATTATATTGTATACCAACAGCAATAACAACCATTTGAAATAAATCGCAACCAATAATTATTATTATAATACCTTTAAAACTCATGGCAACCATATATAAACGAAAATGTCCAATGGAAATCTCAAAATCCCTGTTTGAGCAACTCCCGCGGTTGGTCATCTACCTTTTTAAATTAGCTTATCTTCCGCCTAGAGGTCTAATCTACTCTGTAACAAATTTCATCAACATCGGTCCAGCCATTTAGGAATGCATAAAAGACACAGACAGACAGACAAACATTCATTTTTACATATTATATAGATATATTTGTTAAATAACCCCCCCCCCAAAAAAAAAAAAAAAAAAAATAAATAAATAAATAAATAAATAAATAAAAAAAAAATACCTATGTTTTGTCAAGTGCCAAAATGTCAAAATTCAAGAAATTCATGATAATCTTCCTTTGAATACGTCCCTGACCCATAGATAATAAATGTATAAAATTTAGCAAAATATATAGGCAATAAGATTATTACTTTTATGACCAAGAAGATTTATATTAATTTTAGTTTTTAAAAACCTCAAATAAAACCGCAATTAAATAAAAATTGAAAAAAATCTGAAAATGACTTTAAATTCTAGAAAATAAATAGCAAATATGAACAATAGATTTGAAATGTTTCGGTTAAAGTTATTGAGGAGGGCATTTTAAGAAAGTGAGGATGCTCCACTACATTTTAAATATTAAAAAATTTACCAATGTCGAATTGTATAATATATAACGCCAAAACTATATGTGTGAGTGTGTGACTGCCAGATTCTATCAAGCCCGTAGATACACATATTCATTATTTTAAAATAAATTTAAAACTAAAAATAATATATATATTATGATAATCAGTGGTGGTAGTGTAAAACAAAATTATAATAAATAATGAAAAAAAAACATATTAAAAATATCTGTTTTATTGTGTATTATTATTAGATAATATTTAATTTAGAACCGTTTCGCGGAACCGTGTAGTTCAAGGAACAGAATTTTGAATATTCAAAGAACTGCATTTTTCGAATTTCAGATTCTGAGCGGAGCGAGAAAGCTAGTGGTTATACAATAGTGTCTATTATTTTTTTTTTATTCTGTATACAACATTTCTACCAGAAGAAGTGCTTCGATTTCAACATATAGTTCCTTATCTTTTAGCAAATCGGATCAAGATAGTACTTTAGAAAGATCATTTTTCAATTTTCTCAATAGTTATTTAATGTCACGGGAAAAACTACAGACAAATTAAGAAAAACCGCTAAAAAAGGGATTTTAATTTCTAACGATTTGTTTATCACCATAGCAACGAATAAAAAATGATAATATTACAATATTAATTAAATTTAAAGGCTACAATAAATAATAAATAAATAATAAAAATTGAAATTAAATTAACGAATTTAGTTATTTTGTTGTAATTTATAATATTAATTCAACTTATAGGCTATAATGAAATATAATAACAATTTAAAATATCCAGACTGATAAACCGTCTCCGCTCAGAATCGTTTTTCTGATACAATGATATTGTATCATTGTATTCAAGTTAAATACAATTCGTTATGCATTTACCCACTTGTAACTTACTGTACAGCAGAGCGACATCCATTTACCCGTTTTCTTTATTACATTTTTTATGAATAATAGCACAGATTTTATTTTTATATCGTCTGTGATAATAGCTTGTTGTTAGGAAAACAAAATAATATACTGGCTCGAAAACCTGGCGATGCCACTAAGCTTATAATTGACCGAAAACAAAATAGTTTAGTAACCATGTAAAAAAAAACAAATACGCGTCAGTAGTAAATTTTGCGCACAAATAAATTATTCCAGAATTTTCATTATATAATATTCGATCATTGCACCAGTAATAAAACTATTAACCATCGCATAATATCAAAAAAGTAATACAAAATACATTTAAATGAATAACCTTAACCGTAGCCGGAAGTCGGACGTGGACGAGGGAGAGTTGCATCATGTGACGTTTGTGACGAGCCATTGGACACTGAAGGCCACACGAAGGTACACCGGAGGATACACACCGCACACCCGTATGATGTGTGCATTAAATCGACCTCCAATCGCATCGCCTTGACGGTACAGCAACGGACGCACTCAGAAGAGAAGTCGCACCAGTGCGATGTGTGCATGGGATCGTTCTCCGACAGCAGCGCGTTGACGGTACACCAACAGACGCACTCGGCAGAGAAGCCGTACCAGTGTGATGTGTGCGTTAAATCGTTCTCCAAAATCAGCGCCTTGAAGGTACACCGGCGGACGCACACTGGAGAGAGACATTACCCGTGCGATGTGTGCGAAAAATGGTTTACTAAAAATAGTGATTTGGAGAGGCACCGGAGGACGCACACGGGAGAGAAGCCGTACCCGTGCGACGTGTGTGGCAGATCTTTCAGCGTAAGAGGCAGTTTGATTGCGCACCGGCGGACGCACACCGGAGAGCGACCTTACCCGTGCGATGTTTGCGACAAGTCTTTCAATCAATGCGGCCAACTGAAGGTACACAAGCGGACGCATACTGGAGAGAAACCTTTCCCGTGCGATATATGTGACAAGTCGTTCAGTGTAAAGGACCACCTAACGTCACACCAGCGATCGCACTCTGGAGAGAAACCTTACCCGTGCGATGTGTGCGACAAGTCGTTCAACGTGAGTTATACTTTGACGAAGCACCGGCGGACGCACACGGGAGAGAAACCATTCCCGTGCGATATTTGCGACAAGTGGTTCAGCGTAATCGACTGTTTGACGAAGCATCGGCGGACTCACACAGGAGAGAAACCATACCCGTGCGATGTTTGTGACAAGACCTTTAACAATAACTATCAATTGACGGTACACCGACGGATGCACACGGGAGAGAAACCGTACAGGTGTTACTTTTGCAACAAGTCGTTCAGTATAAAAAGCAGTCTGACGAAGCACCGACGTACGCACACTGGAGAGAAACCGTACAAGTGTGAGTTTTGCGACATGTCGTTCGCTCAAAGCGGCAACCTAACGGCACACCAGCTGAGACATTAGGAACGGAAATAATCTTTAATAATATTTATATTTACGATATTTATTTATTTATTTTTTTGTTCATGTATGCTATTTGTATTACAGACGTACATTTTTCTTTGTTAATTTTCATTTAGTAGCTTATACTTTATTAATAATATATTGCGATTGATTTTCACCTTTATTATTGTGAATTTAATTATTTCACAATTACTATTAACTAGTGATCATCCTGCTTCTACTAAAGTTATATCCTTAGTTTATATTCATAATGATTAATTAAAATACATTTAGGGAAGCTCGTTCTCAGAATGTAAAAATGTATGATATTACATAATACATAATATTCACTCAATCTAACGATTGATTATATTTATCGGAATAAATTTAAGTATATTATAATTACCAAAATGTCATCTACTTACTGTGTAAAGTAATTAAGGTAGGTAAATGGTAATTTTGAAGTTGAAGGCATTTTTAATTTTTTTTAATCTAATATATAAAAATCTCGTGTCACAATATGGAAAATGTATGTCACCAAACTCCTCCAAAACGGCTTGACCGATTTTCATGAAATTTCGTGTGAATATTCAGTAGGTCTGAGAGAGTGAAGTTAACTATTTTTCATACCCCTAGGCTCAACCCGGGGAGGTGCTCAAAATGGGATTTTGAGATTTACGGTGGAAATTTTTGTTTAGAAATGGTTGCTATGGGTTTTAAAGCTATAATAATAATATTTATTGGTTGCCATTGGTTAATCGTTCATTAAATTATTATTATTATTAATAGTATTATTAATGACGTATTAGTATTAGTATTTTATTTGTATAATGGATAATCAAGCATGTATCAAATCTGATTGTCACATATTGCCTACCAATATGTTGCACTTATAGTCGCTCATCGACGGCGCCCACAATCCACTGCAGGTGGATTGTCTACTTGATATACCGTTGAAAATTGTCCGCAATCCGACGTAGTTGGATTACCTACCAGGGTGGTTGAATAATTGCGCTTAATGTTGAAAAATACTTCCAAATGGAATAATCACCATTTTTTTAAAGAGTTGTAATTTTTTTAAGGGTGTAACGAAGTGCACGGGATCAGCTAGTTAGTTTTTAGATTATTCATCTCTAATGTTGATAAACTTTTTTCAAAGCCAGAAAATAGCCGACACTTCTACCGAAGACCAGCAACTTCTGCATATAAGTTAATTTCCATATCTACCTGTTTCCCCAAATCGACACCAGTGAATTGACTCCAGTGCAATAAAGTGGAATGTGTGTGGTATACATCAGTTGATTCCCTTTTTGTTGTATATCAGCGGATATGAGGAAAATAAGTATTGATGAAGGAAATGGGCCCAACAATTTTGGAAATCGATGTGTTTTAAATATTTACCTTCCTCTAGAGTATAAAAAAAGCTAACTATATGACGGTGATTGACAACATTTACTAACTAAATCAAAAAAGTGTAACCTACTTTTAATTTATCATTATATAGTGCATTATAAATTTACCCTGGTATTTTACTATTTTATAAGACTTGTCAGCCAACATCAACGCTCCTGGCTAAATTTCGAGAGTTACCTATAGATGTTTATCGGAAATCATTTAATATGTACATAAAGTAAGTCTTGGGAATCAATAATGATTAAAATGTTACCAATAATTGTTATTAATTGCATACATTTTGTCTTAACCTAGTTTTGAATAATGTATACATTTTATATTTTTACTTAGCTTATTGTATAACAAATGTGTGATTTGTTTTTAGATGTTACTTATTACCTACATATTTGTTTTCTCAACTGATTTTTGAAAATTAATATACCGTATTTCTACCTTATTTAATTTATGCATATTTAAAATGTTTAATATATTATAATGTTTGAATTTTGGTTAGTAAATTATTTTAACCTCAGCTCACCCACCTCTTCTAGTTTATTACTCAGTTATTCCACTGATACAATGCACAAATTATTATTCGATCGATTAACGACAGTTTTTGGCAGTGTATTTCGCGATGCTCTATAAGATCTTAGTGTAATAATATTATACACGAAATAATAATAATCGTTGAATAAATATTAAGTAAAGAAAACAAAGTGTATTCGGTGCCATCTGTTGCATATAATTTAGATTTGTAAAAAATGTGCTTGAAAGAAACATGCAAAACAAAACAAAAATACGCGAAATTGTCTAGCGCAAAAGTGTCCAAAATCAAGAGATGCTCGACAATCTTCCCTTAAACACGTGCCTGACCCTGAAATAATGCTATGTACCCACGTAGTTTTGCGTTATTTCTGGGAAGGTTTAATATTTGTTAAGTATTTACGACGGTAGTGCTGAAGCGGTCGAGAAAACTGTTAAGGGATTGCGGACGGCGTTTGAATTACTATATAATATTATATTAAACACCCTCCCAAAAATGCAACGCCGTCACCGTAACAAGTTTGGCCATAGACTATGAAATAAATAAAGGTGAATAAAGTATATAGGTTAGGTACATTAATAATATTATCATAATCGACCCGGACGAATGACGGGCCGCAGTAGGTAACCGGAACCAGGCGTGGTATAAAATCAACGGTTTCCGATGCCCAGCCGAAATACATTATGATCAAATTATAAGAACATAGCTTGTTGCAATAAAGTAGAGCTTATTAAAATCGGGTTTTCCCATTTGTATAAACGATGGCCATGTAATTACGAAAATGTTTAGAATATGCCTATAACCTAACCTATGAAAGTATCTAATATAGAATCAACATGTCCGCAAAAAGATTTTAAGTATAGCTACAGGGTAGCTAGAATTTTTCTTTTTGACACACCCCCAAAAGTTGTTGCGTATGAATCGTATGATAGTAAGAAACCTGAAATGTGTCGTCATTATATTGTCAGAAATATAAACAATTTTTTTTCCGGAGAATAGAGAAGTTTAAAATACGTCCTTTGTGTCAATCTTTTAAGGTTTTAAACACAATAGTTTAGAACACCTTATTATGTCCTCGCTGTGTCCGTCTGTTCGTTAGTTACCAGTTAGTGCATTGTTATTACGATTGTTGATATTATAGGGTATAGACATTTATTTATCATCCATAGTTACTGTACATAGTTACGATTGTTAGTTTTAAGATTTTTTAACGGTTCTATCCGAAGTACCTACATTCATATTATAGCCTGTATTAAAAAATATCAATTTATGAGTATTTTATGCATATACTGTTTAGTGTCAAGGCATTATTAAAAATAATAAATTGATACCAATCTATTCTTTTTAAATTGTTTAATATGGAATTATGATATTATATTATTGCGTTGTATTAAAATAAGCTTAGAACCCGGAAATTCAGTGCTTTGAAGGATGAGCTTTTCTAACTTATTTGGTTACAGGCTCAATGTATGGCAAGACAAAAGTATTCAAGAGGAAATAAATATTTTCAATAATAATAGGTATCGT
Source organism: Sitobion miscanthi (assembly GCA_008086715.1). Classification (NCBI taxonomy): domain Eukaryota; kingdom Metazoa; phylum Arthropoda; class Insecta; order Hemiptera; family Aphididae; genus Sitobion; species Sitobion miscanthi. The sequence goes on from CM017803.1 coordinate 8,563,456, forward strand.
TGTTAGTTAAATTCTATGTAAATGTGTAAAACTAACTATACAATATTAAGTTAATCCCTCGATATATCGAAGTGATACTGTGAAGAATTTATTTTAACAAATGTTTATCAAATTAATTTTTATTTTTAATCTTATAAGCTTCAATTACAGTGATTATTATCTTTAATTACTACAATAACTCCATTTTTTTTTTTTTTTTTTGCAATAGTTGTTCATAATACCAATAGTTTTATTTAATTATATAAATCAGTTTGCTTTAAAAATATATATACTATTTTGTTAGCTGTTTTCGATTTGTGGACCAAATCAAACATTTTACATTACTAATTATTTTGATCGTTATTTGATAAAATCCTATTGTTTAATGGGCAGACTTCACGCTTCCCGCGCAATTATCACACCACACAATTTGGACATAATATCAATAAAATATATAATATAGATATATCGATTCATTGTTTACTGTAACGCGCAAGTAAAAATAGGCATACACAGTGAATATTTATAATTTATAATTTTGCTTTATAAAACTGTGCCTATATTATATTTTATCATAACGCATGTACAGAAAACCTACCATTCATATAATTGCGACACTGTGACAAGCTCCACGTGACTGGCTCATCTCTTTCCGTATTATATTATTATAATATTATCATACGCATAACGCATTTAAACGTTTTAATTACTGTTCCGAATGATTAAATTGAGCATTAGCATATTTAATTTCACTGTATATATATATATACATATATGGCTTGAATTAGTCATTATTGTGTTAGACACACAGTAAAAATAAATGTGTGTAAATTTAATCGACCCGACTGTCGTAATTTACATAAACGAACTTGAAACGCGCTTTATTGATTTAATATAGTAGAGTGCATTTTATAAAAGTTAAGGAAATAGCATACTGATTTAAATAATATTTGAGTGATGTTATAGTAGAATAATATGCTACAGGTGTTATTAAAATGCATTGTGGCTAAAGGTATCTTGTTTGAATTCTAATATTTAGTAAATACCTACCCTAAAACTATTTATACCTACCTAATGATTATCAGTGTTATCAACAAAAGATAAAACCAGATAAACTGTAAGACGTACGTATCACTATTCACGTCTGTTCAAATTCTAAAAATGTAGTGTGATAATAATTCATGTTTGATAAACAAAAATATGAATATAAATAAGCTTCAGAACTTCATTTCTTATTGTGAAGAAAAATTAAATATATATTTATATGTATACCTATGTTATATGTAATACATATTATGTATGTTAACTTATACATGTGATATTTTATTATTATTATTTTTATGTACCGTGCTTATTTATCGACTCGAATCACAAAATAATGTTATTTACCTAACATTTGTGTGATGATTTATCGACTGAATAAATCCAAAAATGTGTTGCACGTGCGTCAGCCGACGGTGGCAATATAGTTGTTACATCACAGCGTGCTTTCATTTTTCATCACGGTCTCTTAGTCACGCCATTTTTGTCGGACAATGATAAAATTCTTATTTTTCTATATACGTACAGATTACAAGAAAAACCAGCAGTATTCGACCGGAAATTTGTAATTTAAACAAACAATTTTTACCACGTATAGGTATATTTATACTGAAATAATTTGTCCATCACACAAAAAAATTACCACGTGTAATCTTTTTTTTTTTTATTTCGCCAAATGTTGTCCCTTTATGACTTAATTTAAGCTTATAAAAAAATGGTGGAAAAACATTTTAATTTTACGCGATAAATCGTTTTTTTTCAATTTAGCGACAAAATTGTCAGTCAAAAACTGTGTAAGTGTATAATATTTATATTCTGTAAAATCAAAAAAAAAATTGAGTGAGGAATTGCACATCGAAAATTATTACCACGATAGAAAGTGTAAAATCATAATCAAATATTTGTTTGTCTGTTGCGTGCATCCGATGAAGGACAATGAAACGTAACAAACGTCGTCGTGATAATTTTCTCAAAACGCTTTTCGTTGCGATTTTTCCGGTACGATATATTGATGGTTACAAGAAATACGACATATCTGAACGCTAAGATGATGGATTCACAGCGTAACCACGGTCGTGGTGTAGGGATACCCCATGTGGATGGAGTCGACGACTGCAACGATCGGAGGTTAGAATTACATTTTCAATTCGGCTGCGAGAGGCGCGACGGCCGACAACCAAACAGTATATCGAGGAAAATCAGTGGCAGTGGCCGCGCATGTGGCAGTGGCGGCGGTCATAGTTGCCACTCGCTGACTGCAGTAATGTAGCCGAATTATCGCCACCCCTGAAGGACGCTACAGTACACGAATTATCATCGTTATGAATTACCATAATTGGGATGATTGCGATTAATTGACCACCGTCCTGCTAATATTATAATAAATTCCGTCCTCGATGTTATTATTTCATGATTCATGTCTTGTCTATGTCGGCGTGTTAGATTACAGATATTTACTATAACGACTGTTCTCGTTAGTGTTCATTGTACGCGCCAAACGCATAAGCGTATATTTATTGTATAAAGTTGTGCGGGACAAGTAAAACAGCAAACAGACCATGTTCGATAGATGTATCCTGTCAAGTAGGCTTTTCGTTGCAGGTGTTTAATGTGGAGATCTTGAATTGCTTATTCAGTCAAATTTCATTTTGAACTAAAAAACGAGCATTACATTATGTACATTAAATTAGGGATAGGAAGTTCTGAAATTTGCATATATTTTTTTTGGTAAGTTTTAGAACACGTAACGTGCAAGAAACAAATACGCTTCAAACTTTCCCGATTTCGCAACAAAATTTATTTTGAAGATTTCCGCATATTTACGTGTTTTAGAGCGATTATGCTTATTTATAAATTCAGATTTGATTGTAAGTGATGTTTGTAAATACAAATATTCTTATTTATCATAATATATGAATGGGAAATAATCAGGTTTGGTTGCGTTTTTTTATTCGCTCGAGATTGTTAAAAATTAAATTTGGAATTAATTGGACATTCATAGAACTCATAGTATAACGGAGTGAATTTTCAATCATGAAAATCAATAATATATCAATACTAAAATACCGTTAGTATATCAAACTTCTATCAAAAAAAAAAAAAATGTAGTGTAAACTGTAATTATATACATATAATATATATATCCTTGTGGCTCGGCGTGGCGCAGTGGCTGAAATCAATCATGAGACGTGATTGAGAGTAAGCAACGGCCGCTGCCACTAGTACTCGGATGGGTGACCACCCGGGTTCGTAGTGCGCAAAAACCTTTCCACACATGCACGTGTTCCTAACCGACCGTACCAACCATACCAACCCTACAGTACCAAACCCACCAACCTTAGAGGCTAATGACCTCAGTCGTCGAAGCCTTAAAACCTAATAAAAAAAATAATATATATATACATCATATTTAATGATACTTTCTTATCGAACGACATTTAAATTTAAAGATTATATACATTATAATATTATACACACAATTAAATCAAGATATCAAATTATATTCATTACAGTAAATTACTATAGTTCACATCAATTTATTTAAAATAACTTTAATTAATGACATTTAGAATTGGGTACAAAAGGGTATTACTATAAAATAAATTAACTATTATATTAAGTGTGAATGTCATATGTTAAATAAATAAAGTTAATAGTTATAAACTAATAAAAGGTGTTTTTTATTATTTGAAAATATTTGTTTTATAATTAAATAACTCCCTATTCATATTTTAATCTCTACAAAGAAGTCACAAGGATAAAAAAGGTTATATGTCAATTTATAACATAACTCAGTAGTTAATAATTGTATTAGTGACGGTAACCATTTATTGTTATTTCTAGTATTTTTTATGTTAACTTCTCCAGGGGAAATAATGTCAAAAATCTAGCCACCGGACTGGGAATCAAACCCGAGTCTCTCGCTTGCCGGGCGATTGCTCTACCACTGAGCTACTCGACCGCATAGACCCATGACGCCCATGATCTTCCCCAGTTAACGGGAGTTAACATTCCTAATATTACAAAACACATAGGTATTAAAAACAATTACAATTTAAAATATGTTTTACATTTTATTTTGCATATTTTTAAATTTTCTTTACTACTTTTAATTTGATATTTTTAGTGCTTATTTGTTATTTTCAAAGCACCATAAAGTAAATTGTCTAGTGATTTAACGTCCAAGCCCATTTTATAATATATACAATGATTTGACGAGTATTTTCACAAATATTTTTTAATTGTTGTATAAACATCTGAGAAGTCAAAAATAATTGGACTTCTGTTGGTTTTAAATCGGCTTCTTGGTAAATCTATACTAATATACAAATAAAAAAAATTGTGACCTCGCGGTGTCTTTTAAATATAATCTAATTGAACAAATTTTTTATCATATGTAATTGGTATTTAACGGGCAATAAAGTGCACAGGGTAAGGTAGTGTTTAATAAGGTTAACAATTTAAACGCTTGATTTGAAATAATTCGTTATTATTAATTTTAAACCAGAATAAAATCAAATATTTGTGTACATAACAATATATATCCTCGTAGATTTCACACGTCGTGCTATTTAAAACGATCAATTAAAAACTGAATAGTAAAACCTCAATAAACTTATACATGCAAGAAGACAATTTCGAATGTCTGACAATAAATAAAAAATCTCATACGTTTTTACGATTTTGCAGTTGTCATAAAATGGATTTTGTATTCATAGGACAATCGCGTATATTGTGAAATTTCGAAATACACTTACGAGTCAATGCATAAAACTGCTTACCATTGTTATCAAGCAGTTACATTTAACAGTGCACCGTCGCTATTTTGCCTTTATCTCTCAGTTTTTGAATTAATCGTATATCATATTATTATTATTATAGATCTGCGTGCGACGCACTTTATAGAACCCAATATTTATAAGATAATCAAGTATCATTATTTAATCGAAATATAATTAATTGCTACCTACGCTTCAATTAAAATTGAATGTGTAGGTTAGGTTAGCACCAGGCTAATACGTATTAACTAAAAATAATATATTATTGCGTGGTTAAGGAATAGTCGATATTTTCTATTTGGGTTATCGAACATTTTTAGAATATTTGGTAGTTCTGAGAACACTGTGTCACCAATAACTATAACAATGTTATATATTTTCTAATTAATTATATAATAGAGCATTTTTTAAACAATACACAATTACATTTCTGAAAAAATACATCATAAAAGAAAAAATATCAGTTAAAATAATAATGAAGGAGTTCCTGTTTTGATGATACACATAATTCAAACATAGTATCATTAAATTTACTTGCGAGACACAATATTATATAATATTATGAACCAAGAATACACTTTTAAAAAGGTCGAGACGCATTTATTTTAACGTTTACAAAATGATTTAGACCTTATGAAATGGATAAAAATAACCTAAAAATATATTATATAATGTGTTTCTAGTTTCTACGGTTAATTTTTCAATTATATAACTGAATTATTAAAGCGTAAACGGACAAAATGTATAAAAATATATTTTAAGGACAAATATAACTCACATAAAAAAATTGAACTATTATTTCAGAAACGTGTCCGAAAAGTGTTTGGAATTCGTGAAGGATAATAGTGATGTGACTGCAGTTCACATATTATAATATTATAATATTATACGTAATATCTATTTAATGTTCAAGCCATATTTTCCAAAAAAATAAAAATATTTTTTTAATAATAATATATATTCCAGGAAAAATCATAAACCAATAACAGTTTTTTTCAAGAAAATAAAATGAATAGTTAAATAGAACATAATATTTTTTACATATAAATAATAAGGTCTGCTCTTCGTTTACAGAACCAGCGAGAGAATTCATCAATGTTTACTTTCTTTAACCGAACCACACTCAACCACCCGGGAAACCACATTATACCAAGAAACTGACGGACGGGAAAACAACGTTTCTTGGCTCCTGTGGTGCGCCCGTTGTAAACAGACAAACATATATGATGATGATGTATAATATAATATATTACGTCAGCGAGACATTATTAAGATTATTGATTTTGTGTGTGTGTGGGTAGAATTTTGAGCTGAGGTTATATATGGAGCCCTTTAATAATATTTTAAGTACATATACCATGCCAGTGGTAGAAATTCGCAGATAAATTAGTGCAAGCTCTGATTAGCAAAAGACCGTAATCGAACTTTCAAGAATTTCTTTAAGTCTCGTAGACAGAGATAAAAAAAAAAAAAACTGTTCACCGTCTACGGAAAAGTAGATTTGTATCGTAAACTTACTCACTCCAACTACACGTTGTATTATTATCTTTATCTCACCACTCATATAATTAATATTATATTATGTTTGTTCCTTCACCGTGGTAATCACACCTTGTTCGAGCCGGTATACCCCGGTAAAATATATATTTATATTACCGTATGCGCATTACGGGGAGATTACTTAACCTTTGATCGTCAATTTATCAATCATACAAAAAAATTTACAGCACCCATATCATCACGCACGTCGTGTTAGCTACACAGAAGTATTTAAAATGTGTAGGTTTATGATTTAATTTGATGAGATAATGGTCACCGTCGTGAAATTGAGAAAATAAAACACAATTTGGGTTAATAACTATTCATTAGTAACTGAAAAATGTTAAGCTTTTAATTTTAGAGTATAAATTATAGTAATGTATTATTTAATCATATTTTATAATTCTTATCAAATAGTTTTAAAAAAACACAACATTTTACTGTGTTAATGGTAAATATTTATTTAATTATTCTATATTATAGTTATTTTTCCATCCAAAATATGATTAGGTATTGTAAAATTATAATTCGTAAAAAAATGAATTAGCATATTATAAACTACAACTGAAAAGTATAGTACCAATTCAAAAATATGAAATGTAACTCATATTTCTCATATGAAATAACGAATCACCAATAGTATTTTTGGATTTATCAATTAGATAATAATAGGTACTGAAAAATTCAAAATCACATGAACAATAAATAATAATACATAATAATATAGTATAGGTTCATAATAAATTATACACATGTTATGGATCGCGTATTTTTATATAGTAATTAATGATGCAATAACATCAGATTGTTGAACAGGGCAATCTGAATAGGTATTTTCTAATATTAATAAATCCATTAAACCTAAGTCACGTGCACTGACGCGGGAAATGGATTACAAAACATAGCGAACATAATACAGAAGGCACTGAATAATAAATAGATAGGTATTAATTAAAATCACATTATGTACGTATGACCACTAAATGCTCATCATCAAGAGGATATATAAGTGGATCCATGAAAAGATCTTCTTAGACGGTTTTCAGTCAGACTTTGATTTTAAATGACTTAGCCAGCTTTCTAGGCAGGAATAGCTTTCAATGCTTGAATATAGGTCGTTACACTACTCACTGAAAGTTTAGGTTATAATTTTAAGGTTGGTAGGTAGGAACATCACTCTAAAATCTTAGGAACAATTTAAGTTTTACATTGTTCAAAATTAAAGTTTCAAAAATAAATCCATTACACCTTAATTAAAAACGGTCGTGTTGAAAATTGTTAACGTTGGAAACGGACGATTGAAGTGCACGAAACGCACTATTAATGAAGTTCATGTTCGTAGTAAAGCTGTATATCATTTGTTCCGGTATTTTATGATTATAAAATTGAAGTATGAAATCGTTGGTCCAAAAATTAATTGTATCAAACACAACGCTATATTATGTAATACAAAGTTGTTTTTTTGTAAAATAACCATAAAAAAACACAACCAACTATAACACAAACGATCATATTATCATGATAGAAAAAGTATTGACATTTGTGTGGAATGTATATTATAAAACATTATATTCTATAGAGTACAGTAAAATATGTAACGATACATTAATTATTTTCGATATCTAGTGTTATTGTTGCCATGTTCATAACATTATGACATCGGGCACACAAATGCACAATACGAAAAATACAAATTTGAAAGAATATTTTGAAATGAACCAAACTATAGGGGTAGTCGACATATGGATATTTTATTGTTTTAACTTCGGAATATGTTAAACAATCTATTAACAATAGGAAATTGTTATAAATAGCCATTACTCAACATGACGCGCATATAATAATATGTGATGATATGTTTTAGAATTTAATAATAATGAAATCGTCGAAGTAGTTTTTTCTGACTTTTTAAACTCATAATATTTATAATATTCATATAATTTAACATTAATTTGTTTAAATTAAATCCTTAATTATTTATTTATAAATTAAGCATCCAAACTATATGACTGTAAGCATATTCAAATTAGCTATAGAAGGAATCACTTGATTGCATCTCCAACCAACCATTCCTCTGCTAAGTTTTTTTTTATTATTCAACAACACAAATATTAATTTATTGTTGTTTGTTTTCCAGTCTTATAATCTAATCAGTTTCTTAGTACTATCTAATTATTTATTATCAGGATTTCTAGAATAGGATTAAAATAAAAATCGATTTTGGAGAAATTTGATATTTTTTTATGTGATGCAAGTACCCTCCTATTCTGTTGATTAATAAAATAATATAAAAATAAAATTTTATTCCAAGCGAGTGCTTCAGTTAAATTACTGATTTTCTGGATTGATTTGTTGGTCGATTTTTTCGGTCTTTGCAGAGAGTATTAATGGTTATATTATAATCTGACATGGACCGAAAACATGTTGAGACTTTACGTTGTGGATTATTTTATTTGTAAGAATCATCACAAACTTGCAATTTAAACTTGAACTAGCTTCTCATCATATACTATTATATTACATTATATTAAAACATATCGTATTAAATGTATTTTCCAAAAAAAAACAAATCACGCAACAATCAATATCTTCTGCTCATCATTTAAAATATAAAAGGCGGAGTCATTAGTATATTCTCAGTTGATATATTATTATATATTTGTATTAATAAAATATGATTATACGCTACTTTTTTTAAGCATTTTTTCCATGCGCGAGTAAATGAGGATAATTATAATACATTTCATATAAATCAAATTATCGAACAATAGATAATTATTTCAATTAAATTCACTGCGAACATAAATTTAAATTTAAACAACGTTTGCTTGAAGTTTGTAGGTCGTCAAATATTCATATTCGACCACCTTATTCTAGTCTGAAATGAAAATAAAATAAACTCATCACTTAGACTGAAATACCCCGTTTGTTAACTTTAAATCGGATGGATATTGGACCTAAATAGGTACACTTAAGTACCTAAGAATTTTAAGTATAGTTAAAATTGGGTACCTACCTAAGAGATGAGTAAAATTTTAACCTCTAGCTTTAAGAAATTTTAAAGATGGTCAACAACAACCAAGACCAGTGACTGACTATATTAACCAATATATATTTTAAATTTAAAGCAAAGCAAGGAATGATTTTGTTTTTAATACGAAATAGATAATTGTGTTATTTATTTGATACATTTTTAGTTGACAGTACAAAAATTGAATAGAATATATTATGTCTTTTTAAGAAAATCGATAAAAGTAAAAAGTAAAAATAATAATTTTTTAAAACAATTTTTTTATTGAATAAAAAATAAAAAATAATCTATTAGATAAAATACATCTTTATTTTATATAAATACAATAATAAATTAATTAGGTATTCCTATGTTAATACTTAACAACAACATTTATATATATTTTTGTTTTATATTCAGTAAGAAAATTAAAATATAAAAATATGCTAATTTAAAATTTTGGAAAATAAAGATAAAAAATAAAAAATATTTTATATATTCATGTTAAAAAACTATCTAAAATACTTTTAATCAAGGATATGCTTGTATATACTTGATAAAAATATATTCAAAGAGTATATTAAGGATTACAATATCAGCAACCGGTTGGGAAAAACGGTTTTTCTGGTACTTGGTTTAGGTTACGAATTCCGAATTTTCGGTTACGAATGGTTACTAATCGGTTACTAAGACCTAGTTTGGTTTTGAACTTCCTAAGTAGAATATTTCAATGTGCGGGTGCTGGTATAACGTTACGCCAGCACCCGGTTGGGAAAAATGGTTTTCCTGGTACTTGGTTTAGGTTACGAATTCCAAATTTTCGGTTACGAATGGTTACTAATCGGTTACTAAAGTATGGGACCAAATTCGAAGAAAATCGTTTAGGTTGTGGTGCTAGTGTAATGTACCTGCTTATATATATTTATTTTTTTTTGAATGCTTAAAAAACAAAAACGTTCAGCTTGAGGATTATGATTTGGATCATTATGTTAATTTTCGTAATTTATTCAATTTGATGATTCAATGAATTAAAATGAACATTTGTACATTATATTTTGTTTTCAAAATACATTGGAAATTGACAAACACACACAGTAAAGAGAGTATAATACGGTTGAACGTTTTTCCATGTAAAAATAATCTCTGAAACGATCAGTTTGGTTGTGTTTTTTTGCACACCCAAATAAATTCATATTTTAGATTAGAAAAAAATAAACAATTAAAATGGATGAATAAAACAAAATTCTATTGACTGTTCCAGTGTTCCGACCGAGTAGACATTGCATTGTCACATAGGTACAATATTGCATAATTGATAATATATCATGCAATAATTGATTCTATGATATTCGGAATATAATAATATTATTTCTATCGCAAAAAAACGTATGACTGTAATAATTACTAAATCGTTATGACTTATAAATGTCCAATATTATTATTAGTTCACCGTTATTGTGCTCGAGTGTGTTGCGATTAATACAACAGGCGACAGCATTACTGTATCGGGTATAAATTACTATAAATGACATAGGAAGTCCACGAAATATCAAAATAAGTAAAATAGAAGAAATTCCGTTTTATTTGAGTAAAGATATATTTTATCTTTATTTTTTTTTTTGGAAAGATGAGCGAAAACTAGGCTTGCAAACATTTCTGCAATTTGGTTGAATTAGTTAGTAAATGTGAGTGTTTGAGGAACTCTATGTATTTTTTTTTTTTGTAGACGAACGGATAGAACCTTATGATTCCTTAAGATTAACATTAATTATATTAAATTTGATTCTGTCTTCTTGGTATGTTCATGCATCCTGACATTATATTATTTTGGCTAATGATCGTCAAAGCAAAGCAATAAAATATGGAAACACAAAAGACAATCGGACTAAAGATATATATATATATAACTAGGTAATAAAAAGTAATTAGATTATTCACACCATTTCACGACAGATTTTGAAAAAATGATACAGATATGTACCACATGACGCAATCGTCTACAATAACAAGGTAATTAAAACATCTACACATTCCAGATTCATCACCTAACCAGAATCCGATTCTACATGCCTACAAAACTTAATATGATATTGACACACAAAAAATAATAGAAAACATACAGACCAAATATCAAAAGTCAAAAATATTAACTTACTAACTTAATAATTATTATAACTACTTTATCACATCCCTCGCCATGTAAAACACACGCCTTACTTCAAGTACCATTCAAACGAATCCTTTTCAACCAACGAGTCACAAAACAACCACGCATGAGTACGCCAAGTTACAAGAACATAAAATCACAAATATATACATGTTTTAAGCAAATTACAAGCACAAGTAACATGTGCTTACTTCAACAATAATATACAGCAATAAATATTCGTCAATGCGCGAATTTCAATACGAGCGTGTAAGACGCGCGCCAACAGCTAAACGTCAAGGCCAGGCGATGATATAAGAGGGGACCAAACCAGTTATATAAGGTCAAAGTAAAATCGGAAAATCGTCCAGTCCATCTCCGAGACCAGTCCATCTCCTCAAGCTGAGCAGTGTGTACTAAGGGATGTGATAACCTAACCTAACCTCTATGGGCACAATGCTTCTCTACGACTGCCAGTGCAACATCAGAATTGGAGGAGTACGCAAGACCGACGATATTCAACATCGGACACACACACATTTTCTTTCTATGTTTGTCAAGCGAATAAATCCCTATCATTCGTCATTAATTATTCAAAGTCGAATACAGCACGTATGGGGTCTTATTGGTTCAAAATTCATATTTTATGATTATTTAAAACAAACAAATCATCTTATTATTTATGTTCTACCTATTCAAAATCTGTTTATAATATACATAATATCTATTTACGTTACTTCCTTGAAAGAATAAAATTCAAAATCTCATTTATCCTGTGTGTCCGACTTATAATATAATTATAGTACAATATAGAATATAAATCATCCGGTAATATTCAAAAGAATACGTATATGGACGCGTTCATTGAAATATTTGCGTTATAAATATATTATAAAGAAAAACACATACTCAACAAAAACCCTTAGTATTGAACTTATAATATAAATACAATACAATATTAATAGAATATAAAGCATTCGGTACTATTCGAAAGAATACGTATATAGACGCGTTGTTTGAAGTATTTGTATTTTGAGTATATACTATAACATTCATATACTTGACAAACATCCTAAAATTGCATCCACGACTGACAAACATTATATGCGTGTTCCTTATAAATAAATACTGAGGAATTGTGTACATCAAATAATGACAAGCCATTACAAACAAACACTGAGGTGTTGGATAAAAATCAATAAATTAAAATAAAAAAAAAACATAAATCATTAGTGATATCATAGTAAATACAATAATATAATAATATCATGATATAAATCTCAAATGACATAAGAGATCAGACGTGTAACTGTAGAAGTAAACCCTACATGGTTATTCAAATATTGCAATAATAACGCACATCCAATCACGATCAACCGAGACAACTTCGAAGACACCCAGATCGAGGATTACGTGGTTGCTACAATCAAGGTAAGTGACACCAAATTTATAAGTGCTTAGGTTAAAACGAAATTCTATATCCCATCATAAATATAATAATAACTTGTGGTAGAATAAAGTCACTCACACATACGCACATAGTAGAAATTATATTACAAATATTAAACGTATGAGTCTCAAACAAATACATCCATAAATTTATCACATTCTACTTTCAGCCCACTCCCCGTATAACCCTTCTCATTTTTATTTTTATTTTATTTTCACTACATTTTGTAGCATTTATTAAATAATGTACCGCTATTTGCCAATCCGTCTATTTTTATAAAGTTAACACACCATTTACATATTAAGCTAGTGGTGATGTCCCCGTTCTGGTTTGTTGAGCTCCAAAGTCAAAAACATTGTTTTTGTCTCGTTTTCCGAAGAAAGAATGCAAACAGGTGTGCGCGATTTTTTTCAATTGCTAACTTTCTATATAACATTTGTGTACGTACGTGCAGGATTCACACGAATAGTCATAGAATATAAAAGTAGATATTATCTGTCAGTTGACGAAAACGCACGAGTTTTAGTGGAAGGGGAGAAAAGTTTAATGCCAAGATTTCGTCTTCCAGACATGCTGAGTTCAAATTCGTCAAACGCCACATGATACATACAACGATACTGCAGCGCAGATATTACTTGACAAATATTACATAATTATATTATTATTATTATTATTTATGATTTTACACGTATTTAGGTGGAACTAGAACATTGAGTATTATTCTTAACTTCAGTAGTTAGCATACAGTCTCATATAGCTAAGTGATTTTAGAATTATATTTATAATGATCCAACGGATGTGAGATGTGACAATATCTGGATAAGCGTACTACTTAAAAAAATATAGTTGTTAAGTATAGATGGTAGGTGGGCAAGCTATCGAACGATTGAGCAAGTTGTTTTGATTTTAATCAAACGCTTCAGCCCACCTAATTTTTCACAAATAACTCACCACTGGACCCAAAATATGTACCAAAATAACGTACTAATTGGCTATAATATTTAATACAGAAAATTGCTTTTTGTCTGAGACGCATGTCCAAAGTCATAATTTATAAAAATAATTCCTGTTATTTATCTTTCTGATGTATAACAAAATAAGGGATAGGCAGCTACTCTATTATTTTAAACTAGTTACAACTTATAGTCACATTAATCAGTAATTTAGTTACTATTAAGATACAAGTTGATTAATTATACTTGTTAAATTATTAAAAAAAAATTATGACATCTCTAAATATTTTATTTATATACGGGCTTGAGAGAGAAATTTTATATTATGCAAGCTATAACTAAAACTTAAAAGTATTTCAATTGAAATCTATTGAAACATTTAAAACAAAATACAATAACTTAATAATATATACGGTTATAGTGTTAGAACATAGATGAAAATCATAATATATTACTTATGTAGTTATGTGATTATGGTAAACTATAATATATAACTATGATGATACAAAATATGGAAAACACACTTTGATGCGTACAGTAAGTTATGCACCAATGTAACAAATACTTTATGCTATATTATTATCTAGGCTCTCTTCTTTATGTTTTATGTTATAAACATGATTGAAATTGGCAACATTGGGAAAAATAGGATTCTCGATCGTAATTTACCAGACGGATATGTGCTATAGTTTTTGTTTATTACAAATAAACTACCGTATTTTCCAGTTTTTCCGTGTCGACCTGGAAACCTACTGGTCTTCTTTGGCATATTTGGTGCAGTAAAACAGCTAATTTTTACGGGTGTGTGTGTCATGTTTCAAATTATATTTTAACATCTCGGCGTACATTGTTATAACTATACAGTGCTGACAAATTAATCATCTGAAACTTATATTTATATAATATTATCACTGTAAAAATCATATTTGGTCGGTTTGAACTGCATAAATAATTACTAATCGATTTCGGAAGCGTGCATGGTTTGACGTGTTGGGTATGTTACTTTCAAAAAGTAATAAAGTTACTGTTCTCGTTATATTCGAATAAAAATGACTTTACTTTTTATTGGAAAAGTAACTACATACGTATTACTTTCATGTTATAAAGAAATAATATAAAACAGTCATCAACCGTCATTTGACAGGAAACGATAATCAAATTAGTATAGGTTCGACATTGCTTAAAATATATGTTCAAAATTATAAGTTGATTTTAATTTTACGTTCATACAAATGAGTGAAGTTAATTAATACATCAAACTGGTAACTTAAATTATAAAGTTGAAATTAACTTACATTTTTAACATGTTAATGCTCAGCCTTGAATTCAAAAGGAATTTCCGTTAAATTTTCGTTATTTGCAAACAATTCAATCGAAATTACGTAACGAAGCTCTTCAAACTAACTAACGTTGTTACTCGTTATAGTAAAGCGTGACCTTCATTACGTTACTCAGTTAAGTCACTTAAATTGTATAATATAACATCTTATTGATTTCTGATCTTTCAGTTTCCAATATTCAGAAAAGGTTTGACGAAATTTCAAACATTTGGTTAAGCCATCGGTATAGGTATATACACATATATAAAATATTATAATTCCATTAGGTTTGACATTCAACGTTTAATATTATCAGTAAAGTAAATACAATATGAATATATACTTGTAATATGGTGGAAACTAATCTCGTGAAACTGTCAAAGTTTATGACAATATTAAATCGCTGTGTATATGTACCTATAAATAAACATACTAGTTTCATTAACAGTTTGAAGCGATTAGGCCGGTATAAAAGTCCGTAAACTTATACATAGGTACCTACCAAAACGGCGCTGTAAAAATATATTTTCAATTACTATCTAAATACTTCACATTGCATTTTTAACTGCAATAAATTATTTAAAATGTTTTCAGTGGCTTAATAATATACATGGTTGATAATAAAATTGAGTAACTGTGATTTAAGATATGAAAAATAAGGTCTAACTGATTCAACACGATGTAAAACAAACTTGTTTATAAATCCAAATACATATTTACATTTTAAAATCAAAAAAAGTTAGTATCTACAATTTGATCAGGCATGTGGGTTATTTAAGCTTAAAATTGATAAAAAAAAAAATTTAGAATTTACTTGATATTATAGTACTTTAGAGACCGGCTAAAAATAATCAATAAATGAAACGGACAATGATAAATAAAATATGATAAAAATAATATTGTAAATGACCCTTTCACAAAAAGGAAGGGTAAGGTTAGGTAAGGTACGCAACGCACTTTATTATATAAACAATGTTTATTATAATTCAAACAATATTAAAATAATTAACAAATATTCTTATGAACATTGACTCGACATAAAAATTAATAAAAAATACAAATAATATGATGCGAGTGTGTGCTGTAAGCGGACCGGATACATTCCAGTGGCACAAACACGACAAATATATCAAACACACTAGTGTACTAGACCAGTGCTTCTCAAAGTGGGGGCCGTGACCCTACTATCATTTGGGAGTCATAAAATATTTATTTTATTTAAATTATTTTTTAAGCATTTAAAAAAAAAAACTTAATTATTTGTGACTTAAAATTAAGTGGGTTGATAAGTTATTTAGTTATTAAATAACCAACAATATCACTGTCAATAGTTTATCTGTTTGAAATAGTAAATGTAATTTTAGTGTATAATAATAAAAATTATTAATGATTTCAATTAAGGGGGCCTTCGGGCCTTGACAGTTTTACATTAAATTTAGGTAGCTCCATGACAAAAAAGTTTGAGAAGCACTGTATATTAGACTACAACTAACGTCCGGACGCAGGCCGACAGCATAATCAACATCGGTGTTATCATCTTATCACACTACAATATCAAGGTATTTTTTTTCCTATTCAATAACATAAAAATCCAGAAGGCGCATTTGATGTATTGCCCTTTATAATAATAATACCTATTATTTTGTCACCGCCATCGTCTAAGACTTTTGGAAACGAAAAACCTATTATCACGTGATGAAATTTGCATAAAACGGTTTTAAATTTGAAACCTTGCGGTACCCTTGTCGGCGTGTCGTGTCGCATATTATACCTACCTAACAGATTGTTTTAGGCGTTTCGAAAGTTGCGACAGTTACGTACGCAGGAAATATAAAATATGTAAAAAATATATAAAATGTATATACACAAATACAAATTTGAACATAAGAGTGAAATTTTTTTCACATAAATGCGTAATGTATACGCAATAATATTTTTTTATTTTTAATGAGTGAGGATAATATAGGTACATAAACATCTTATTTTTATTTTTGCTTTGCGTTTCTTTGAAATAAAATAATTTTGGTACCTATATTGTTATCGCTATGACTTACGAGAACCATACCCCCGGTAACTTTTTTTTTACTATTGTACAATGTGAAAATATTTTAATACGTACTTACCTATCTATATTTTTGAAATTTAAGCCTTCCACTTAAATATTTTTGGATCACTACTGTCTATTAAGATGGGCGTTTTTACGAATCTGGTCAAGCTGAAAAAATATCAACGTCTATCGATTATAAATACAATATATGTTTAGAAATTTTTTATGAAGAGGGAACCAATTTCAAGCAAGGAACTTCCCAAAAAAATTCTCTCGACCAGACCTGCAAAATTGTTATAAACACAGTGAAGGTAATTCATATTTATAAAACAAAGAAGTAACATTATAAGGGAAATATTCATAAAATAATTATATCACTTATTAGTTATTATGCATTAGTACCTACACGTCTTAAAAATCGGTAATAAAATTAAAAAAACTTACAGCCATTTTAAAACAATAAAATGTTTAATGTTTTAATCTAAAATTTCAGTTCTAAACTAAACTTTAGTAATACAATTTAGCAATAGAAAAATAAATTATAGAAGTATTTATAAAAATTACCTTACAGAAAAAAAAATTTTATTTTCCAACAATAAACTCCGTGAGAATATGGTTTTCTCCTCACATCAGTAAATAATAATTAACTGATGCAGTCTAATTTAAATTGTGTAAGTCTTAAAATCTTCCTGCACATGTGCATTGTACCTACAAGTTTTATATTTTCACTGAGTTCATCGATTTAAAACTTATTCATTATTTGTATGTAATGTTTAATATGTTAAATAAATAAATAATTAGTTGAAGAAAATTTATATTTTTTCCGTTAAATTACCTTATGTTAATTAAATGTAAAATCATTATAATATTATATAAATACGACAAAGTAAAGTGGATTCAATTAAATTTTATCTTGAGTGTAATGAAAATGCATTAATATTTTCTTATAATTGCATTTAAAAATCATTTTGTGGACACAAAAAACGATATTTATCGTGTATTTTTAAAACTAATGTACAATCAAAATACAATAAAAAGCAAATAAGCAATGAATAAAATATACACTACCTATTTTATTTACAATATTATCATTGAGGTTAAAATGTCAGTTCAATTGCCATCATCGGCATTATTCCAATAATACACTTGCTTGTGTTAAGTGAATATGTGTATAATAATATAATACATAAATATAATTCATAAAAATTTTAAAATTTACTAAATAAGCAAAAACTTAATAGAATTTAATGTTTTCAATACCTCAACTGTTGGCGGATACAGATTTTTTTCTATCAAAAACGTTAGCGGCTTTCGTCTTTTAAATTATAATTTGGTTTGCTTAATGTACCGTAACTCTGTGAAAGTCGAACAAGCGAACTGTGAACGCTTAAAACTTTTATTCGAAAACTATTGGGATTCCGCCTATATGCTCACGTCGTCAAACTCCGTAAACGAATACTCCACGATTCTACCACGTGTATTTCGCTATATGTATACACGATTAATGACTATATATTATTTTAATATCACACTATTTTCTCAGTAATAACAGTATGCTAGGTTACAATTTGTTTGCAAACGCAGACTAACCACTATTGGTCTTGAACGCTTTTCGCCAGGAAATAATAGTCCGTGCCATTTGGTCGATCAATCCCTGTTTTATTATCTGAGACTTAATATTTTCGAGATTTTAATATGGCACACATACAACTACTTAAAATTAATGTATACTCTTGATTTAAACCGGTTGGAAGGTAAATGGACTAAGCTATAAGCGCATGGCAGGGCTAATCCCACAACAGGTCGTTAGTTTCAGTATTGTGCTACACTGCCTACCCTGGTACGCCTACGCGTATGTTAAGTGACTCAGAAGTATTGAACAACCAGCAACACAATTATTATTTTTTGCATTGAATGCATTTTATGTGATTTTTTTTAACCAACATACCTATTTCCTATACATTTCAAATTAATAAGTAACGACTGGTACACGCACAGCGAAAATCGTTATGAAGTTAAATTAATCGTTTAAAACCGTCCTCGATAAATTTTTTTCTCAAAACACTACGATAAGGAAATTAGGACATTTTAAGTATTTCATAACATTAGTAAGGGTATATAATATAAACGATTAAACACAAACCTGAATTATTTAAGATTATTATGAATTTATAAGTTCAAAGCAGGGCTTAAAACCGGTAACCGGTTTGTAACGAAAACCGGTAAAAAACCGTAAATTTGAGAACCGAAAACCGATAACCGCTTTTAGTTTTTGAATGCTGGAAGCGGTTATTGGTTATCGATAATCAAGGTAAATTTCTAAATATTAACAACAAAGCGGTCACCTCGTATTTACAATCCCGGCTTTATAACCAAAACCTATTCCCGACCAAAGAAATTAACGGTTTTTTCGTGGAATTTAATACTTGAATTATGTCATGAATCATGATTACATTATATTTGAATTTAATTTTCCAGCTATTTTTAAATTTTTTCTCCAATTAATTGCCGTCGATTATTGCTTATCTGTTGTAAATATCACATATATATATAGGTATAAGTGTTGGGCTATATATTATAAAATCAGTCATAAACGTCGTCGTTCATGATTATTTTTTTATTGATCTTTGTTTCTTAGAAATATACACATCTATAATGTATCATCATCAGTGCCATAACTTACTGTAGATAGGGAACCTTCCAAATTTAATTTTAAGCAATTTATTTCAAAATGTTTAGGTTTTTATCACATTATGCTTTGTTTTGCATATATTTATAAATAGTTTAGTATTAAATTATGACTAACAGAGCCCAAATCCTCATGGTTCTGCATTTTTTATTTGTAGTGTTTGCTCCAAGGGTCGGTCCGAAGGCTAGCGTAGAATGCTCGATCTGCAGACCTAGGTTTTGGGGTACTGTAATATATAGAATACAACCAAAAGTTCCGTGTCAATCACTCTAAGTGTCATCTTGGAAAGTTATTATATTTAATTTTGGTTTTTTACAATTATAAATAAGAAAATTATAACAATAATATTTTTTTATGAAATTTATTTTTTTGATTTATGAAGATCGCCATTATCTTGATCATTTGTTTTAAACTTTAAAGCAGTTAGAAAAAATAAATAATAAATATTTAAATAAAGTTTTTGATTTTGTAATAATAATAGTTATGTTATCAACCCACGAATGATATGAATATAAACTGTTTTAAAAATATGATTAAAAAATTGAAAAAAATTATTTTTAAAAACCGGTTTTAACCGGTAATCGATTACCAAAAAACCTTATCAACGGTTTTTAAACAATTAACGGTTATCATAGTGTTTGATAAATCTTTAATGGAACGGTTACCAGTTACCAAAATATCAAAATTTAACGATAACCGGTTACCGGTTTTCAAAAATGTTCCTTGCCGGAGCCGATTACCAACTTTATTGATAACGGTCTTAAGCTCTGGTTCAAAGAGTCCATCACTCTGTATTGATTTAACATTATATTATAATATCCGAAGTAAATAATTGTATACGCCAATAAACATATTTTTAATTCATTTCCAAAAAGATAAATATATCATTAATTTTAATAATAATAGCCATTAATTTTTGGTTTTAAAATCGATGCTGGAATTTATTATGAATTTGTACGTAAAATAAAATAACAATATGAAACAATATATTATTTATCTAGGTAAAAATATTGGATATTATACATAAGGAAATTTTTTATTCTGCCAAAAAATACTTTTTGATAAAAGGTAAATAAAATTATATAAGACTCCGCCAACTGTTCGTAATATTTACTTAAAAATTCTTAAATTTAAAAAATATTGATGCGATCATAATTTTTTAACACATTAGGTACATATTATTGTTAAATTATTCAAAACTGTCCATAATAAAATTAATATCATCTTAATACTAAAAATGCAAAATGTATAGTTTTGGATACTATCACGCAACGGACATTGGACAGCGCAGGTGTTTTTCGACGCGTTCATCAAAAAAGTGACTACTGGTGCGTGTTATTACCTTCGATTGGAATTTATTGACATAACAGTGTTTTTAAGCAACTACCTATATTTGTTGTAATTAAATTTAAAATACATTAATTAAATTCAAAACAAAATTAAAAATCGGTAGAATTAATATAAGAACGTTTTAAGCTAATACAATTAACAGGATTCCGTGGGGCCATCTCAATTAATATACAGCAAAGCGAAAGCGGCTTCCCCCTTTTTAAATTATATTATGTACCTAGCGTAAAACAATTTTAAATTATATCGGGTGTCACCTTAAACGTACTATACATTTCTAAACACTATATTATTATATAAATAGTTGGCCGAGTACTTATAAACCAGGCTGGTTTGTAGCTACTAGAAATCTCACACTGGTATTGGTATCCTAAAATATAAATGCCGATTATTACAAAAAAACTACTGGCTTCACAATACTAAGCATTACTTGCTGACGTCAGTATAGATCTTTCCATCCATAGACGCAAACACAATATAATATACACATTATATAGGCGTGTAAGTATTATTATATAATATATATATATATATATATATGTCTGAATACAATTATTACAGTACATTAACGTTTTAAATTAGGATCACATGGCATATTTATTGGCCGTTGTAATAATTAACTGACAAAAGATTTTGTGCGGCATTCGTGAGTTTGTGACAGCTATTTTGACGTAATTATTCATCTATTATAACATAATATAATTTGCCTCCTGAGTTTGTGAATATATCAATCTTGTAGCCAAAGATGACAAGACAAAATGTCAGTTATTATCGTCATAACGTACTTTTGAAATAGATTCTCTTGAGTAAGGCTGTGAATTGTTCAGCAAATTATTATTACCTACTACTTAGGTATATCATTATAATGAATAATAATATTATGCTAGTCTGAATTCGCCGAGTAGGTGGTGGTTGGCCCTAATTGTAGTTCAAAGTTCAATATTTCACTAAATTCTAGGCTTACAATCAATTATCATTCTTATTTATTATTTAATATTAACGTCCATGAACTCGACCCACCCAATTTACATGATACTATCCAAACCAATACCAAATTTAATATTTCTGTGTCTTGTCTGTTTTGCAAGTTACAACTTGCTACAGTAATGTAATAATATGAATGGAATGCAATATTATTTTTAATCTTCACATATCCATTTTAAATGTTTAAATTACAATAATTTAAGGTATGTTAAGAAAGTAATTAAATAATATCGAAAAAATAAAATAAGTAAAAAGTCTTTCTTTTTTTTTTTTGTCATCCATACTTTTAGTTTGAAATTATTCCTATATACTTTCCGATGCACGTCATCTGTAAAGTATATTCGCATGCACAAAGTTAAATTTATATTTTGAGGATGGAGTGAAACATTAATTAATATCATGATTTAAATTTTCTCACCACGTTATTTTATGGAGGAATTTCATGAATAATATTAACTGAATGAATCAATTTAATGTAAATGATTCCAAGTTGCATTTTTTCCAGTAAATTATTCACGTATTGAAAAATGTTTCTAGTGAAAATATAAGATAATTACTATATTTACTTATGTCTTATATCATATACAATTTGTTCACATCACTCACCTCTGATAATAATTTATAATTTTTTTTTTTCTATAAATTCATAACAAATATACATAATTGTTTTAAACAGTAACCATGTATGTACTGATGTTGCAGCTTAATTAAGAAAAAAAAAAAGTAACCATGTAAATTGGCAGCAATGATGAGTTTTATGGTAGTGGAGACAGAGTCTAGATACTGACTGAACAATTACTTAAACTTCGGCTGGCGATTCCGGAATCTATGAATATTGAATATTTATTAAAACAAATTTTAACATTATTTAATTTCCATTTAAATTACCTAACATAACTGTTCGAACTATGTATAGAATAAAAAATTGTATAGTTAGAAGTAAAACAAATACCTATTTTTCAAATTAATTATTTAACGATTCACTATGTTTTATAAATATAAAAACTGATTAAATCAATGCAGATAACCGTTATAAAAGTATTGTATTACCTTTAGAATCTGAGTAGAGCGATGTATTGATTTTACATTGATTTAACGTTTTGGGGCAGTAGAACTACTTCGATTTTCTTCAACAGTATGTTGTTCGATGACAAAGTGAATCTTGTTGGTGCATTTGGGAGGTAAAATTCTCAATAATTTTCATAAGCACCGGGAAAACAACATAAAAGTTAAGGAAAAACGTGAATTTTTATGCAAAATCGATTTTGGTTTTTGGTGTAACTTTAAAACAAATTAACGTTTAAAATGAAATTTTTAATGGTTGTTTTAAAAATGAAAAATCCTTAGTCACAGTTTTTATTTATAAGCATTTAAAGTTAAAATCTTGACAAAATACGGAAATATCACGAAAATTAGCAAATTATTTTGAGTTGATAATTCATAAAAATTTTTCTTTTTAAATCTAAGGTTTAAAAATGTAATACAAGATTATCCATAAGTTTATCTACCTTTATCAAAAAAAAATGTCTACAAGAAAGTCAAATTAAATTTTTATGAGCGTTCGAAATTCATATTTTTATAACATTTGATATTTACTCGATTTCTCATGTAGCGATTTCCTTAGTTTGTTGTAATTCAAAAACGAATGACTGTATATACATAAAAATTTCACTGAATGTTTACATTAGCATTTTCTGTACACGATAAAATTTTGAAAATAATTTGAATTTTTTTGAGCTGTTTACGGACATTGTCAATTTTCAATTTTTTTAGTTTTTTTTTCTATAAATACCAATAATATTTTATTTGTTCGGTAGAAAAACGTGAAAATTGAATGCAAGGCTCCTGATATATTGTTACAATAGCAGTTGAAAAATATTAAAAATACATAAGCACAATTTTTTTTATAAGCATTTAATGTTCAAATTTTGACAAAATTTAATAATTATTTTGTAGTTAAAAATTTATAAAATGTTTAACTTTTATAGCTAAGGATTGAAAATTTAAAACAAGATTCCTCGTAAATATTTTATATTATATAAATTACTTTATTCACCTTAAATCACCAAATATACTTAGAAATATCATAGACTTCCTGACTGTTTTCGCTCAGAATCGTTTTTTTTTGCAATTATATTATATCATTGAATTTAAATTTAACATTATCCATTACAGTTACCCACTTGTAACCTACTATACAGTAGAGCGACATCCATTTACCCACTTTTTTTTATTTTTGTTCAAAAACACGGGAACGGGTGGTAACTTTTTATCACAATACTGATTATTTATATTTCCTAGGTATTTACTTGAAAAATACAATTTCAAAAATAATATTTTTACTATAAGCTTTAAAGTGTAATATATCTTTGAAAATATAAAAAAAGTTTATTTAAACATTTATTCTGGCGATTAATATCAATCATGTGGGCTTAATCATTAGTTAAGTTTCTCAGGGTCTCGACAATTTTTTTTTAACATTTCAGTTTGTGTGTTTATATCAATCCAATCTTTTTTTATTATTTACGGTATTATAATGGTTTTTACCAATTAAAAGTTGAACATTTGTTTGCATTTCATTGTATAGATACACTCATAAAAATAAAACCTGCATTCAAATACGTTTAAATACATTCAAAAACAAAATACAAACAGTTTAAATGTATAATTAAATGGAAATTTTGCGGGGAAAAAATTGATCCTTTTATTGTTATCGTATGAACTTTAAAAGTAGGTTGAGACTATGATAGGTATTAATTTAAATCTAATAAGACCAAACAAATTAAACGCTTTAATCAGTAATTACATTCCCAAGTGAAAATAACAAGCTTCTTGAGTTTCAATCATAATATGTATTTACGTTAAGCTACAGAATTCAATAAACGAGTTTTCTAAAACCCATTTTAATATCCCTTATCTATGATGTAATACCTAAGATATTTTCATAATGAAAATCATAGTTCAATACTTTTTTACATACATTTGTACTATAAAGCATATTATTTTAATAAAGATATTATATTTTTGAAATAATGAGTTAACTGTGATTTTCTAAGTAATATCATGCTCGCCAAAGTATTTCTTTTTTAGCCAAAAATCTCGACAGTAATATTACGATTAATACTTTAATGAATGCATCTTTTTTCAACGCGTCATTTTATGTTTTTGATATCATTTTAAAATGTCACATTATACCTATTACAATAAGTTGACTTTCTGAAAGTACTTAGCTACCAACTGTAAAATATTATAATATATAAATAAACTGCAACTACGATTAAAAATGTATCAGCAGATCTATTATTTAATTTTAAGCAGATATAGTTAATTTCTTTATTTTCTCGTTTTTTGATCTCAATTTTACAATGGCAACAACATTGATGTAAAATGTAAAATAGTTTAATACCCAGAACGCCAAAGTTCTCTTCGAATTTGTTGTTCGCTTATTATTTGGGAAATAAATATAATCATCCAAAAAGTAAGATGATATTCTATATTATTCTATACTATTCTAACTATTTCTAAATTATTATTTTTTGATAACATTTGTCTTGTACTTATGTCCTACTCATTATAATATTATAATTTATACCATATTCAATTTATTCAATAAAAAACTATACAAACAAAAGTAAACTAATTATAAACTATTGAAAAATTGTTATTATAAAAGTAAAATTAATTAAAATAATAAATTAGGTACTAAATTAGAAAAAATTATATTAAGTATTAGTTTTTTTTCAAATTTCACGAAACGTTTGGAACAACGTCGTTGATTAATTTTCTTGAGATTTTACATGGAAATTATAAGTAATTTACTTTGAAATTAAAGTGCCTTTTATAGAAATGTTTTGCAACATTTAATATTAACTACTGATTATGTTTAACGGACGCTTATAATATTAATTATCTCAGAGAATAATCGTGCCCCCATCAAAATCTTGAAAATTAATTTTATGGTTAATTTAAAGAAACTAATTTGACTATAAAAGTAATATCAGCAAAACTACATTATGCTATAATAATTTCAAAGTATTTAAAATTATCGAATGAAACGAACACATAAATACCACTTACCATTAGTATATTATAGTGGAATATTGAATTTGAGGTTTTTAAAAGGCCTCACTGATTATATTGTTTTTTAAACGTTTGTTAATAATAAAAAAATCCACTGTTATGTAATATTTTTAATTCAGCATAAACATGACGTATTTTATATCATTCATTATAAAACTTAATTTTGAAATGTTGAATATTATTATACAATACTTTATACACACTGTGCAATTAGAAAATCATATCATTAATATTCTATTTGTTCTGTTTTTTACTCGTAATTATTTGATTTGCTTTGTAATGCATTATTATTCTTTCATCCAATATCCAGACATTTATTACTGATTATTTTGGAAAGTACTGAATAACTATCTGTCTTATTGTGCTGAAGTATTCACAGACCGTAAATAGTATTTTAATAAATAAAAATAAAAAGTTACGTAATCGCGTTAAGAATTCGCTAACCATAATTTTTCATTACACTTAATTAGTTTCCTAAATATTATATTTTGTTTATTCTGAAGCCAATTAGTTGTTTTCTTTTTTAGACTATAGAAGGAATGAATTTTTTTTTTTTGAAGTCTTTTGGTAGCATATTATATATTTTTAGTTCTATGTATAAGTAAGAAGTCTGTGTTAGTTTTATGTGCATTAAAGGTACAGTAATATCTGATGATTGTCTTGTGTTATACAACCATGTTCAATACTAGAATTTGGGTTACATTTAATTATATAAATTAATGATGCTTTGTACAACATTTTTTTATTGGCAGTACGTTAATTATTTTTCTGTACAGATATTCTGTTTGAATCATTTTTAATACTGTGTTTTTTATTATTTTTAATGGAATTAGTGTTGTATCGTAGGTACCATCTTAAATAGAAATTTTCTTAATTTATAGTAAATTAGCTAAGTTTTTGAAAAATAAATTATTTTCTTAGTTTAATTATTGTCTGTATTAAGGGGTCATACCATTTAAGGTTATGGCACATTTTAATACCTAAATATTTACAGGATTTTATTATTTTTAATGAAATTTTACATATTATTGTACATGATTTTAGATTTAATCATTCATTTTCGTGAATACACAGACTGGAAATTGTTGTTTGGTTAGAATTAGTTATACAGTGTGGTCCATAATATGATATTGTTAAGTAAATAAATTAAATTTTTTTAAACAAATTAGTAGGTTTATTGTAAAAAAAAAAACCACAGATATATATAATATTTGTTGTATTGTTTATTGTTGTCATAGACATTATAATATAAATATGTCTATAGTTATTGTATATTATATCAATGAAAAGTGTTTTCATAGTTTTAAAAGTCTTATCAGTATATGATTTACTTTAAATATTTGATTATATATAGATCATTAAATTTAGCCAATTTGGTGTCCAATAATTTCTCGATTTGCTTTAATTATTTTTCCGCTTTCCTCTTCCTGTGTATAGTAGGTACCTATCATTTATTATTTTACTATAGGTTTCATTTTTCATGTTGAATTTGCCTTAGCAATTTCGTAATTGTGTGCTTTAAATTGTAACGTCACTAAATGTCGATGAGCCTCTTATCATAATAATAAATTCCAAATACTCCATATTACATACGTCAAACCCAGCAAAAGTTTCATCACAAGCAATATTTATTTACAATATTATGAGTTAACTAATAATATTATCACCAACATTATTATGCGTTTACTCCCCCCGGTTCCCCCATGCTCTTGCTGTCAGTCACCTTATACTTAATTTGTGTAGATAATTTTATGACAAGATAAGGTACCTACTCGACTATCGACACTTCTGTCTAGCTTGACTGTAACGTACCTGTGGTAGCTTGTTTAACATTATATTGATTGATTACCGAAATATGTAAGGTCAGGTTAAGTTAGGTTTTACTATTTTAGAACCATAACTTATAGGTACCTACCACGATTATGTAGTCAAGATATTATCTTTTTTTACGTCGTTATACCAGGGCAATCGATCTCTATTTGTAATGATTATTAAATTATTTTAAAATTTCCAATTAATTGAGATTATTATATTATTATTTTAGTCTTTAGATAATTTTAAATTGTCCATGCCTAAGTTGCTCGTCGTAATACCCGGGTTAAAATAAAATGAAATACCTACTTATGATAAAATATAATAAACAAAGTGTTTTTTTGTGAAAATATACAAATCTTTTGTTTAAACAAAACAATATTAATCTGGTAATATGAGTTTCTTAAAAATGTTTAGTATTAAATTGAATGTTTTAGTGTGTACTAAGACGTATAATTGTATAAATATATCGTTACAGCGACTACTTTTCTCATATTTTGTCGAACTTAAGGCGTTATCTAGCGGATTATTTGAATCAAGTTGGTACGAGCATATTTAAATAGAGTGCGCTTCGTTGTTTGTGAAACAATTCAAACAAACTCGCGATATAGAATACGTTCCAATATATTAAATTAATATAGTTTTACGTAGTTTTTCTTAGTCCTAACATTTTCAGTTCAAACCTAGTCACGATAGTTATTGTTTGGTCATATTGTTATATTATGTCGAACGAGAAAAATAAATCTCTATCCTAAACATTTAACTATGGTAAGTATTATTTTTTTACGATTACATGCATTTTATTTACGTTTTATTTAAACGATAGCTTAAACATCCAATGAGCGATGCTGCATAACTAATTTTTACTCAACCTATAAGACGTTAAAAACATTTTTATATTTTGATAGTTATTTTTAAAACGTTTCGAAGACAGTAATGTGTAACTGTAGTCTGTAAGCCTGTAGGTACCTACCTAATTAACGTAATATATGTTTTTAAGCTGGATACATGATCAAATGTTCCTGACCGATTTTTCGTAAGGTTTTCGTGTTTGTAGTTACTTATAATTAACAATAACACATATAACTATAATTTATGACTCATAGATTTCCCTTGTAGAAGAAAAATATCAAGTGCTATGGTTTTCATATATTATCATTGTACATATTATGTTTTTTATGATGTAATTGATACTACAAAATATATAATATGTAGATATGAGTGCGTACAATATTTGATTTTTTTTATTTTTTATACCTCGTTGATTTTTTGACTAACTTGTTTCCAATTAAGCAGTTTAATATAATGTCCAATTGTTTCATAATACTAAGCGATGTCATATGTCCCTATATGGATATATTAATTATTTTAGATCACAATAATGTATCAATATATACTTAAAGTATATACGTAATATTGAAATTTGTAGACATTGCAGTCGCATACAGCCATATATAGGTATAATAGGTACACATAGTTAATAATATTTTCCTTTATAAGTACCCAACTATCGAAATTTTAAGTTTAAATCTCCTTCCCTCATCCAAACTTCGAGTAGGCACCTTCTACTATACTGGCAAATTGCAGTAAAAAATATAATATACTAAAAAAATAAATACTTCTCGTATTTATAAAATCCATCAAATTACCTACTCGTATAAGACTGAATATAAGTGTACGTGAGTGTGAGACGTATTTCTATAATTCCGTGTACGATGGTCCTGAAACGGATGTAAAATGTACAATTAAAATCTCTCGATTCACATTCGTACCCGTGTGAAATATGTATGTATAAGGGTGAAAAGTGAAAACACACATATTGGAGCATTAAGTTCGAGGCACCGGATGGTAGTAGAAATGTTAGGTAAGTTTCCGGGTTCAAGCTTGGTGAAATAATTCTGACGTACCTACAAATCTTATGCGAAAGTACTTCCTTTTTGGAAATCGAAAACGTTTACTAGAAATTAATAATTTCCTGTCGGAATTTTATCGTTATTATGTGTGCATAACATTGAGACTTACATCTCGTTTGAAGTTCACGATTTTTATTTATAAAACTTATATTGGCATCCAAAAAATGTTTAACTAAAATCGTAGTAAAAGTCTGATATTGGTTGTATTATTTACATATTATTACTTATAAGGTATTATTAATTAATAACGATAAACATATAATATATTATTTTATACGTTGTGATTTGTGAGTGATCTAGTTTTCTTGTGTATGACTCAGGTACGTATTACTTATTTTACTGGGAGTGGTTCCATACAATTATTATTTAAAGTTTTCAAATGTAAATTAATGTATTATAGTAAGAATAATAAGCCACGGCAATTCCAATATTTAAATTTCTCTAGTAAATGATTTGATTTATTTTTTTAAATATATTATGTATAGTATAAAAATGTATATTTAATATCAGACCAGGCATATTGGGAATAAAATAGGCGTTTATCAATATTTCCTTAACAAATACTACAAATATTTAAAAAGGGAATTTTAATATTTGACGTATCATCTAAGACATTGCCTGAAACACTTTGTATTATTTATACTAAATACTTAATAGTTATAAGTTTTAAGAGACGTTACTGGCTTGTTCCAAATTTAGTCAACCAATACATCCTTTCAAACTCGCAATAAGTAACAACGAATATGGTGCAGTTACTTATTTTTCATTCAATAAAATATGAGTAGGTACTCTAATAGGTACATAAGTAATATGAGTGGTCATATTATGAGTAATACATGAGTATGTAATCCGTATTTTTTGAGTGGGTTAAAAAAAGTACAAACAATTCAAATTATTTCTTGGTATATAAACCTGTGCTATTTCAGTAAAAAAAAAAAAACGAACCTTACAGTAATATTTAAAGAATGCAAATGGATTCAATATGCGTTACAAAGTTTTTTGGTGTGCCAATTACAAAACACACTAAAGTTTTGTTTTGGGTAAGTTTTTCGCTGTCAAAGTATTGCGATTGTAAATCAGACCACAAACTTATGCCAACGTCTTAAATAAACCTTCTGTGTTAAATTAAAACTAAGAAATTAAATCTTACTGTATTTATAATATACCTAACCATATTATACCTCATACGTGGTATATAGTATTTTAGCCTTTTGCCAATTTTAAATACAATTAAAACTTCAGTTGAAATTAAAATACTATGAAATAATTTCGTATACCTACCGATCAAATTATTTACTTTTCTTTCAAATGATTGTTATTTAAAAGCTTACTAAGTTTACTAGATTAGACTTTTATTATAATTGGTTTAAGTATATATTATATTATAATAATTGAAATCAAATTGTTCGAACCAGTAGGTAGGTAACCAATAGAGTAATGGTTATCACTGAATAATTAAAATAGAAACCATGTAATTACCTCACAAACACATAAAATATATATTTTTAATACCATGGTACATAAAAATGACCTTTTGTTAATGTTCTATTGTCCGACTTATACTCTGATTTATCTGCACAGTTATGAACCGCAGAGAAGACCTATTATACAAATATGCTGGTATAATTAAAAATTGCCACGGAAAAGAAAATAATATTGAATTGCTACCTTTGCATTCTAAAACGATGAATGACGAATGTCAAATATTATTATATAATGAATCGAACAACATTATTGAAATGTGATGAAATTAATGATAATTTGTTGCATATATAATTTACTATAGGTGCTACATACAAAAAACTGTTTTTTTTTTATTATGATGTGCATCTAATACTGTAAACACAATATAGAAGTTTTTGACATACCTATATCCAGTAACACAATTTAATTTACACCACGACCCAATTAAACTACCCACAACGATGTAATGCTAATTTATGTTATGGTATAGATTGATTAACTTTTTCATATTATTATTTTTAATTTAATTGTCACGTTTATTTCCCTGTGCAACGCACACACGTTTATACGCACAATTTGGCATTAGTGAATATCGTTTTATAACTCATTCGATGAATGAGTGAAATAAATTAAGGAATTAATTTAAATAGGAATTTCAAACCATTTAAACTTTAAAGAAAATTATATTATACGATATTATTTCCGGTTGTCTTCCCTATAATATTTTAATCGAACCGAGTAAAACGCAAACAAATCACGTACCATAAACTTGTCACGATATTATTTTTCGTTGGAATGATTATAGCCTTCTTCCCATCACACTATTTATGATAAAATTAAATATTTCATACTTACAATTAAATTTATACATAAGAAGAAAAATGGTTTGTATTTAAGAAACATAAATAACACCCGGACAGTGGATGCAGTGTTATAATAGACTTCTCGCTTCACTTAATTTGCCTATAAAGAAAAATAAATGGCCCGAATGAATATCGTGATTGCCAAGTTTGAATAAAATTCCCCCATGCCCCTCGTCAATGGTTAAACGACGTTATTAAAAACTTTTGTGTACGTATGTGTTAATATATTATTTATAACTATCAAACGGCTGCAGCTTGCTCAACGTTATCGATCTGACTTTTTAACCTTTGGGGTGAACAGAGTTAATAATATTATAATCACATTATGTGTTTGGAATTCGATTAATATCTCGCTAATAAAATACATATACTATTCGTCACCAACCTAATACTACCGTACTAGTCCGTACCTACTGTAATGATATATAATATATATATCATATGTAATAATTACTTTCTTATCAAACGACATTTAAATTTAAAGATCATATACATTATAATATTATACCTACAATTAAATTAAGATATCAAATTATATTCATTACAGTAAATTAGTACATTACTATAGTTCACATCAATTTATTTATAATAACTTTAATTAATAACATTTAGAATTAAGACAATAAATGAAATGCTAGATTAGATACAATTATAGTTATACGTACAAAAATGCACAAAAAATATCAGGTATATAAGGTATATAAGGTGGTTTCTTATTATTTAGAAATATTTGTCTTATAATTAATTCGTTAACTATAATCTCGACAAAGAAGTCTTCATAAGGATCAAAAAGGAATATGTCAATTTATAACATAACTCAGTAGTTAATGATTGTATTAGTGGCGGTAACCGTTTACGGTTATTTCCTGTCATTTTTCCTAATCATTACACTGCTTAGTTCATTCTCGTTTTCAGGAGTCAGCAGAACATTTTAATTTTCTAATTTGTCCAAACACTGGTAGCCAGGAACCCAGCGTCCGACGATTGTTTCTAAAATATAACAGTGGCAGCAGTATCGACGAAATGATATTACCTGCGGTGGTGTGTTTAAGGAGGAAGGGTTACAATTTCACAGGACAGACGTTTTTCGGGGCAAAAAATGTGATCGGGTGATCCCTCAAAAATTGTTGTAAGGTACCTATATATATAACATATTTTACGGAATGATCAAATATAAAAGAATTATTATAACGTGATATTATACTACATAAATCATAATATATTACAACAATATTGAATTCAGTATATTTTTCGTGTGGTCCTACTTCAAATATTTCAGCGGAACGCTCATTCAGTAGGTTCTGAAATCATATATCTATTAGTTCGTCGATGAATAAAAGTCGTTTAAATTCGTCGGCAATACTAAACCATTAAAAGTTATATGATGAAATAATTGAGGATTTTCCGAAACAAAAAGGCCCGTCTAAAATATAATTTAGCTTTTCTTTATTATAACATCAGTACAACACTCTTAAGTTGTTTAAGTATAATATATTTTCCAATATTCTTACATAATTATACGTTATATATGTTACAGAATTAGAACATATATTATAATAAACTGCGTGAGAACTGCAGAGGACATATTTGTGACATGTCCCCTGCATGTGAAAAACGTGTGCCCGAGGTGGCAGCTATAAGGCGCCAAGCCATCAAACTCCTATGTACCTACCTATGTATATATAATGTATATGCTGAACAGTTTTATCGATATCACTAATCACAATCGATCGCTAGTATAAACACACGCACACACTCAACGTATCAATCTTTTACATGCGATCGACACCACGTCGTTTTAAAACGTATAATTATGCAATCGCAGCGGAAACGGCGTTTCCGGAGACACGTTCGGCGACGGCCATCGGTGCGTATTTGATGCATTTAAAAAAAAAAATTATGCGCGAAAAAAACTCGAACGAAAAACGCTCCAAACCACCGCCACCACCGCCGGAAGATTTATACGCGTGCCGGAAAAATACGATCGTGTCACAACTGCCGCCGACAATAAGTTATCAGACGACCGGAAATAATAGTACACACCAGCACACACTCACACGCCAACTCGAACAATATGTGTATACGTGTCACACACTATATTTACGCGTGTACGAGCTAAATAGGACCAGCTGTGGTAGTTCCAATAACATTCATCATGTGATATATATATATATATATATATTATTATTATTCTAACCAAACCCGCGCACACGCCACTGCACACACACGCCACGGCCCTTGTCCGACGGACACACGCCACAGCCGCCACTGTGTTCGCGTACGTTTTTTTATTTTTTCGTTATTAATATTATTTTGTTTTGTTGCTGTTTTGTTTTTTGCCGTTTCCCTAAGCGCAAACACGCGCGCTTGCGGTTTTATACGACCGCCGCCGCCGTCACATTTTGAGTTTTTCACTCCGGGACACCGAATAATAATCGTCTCTCCGTGGACAGAACAACCGCGGCGAGTGTCAAAACATCCCCCGACAGCTTGCCGAGGTTCTCAGTAGGTACCCTGATCCTCCAGTAAACGATCGCAATCGCTAACGCAATTTTTCAACGACTTCGTCGAATTTTAAATTTCAGCGATGTGTCCGGTTTTTTATTATTATTATTATTATGCATATATTATGATTTCCATTGTCACGTCAAATTATATTATTTCAGTCGGATCGTCGTTCGTCGCGCAACACGATATGTCGTTTACAGTACCACGTTTTAACAAAAAGAAAATACGAAATAGAAATAATAAAACTTTAGTTAAAATTATTCACTTTTTTAGTATATTTGTAACTGATAATAACACTACTCCTTTACCACGATAATAAATTATAATATGAATCAGAGGTGAATAATGGGATGAATTCCGAATGCACTCTGAGCGTTAATACATTATATTATATTATACTATATTACTATAATATAGTCTACGTAGAGAAGCGTTTTATTTTCCCGGTATAGTGGGTGGTTGTAGACGGGGTGAGAGTGAAATTGGGTTGCGAGATTTTCGAGATTTTTGGGAGGCTAATCCCACCCCGTCATCTACACTGTAGGTACCCACTCATGCAGACTACTTTCGTATACCGTCGAAGCGCGTTGCAAGTGGACCCTATTAATGCATTCGCACGCGGTTTTTACGAAACACTTATTTTAACGCCTCTCCGAAAGCAGAATAAAATTCGTTACAATAATAATATTAGGTATTTATTATGGAAGGGTTTTCATTTATGCCACCTGAATGCATCCGATCGCTGCGCACATGGAAGCGATTCTTTGTAATACGATTCTTGTACTATTATTATAATTTGGTATACAATATAATATTGTTGTATAGAACGATGACGTTTAATATTATAATATTTAAAATGTGTTTGTGTGTATCTTTCCCTTAGCCTACTCCGTGTCGTTGGGTTTTTTTTTTATAAATCAAAACATTTTAAAGATCCCTTGACGTACAGAATTTAAGCATCGAGTCATCCCTGACAGGACGATAGACAATTATAGATTTAAACTGTAGAATTAAACTTAATCCGTATAAAAAAAAAAAAATACCTAAGCCCATTGTTCGTTCAAACGTCGAATATGGCATTGTATTGCCATAACGGAAATTTTATTAATATTAATTTACAGTGGGCCTGTAATAATATCATACTACTTACTATTCGCAGATTTTGTTGTCATAATATAATATATGTTGAAAATCGTGTAAAATTAAAGTGTTCACCAACCTGCACCTGAAAATAAAAAAAATCCACAGTTAAAATACAATACATTGTTTTAATGATGACATCTTACTATAAATTGATAACATCTACAAAGAGAGGCAGATACCATCTTAAAATTCATAAAATAGTATATAATATTTATAACTACTTAGTACTAATGTTCATATTTTGATAAATAATATAATCGTACGTAAAAAAAAATATTTTATAATATAATATACAACTCTGCAAATATTTTATAGTATATCAGGTACCCATTATCATAAAGGTTTAAAACTGTATTTCTTATAGGTTCTCTATATTATTATCTATTCAAATAAATATTTATAAATTCAACTTATATAAACCGATCGTTACAATTAGTGAAGATTCTAATCAGTCTTTTGGTCTTTTTTGGTTAATCTCAGACTAACTTATAAGTTAACCATAGTTTCTGAAAAAAAAAAAAAATTAACCGATTATTGGGAAGTTAGCATTTATGTTATGAAATGAATTTTTTTTTTGTGGCTGACTCAAGATGATTACGATTTTATATTTATTCTGTTGAGTGAAAAGCATTATAAATTATAATGGTTTCAAAAATGAACAGTCTGTGGTTCACAAGCCAAAGCCATGATATTTGGTATTCAGACTTACTGACATCTCTTCGGGGCTTAGTCCATAGCTGTAGCAGTAAACAGGGTGACGAATTTATGTCATTCATATTTCTTAGTGTAATATAGCTTAGACATTTATGTAAAAAAAAAAACATTGCATATGTTTTAAGAGCTTTATAGAAACACTGTTGAATAATAACTTATTTTGTTTTTAAAATGTACACTTATCTACACAACTCGGGGTTCACGATGACGGAGTGAAAAAATAAGAAAAAGTAGAAAAACGTGTAACACGCAGAATTGAATGACTTTTTGCGTCCCCTGGGTGTTCCAAACTTTTGGTCCCGAGACGACTTGCTCAGACGACCTGTGCGCTGTTCGAACATAAAAAAAATCGAGAACTCTGATGCCTGAAACTACCGAAATAGTTATCGATAAAAAACACAAGAAAAACAAACATTGATGGGTGCGGCAGAAAAGAATTCCAGAAAATTGTCCTCCCGTGACAGGTCGAAGGAGTGATAAAAATAATCCTCACCAAAGCTAACCTCCGGACATGGGATTACGGCACGGTGCCCGTCTTTTTGTGACATCGTTTCCATTTCTTTCTTCCATCGAACCGGAACACAAAAAAACCTAAATAGCATATCTCCGCCTCGTTCATATTCAACTCTAAATCGACCTTTTTTTTTTTTGTGAATAAGCTATATATCAATATATAATAAGCCCTTAACACAAGTTACACAAGCATTCGTTCACTTTCTATGTATGGTCATTTTTTCTTTCATACGTAACTATAAAAGAGAACCATTATAGAATAACTTTATGCAAAAGATAAAAACTCAATTAATCATCGATAATCGTATGTATGGTAGATGGTTATCCAAATGGATGTAGGTAGTTCTACATTAGAAGTATTATATTATATGTATGTAATGGAATTCAAGATATTCCAAAGCAAGTATTGAGAGTTATTAGAATATTGTTTTTGAATTGAGTTTTTTTGTTTTAATTACTTTGTTTATAATATTGGAAAAATGTGTACCTACATGGTTTTATATACGAAGTTTGCTATTTTAAATTGTATAGTAAATTATACACTAAAACCGAAACACGATGAAAATACAGATCTATTTATATATGTTTTGATGGAATCAGTATAATACATCGATACACAGATAATTAATAAGAACTTTAGGCTGTAGATTGTTTTTCGTTATAATTTATAATTAAATAAAATCTTTTGTGTAATATTATACTTAACAACGATAAACAAAATATATAATATTATATCGTAAAACAAAAACCATAACGCAAAACGTAATTTATAGAATATCATTAAACGAAAAATAACACAAAACGTAATTTATAGAATATCATTGAACAAAAAATAACGCAAAACTAAATATTTTAAAATCTATTTATTTAAAAGGTCTGTTGGTTTCGTCGAAACATTTATTTCATGCAAAGAATCTAAGAATTGATTATATTATATTCCATATCCGGGTCATTACCTACCCGCATTTGTTATTATTATTAAATTTAATAGGTATTAACACAATTTTAAATAACGATAAACACAAAACTTGTGTGACGTTTTAATTGTAAATAACATAAAACGTATTTTTTTTTCAAATGAAATGCATGCACTGGTCTACAATAAGGCCTAGTCGAATAAACATTTTTTGATATTGTTAACAAAATTTAATAGACATCGGTAATGGGCCACCAATTTATAATTAAGGGACCATTGGCTCATTATTGATTCATCAAATATTCAGTGATTGCATATTCAACCTGGCATAAGTATTATATACCTAGTATTATATAGTTTTATATATCTATAAATTATAATTAAACATTAGATAGATCATTACGAAAAGTATATTATAGCACAAGTAGGTAACCGCGTTCACGGTTTTTATGTTATTCCCATTATATTATTTTACACGAACCTGCTGTATAATACATATACCATGTATACCGTGTTTTCGGGGAGAATATGAGAGGCTAGTATATGCTTTTAAGTGTAGTTTGGGGGTTGAACTTTTGAAAATTAAATAAGAAAGTATTTCTTAATCACCTAAAGATATTACATTTTTAATGCATTCAAGTGATTAAAAAACATATTATAATGGAATACTCTTTGTAAGATACAGATGGAAAAAAATCCTTTCTATATTTTTATATAATATAACCTATACTATGGGCTAAAATAAACATGGTAAATTGAGGGAGACTATAGCCCCCTTAGTCCGGTTATAGTCTTATAACGGTGGTGCATCGGCTGAAACACACACGAGAATACCATATCCGTGTCACCAGTGGTAGATTTCAACATTTATTTTTATTTTTTTATGGGGGGCGGGGGAGTGTGTCCTGAAAAAAATATATTTCATAGGTACCTATTATTTATTATTTTTATAAGTATATAATTATTGAAAAATTAAAATCCGCCACTGCGTGTCACAAGTCGTTGACCGATAACGACTAACTGGTGGCACGCCGGAGGACACATACGGGCTGGATCTTGGATGTATTATTATAATCGAAGGGTTGGATTAACATAGGTTAAGTTAGGCTATCATACTATTATGAGTTTGCGCACGTCTCATTTA
The DNA here is from genome assembly GCA_008086715.1 of Sitobion miscanthi. Lineage (NCBI taxonomy): Eukaryota > Metazoa > Arthropoda > Insecta > Hemiptera > Aphididae > Sitobion > Sitobion miscanthi. Next base: position 8,602,809 of record CM017803.1, read on the forward strand.
TGGGTATGCCAAAATTGTATAATGACTGTATGCACAATATACGAGCATCAATTATGATTTTTTAGTTGACACGAACATTATCGAAAAATTCTAGGTGATCACTAAGTAAATACATGTATAAATTAAGAGTTTAAAAAAAAAGGCAAAGTTAAATTGTTAGGAATACCGTCACATTGGTGTGTGTGACATGAACAAAACATGTTGTTCGAAGTAGTTTCAAACATTTTTCCATGCATAATACATGACATAAGTGCAGTGTTCTTTTGAAATTTGACATAACTATGGTACCCCGGGTTTTATTCTATTCAAGTCGACTATTGCTCGTTTTCGTTAACAAATATTGTATTTCTGCCTAAATTCTGCTAAAGGGGTGTTTAAAAAATAGTTTTTAAGTGAGTATTTGAGATTTTTGTGTTTTATTGATTTTGATTTTACAGACTTTTCTCTACTTCACGTCATGTTAAAATTGTTGTTTCGTGAAATTCTGATCATCTTGTGTTCTTTTTCATGCACACATAACACGTTATGTATAGAGAAGCTCCATGCTCACAAACTTGCTCATATTTTATCGTTTACGGGCGTGCAATCATATGACAGCTGTGTGTACAATACACCCGTATAGGTATGCATCAATTACGATTTTTTAGTAGACACGAACATTGTGCTCATCCTGAAAGAGGCGTGTTACCGAAACGTTCCAGGCGATCGCCGTGTAGAGTAACCTATATCCATACACACATTTAGAGTTAACGAGGTGGTTTTTGGTACGGGTTTCATCCCCCGTGACACCGGAACCGCCGAAAAAATATCTTTATTGTTTTTCTGAGCCAAAATATAAATAAATAAATAAAGGTTCACGTGACGGACAAATCGAGTGAACCACGACCGGCCGTCGAAGTATTTTTTGCAGTAATGTCATCACATTATTTGTGTTGAACGCAGCAAGGAAACTATATAATATGTATTGCCGGTAGAGCCATGCCGTGCCACGATGGGACTGCTTTTTTTTTTTTTTCATTTTTTTGTCGGAAAGCAAACATTGCTACGGTCGGAAAATGTACTTTAATATTTTTGAGTGCGTCGTAACTCGATTGAAAATCACATGCAAATCATTGAAAGACACGCGGAAAATATTCCTAATAATAATGTATTATGCTATTGTTATTTTTCCGAATGCATTTTTTAAGTACCTACCTAATATAAACATTATTATTGTAATTTTCAGTGAAAAAAAAAAATAAAAAATCAATAAGTACATCTTTGTGGATTTGTTTTACGTAAATAAATCATTTATAAAATAACTATTTAATACATTTTTTTCTCCGCATCAAATAATGCTCTTATAATCTAAGTACCTTCATGCCTAATATCGATTTAACTACACTCTACAGCATTATCAATATTTATTTTAATAGGAAATTAATAAGATTATGTTAAAGAACAAAAAATATGCTACTTATTTTTATGTTCTTTTATAATAGGAATAATAAAAGTTTAAACTTTTAAATCAATTATTTTAAAAACACTTCACCAAAATTTGATTTGTAAACTTTTTTTATCATTTATACAAACAACTTAACTACAGAATGCAACAGAAATACCTGTCAAATAAAAATTAAAAATTAAAACTAGTTGAACGTATGACAAAAATTATGTAAATTATATGGGTAATAAATAATTAAAAAAATATACTTAGGTATACCAGGAAATTTCCAAAAAGAATATTTTGAAACATTTTATAACGCTACAAATTAATTTTCTCCAAAAAAATATTGAAATTTTAAAAACTGTAAAAATAAACTATTTTACTTGAATAAATGTTTTACTATAAAAATTATCCAACAATTAGATTTACAAATTCACTATTTTCAATTTTTCCAAAAAATATTTAATTTTTTTATTTTAAAGATTATAAAATAAAAAGAACAATAAACTGTATATTTTGTAACGCAAGTGTCTATAAATTATAATATATAGCTATACTTATATAAATATATAAAAACTTTCAAATATTGATTAGCACAAACATTATTTCATTTGTCTGGGATTTTAGTTTTACCTTTTGTATTAAAATTATAAGTTTAAATTTCATAGACATTTGCTTTTTAATTCTATCGATCTAAAATGAAGAAAACCGCAAAGGAAACTATGTTAGCCTTAAGTTAAATTATACTACATAGAATAAAATACGTAACACTTATTTAATATATTTTTGACTTTTGAGTGTGTTTTTTTACTTATTTTCGTTTGTATAACTTTGTTTTACAAAAATCAACCAGCATTTTAAAACTTAAATATTTTAAAGGGTGATTATTTATTTTAAAATACTTTTCATGCTAAGGTGGCACATTTTGTTTTTTCTAGTAATGTTTGAACTAATACCATCATGATCATATTATTTAATTTTTTTTTATTTTTTTCTCGTATATATTTGTATATTATCTTAAATCTTATAATTTGAAACTTTCAACTAAGTTCAACCTGCAACAGTCGATCGTAGTATTAAACTCTTGATATACAATTAGTACGTCATAAAATAGTTTTTTTTTTAGGTTTTTAAAATAATTTTTATTGGGTTTTTCGCATTATATTAAGTGCTTTGTTTAGAGTGTTTCGAGTTTTTAGAGTTACAAAATTCCAAATCTAGTTATTACCTCTTAAATATATTATATATAGGTACTATACCGCTTAATTTTGTTTGGTGTTGTGGTTGTCTATGAATACCATTCATTAACGAGAACGACTTATATTATTTATATATATTAAACTTTATTGTTTATGATTTCAATGGAAGTAGGTTAATTTGAGCATTTTTCTTTTTTTTTTAGATTTTTATGAAACTACTGTATAATTAAGAAGATTCAAGAAAAAATTCAGGATGAGAATTATTATAAAATGTCCTCGTAAATTTAAATAATCCATTCCATAAGTTTATTATTTGGAACAAAAAAATAATCGTTAAAAGTTCATTTTTACGCAAGTATATGTGATTAACACGTGTCAATTATATATTAATGGGTCTTGAGTTTAATTATTAAAAAGGTTTTAGGTAATTTATTGAATTCATTTATGAAGGATTGAAGTGGGTATACATCAGATATTTCTGAGGAATAATGGTCCTTGATAAATATTTTGTTTGTTATTACAAGATAATGTGCCTATATTATGCATTTGTGAAAAAAAGTTGTTTTGTTCCCAAAACAAAAAAAACATACAATTTATCATTGTATTATATAATATAATAAAAAATAATAACACTTTAATGTAAAACTATTATTATAAAGGCGAAGACAGCTAAGAGAGTTTTTTTTTATACTCATAGTATATACCTACTATTATAAATTGTTTTTAAGAAAATATGTTCGGTCAATTTATTTGTTATGTAATTAATTAATTTTGTGTTTCATCGACGTTCTTTCAATCAGACATATAAGTATTATTATGTTAATGTTTACCACTGTAAGTTGTACACCTCTGACTAGTTTTCAAAATTATACTAACGTGAAAATAATCTAAAGACCGAATAACCGATCGATACACACTTAATATACATATACTGTACACATCTGTAAAACATACAAAAAAATAACCTACAAAGTGCATTGCTTAATATAAAAAATCAAATACAATTTAGCCTTGAAAATAATCATCCGAATTTATTAGTGTGAGAGATGTTTAACGATATTTAACAACTAATATTACAATAATATTATGAGGTAATGGAAAAACGTTCACTCAAAAAAGATAGTTCCTCTTAATTACCTGTCCAACACATCATCATACTTTTATAAAATAAATAAAAAGCCTGACCTATGAGATACCGAAAAATGATTTCATTGAAGTTGTACAGTATCAATGTGAATGAAATTATATTTTTAATAAAAATATAAATGTACCTACTCATAATAATTATAATTTGTTACTATTATATATAGATATAATACTTATTTTTATTCTTTATCATCGACTTTATTAGCAATGTAGTCAATTATTAACGTTTCAAGCAACTTGTCGTTAAATAGAAGGAGATCTATTGTCGTTCACCCTAGTAAAATAATAATGATGTAAATATTTTCACAACGATATTATATTATGACCTAGGCATACTCGCGGTATAAATTTTACAGTATATAACACCAGCAGGTGCAGATTTCTAATATTTGTGAAGTTTTGTAAGACTACCACTAAAATATGCATTATACGCATTATGTAAGTTCCTACATGGTACCTACGTCAAATTATTTCGGTATTGACATGGCATAATATTAGTTTGATGATACTGTGCGGAAATAACTTGAAATTAACTTTGTCGTTATAGGTAACTATCATTATAATAGTACAGCAATAACGTGGAACATAATAATGTTACAAACTTTTCTGATCAAATGTTTATCATAATATCATATCACAGTCATGTACTTATAGCTGATATGTATATGCACGTCGTGTATCGCTTTACAACATTAGCGTTGTAATAATGTATCAAAACGGTGCCATTTTCTCGGAACGTATAGGAAATGACACTAAAATTGTATTTCATTTTCAGTACACTTTCCACAAGGCTGGATTCAGACATTTTAAGCCCTAGAGTAGACATTTTTCCCGCCTTTAAAATATATATAAATGATAATAATTTATAAACGACTAGCTGATCCTGCATGGCGTTACACGAGACGTCAAATTAAATAACCTTGGATTTACCCCTTCTTAAACTCAGTTAACTGCGCTGAGTTTTAACACAGTTATTCGAATTATTTTGACCAATTAATATAAAAGAAAGGCATACAATTATATCCAATCACAGTAACTATTTTATTTTCTGTAACCAATGGCAACAATATAAAAATTAAAAAAATTACAGTATTTCGTGAATCAACTATATTCAACATTTATATTTTATCTGCTGAAAGGCGAACAGTAAAAAATAAAAAAGTAGGCATAGTAAAACACTGCGATTGAGTCTTGCTGAGTATATGGACAAACGTTTTATGAAAACCAACCTAAGACTGTAGATTTGTATAATGGTCATAAAGGTCATAGAGGTCATTCGTTCTATGCCTTTTATTTTATAAACCTGTAGATATATTAAGTAAATATAGCTGTACAACCTTACTTTGACTGAATTACAATAAGAAATGTATTTTTCTAACGTAGTATCGTTTTCCATTTTATTTTAATTGAAATATATAATACAAATACAATTACAATGAATATTTTTTATGATTTTGCACTTTTTGTTTATTCTGGATATTCATTTTTGATGTCAATGCAAAAAAACTGGAGACAGATTCAACGAATTCTTAAAATCTAACTTACTTTCAATATCGTTAAGATTGATATTCGTTTATTTATGTTCAAATTAAAAATATGTCCAGCATTAAGAAATCAAACTATAATACTATAATAGTAACAATTGTAATAATTGTGCTCATGATAGTTTTAATTTTAAGATTTATCTTTATGTATATATTTTGTCTAATAATTATAATACCAATATAATCTGTACCAACGGAAACCACTTTAATAAACAAAAATAAATGCAAAGTGTAAAAATGTAGTATTGAGGTGCATATACATATAAATATTGCATTTTATTTCCTTACATAAGTGGTTCTTAACATTTTTTGAATGACTAATAATAATAATTCTTATAATAATGACTAATAATTAATATAATTATAATAAACGGTATACTACACTGCTATAATACTGCTATTAAAACAAACTATTCTAGTACAAAAGTGCAAAGCTTATGTGTTTTGTTCACCGCAGTAGTTTAAAATTGAATAATATAACATATTATAAGTAAAACTATGCAATTTCAAAAAAAAACTTACACCCCTAGATACCCTCTATGTCACCCACTATTTAATCCGGCCCTTACTGTACAGTACGTCGTTTGTTTTGATTGTTGTAATTATATTATGTTATTTAGGTACCTGCCATACCCTAATCATTTATCATTTCGTGACAGTTTTTATTACCGAATTTGAAAAAGGGTTGTGCGATGAAACTGATACTATAATATAGACGTCTACGCATAGAAAGGAAAAAACGATTTCTGCGATAACTGCCTGCCCCGCCTTCTAACCACAGTTAACGAAGTTATTTTTCATTTCGACACTATCGTCTTGAAAAGTAAATCCCACGGATCTCCCCCTCCCTATTACTTGGCGAATCGTTTTCAATTATGCGTCCGACGCCGATTTTGAATAAATAAATTGTCAACTCGAATGGTAAAATGTATACGCATTGAACGGAGAATTATGGCTTCTTAAAATATATACAAATGGCGTGATTTATACGCGAATTTATCGGATGTGATACACACCTGCAGCCGGGGATCACCGTAAACAATTCATCGATATTCACAGTCAAGTTTTTCGTTACTATTTCTTAGGATAAGTTGAGGTAAATTTTTATTATATTATTATTTTATTATATTATTTATTACGTGTCGCGTCAGCAAAACAAACCTACGTTTAAATACGTAGACAGTTATACTATTACACTCGAAGCAGTCAGAACCAGATGGTCGGGAAACTTTCCCCCCACCCTCGAGTGTTGTACCTTGATTATATATATATATATATACACACACACAATTGTACATGTGCATAGTAATACAATAATTTGTAAAATTAACATAAATTGCTCTGTAATATTTAGACTTAATTTAAAATTGCCTGCAGATAAAACTGTAAGGTATTAATTTTGAAAACGAATTTTGATTGATTTACAAGTAATTACGTTTTAATCAGATGATTGATTTTTCCACAGAATTGTTTTTATTATAATTTATAACAGTTATTGGAATATAAGAAAATTGATCCGGTAAAAACGTAATTCAATTGTAAATGAATCAAAATCCTATTTCAAAATTTAAATCCGTCCAACTTAAATACTTAGGTACTACAGTTTTATCCGGCGATATAATATGATATTTTATACGTTATAAATGGCTTGAATAAAATTACCATAGGACCCATTGATATGATCTTCCACAATTTGCATCCATTAAAAATAAACCTTTCCTTCATAAGGGTGGTAAAATGTCTGGATTAGGTCCAAATTAAACTGCGTGTTCTCACATTATACTAATTATTTTTATTTACTTGTCACGCACTAATAGATCACCACAATATAATCATATCGAACACAGATAACTTCAATTCAATTAAATTAATTTTAAAATAAATATGACTGTAAACATTAAAATCTTGATACATATAGGAAGTTCAAAAACGACATGATAGAATAATTATTAAACTTAAGGGTTATTGATATTTTATTATTTTTACGCATATAATTTGACGAGGCAACTATTTGGTAAAATTTCCATGATTTTGTTTTTACATTTCAATTGATTCTGGAACCAAAAATGTAATGAATACAGTTGTACTCACTCACGGACAATATAATTAATTCCTTGTTGATATCTAGACCGCCTTTGATTATATTATTAATGTTACAATGTTGAGTAAGCATCTGTCTATGATCATAATATACTGTCATCTATTGTATGTGTGTGTGTTTGAGTGTGAGTGTGTGTGTGTGTGTGTGTGTGTGTGTGTGTGTGTGTGTATCTCTCTCTCTCTGAGAGAAAGAGATGCTGAAATTGCATTATATTCTTTACACGATGCTCGGGATTGAAACGATTTACTATTAATTAAAGCTTTATCATTAAATATTTGGCGGACAGGGCTATTTGGTCGTTCTCCAGACCCCTTTTCCCTTTTATAACTAGACACATTTATATGTAATATACTACTCCCCGGTAAGGCTTGATAGTCATACAATAATTTGTCGTAAGTAATAATAATAAATTGTATTTAACATACTTAATATTATAATTATAATGTTACGTTTATATTTTGATCGTGTTCGTAAGTTATAAGTTATAACGTTACAATGTACATTTAAAGCGTTCTGGTCCGGAAAACTTTCCTTTTCGAGTGCTAGTTTTATATTATATGCGTGTATGCGTGAATACCGTTTACGATTGGAATGTTAAGATTTGTTTCCGTGGAATGCGCAGAGAATACGAACTGCTTAAGTAAACTTAATGAAGTACGTTCTGGCGCAACGAATTAACATTGTTTACGATTAAATAGGTAAGGGATTTGATATTTTGATATGACTATACCATTGTTATTAATCGCATTGTTATTGTTATTATATACTAACAAACTTGTATTAACATGACTATACCCACTTATGTCAACACATTTTAAACACATAATACATTTGATAAAATAATGTATTATCATATAATACCTATCACTATTGTTATTATTACATCGTATCCAGTGATGGAGAAACTCCTTATCAGTCAATATAGGTATATAATAATATTATTCATAGACATCTTAGGGTTATGATATTATTATGAATTGTAGTCGTCACTCAAATTATATTTTATTTTATTAGCAATTCCAAATTTAACAATATAAAATATATAAACTTAACTAAAGCTTAAACATTCACATTGTGAAATTATAGTTTAATGAGAAACACCATTTTACACTGAATAATTCCAAGTACGTAAAGAATAACTTATTGAGTGCATTCAACCATTTTTTCCACTTAAATTATCATGTTTTCAACTAGTTATATTGATAAATTCTTGATCAAATTTAAAACATTGTTAAAAGTAATAATTATAGTTTAAAGTAAGTACCCACCTACCTAAATTAAATTGATTGTTATTTTTAATTAATTTAAAATTACAAATTAATGATAACAAACTGAAATATAATTAATATGGCAAAGGTTGTCTTCTTAGTGTTTACAGACCATTGTAGATAATTGCAATATGACTGGTAAATTACGCGCAGCGATATATAACGTGTTATATTGAATTAAATATAATAGGAGACACAGGATAAAAGTACATTAGCGTGTTGGCCGCGAAATTTCACGGAATGCTACTGAAAGTAAATAACACCAGCTGTTACTAGTTCCGGGATGGGTGACCACCCGGGTTCGTAGTAGTAAAAACCTTGCCACACATACACTTGTTTGCTTACTTACTGTACCAACACCTTACCCTACCAACCTTACCAACTATAGTTCATAATCACCTACAACAGCTAATGGCCATAGACGCCGGGCTTAAGTTCAATGAAAAAAGTAGTAAATAAAAAAATCGTATAATATGTAGTTTTATAATTATTTTTAAGAGTTACTCACTTGTTTAAGATTTGAAATTGATTTTTTTTCAATAATACTTCACGAAGTTATATTTTTGGGAATATTTTCCACTGAAAATTACGTGTTTAAACTGTTTGAAGACAAATACGAATGACACCTACTAGTGGCTCCTACATGATAAATTCCAGCCGAAACCCTTTTGGTACATAATAATAGTGTCATTACTATATAGGTACTCATATCACTGCTGGAAGCATTTTTTGATACATATTTATTATAGTACCTATATCATTTTGCTGAGTATATGCAAATGTTTCATCAAAAAGTCTAATTTTTCACTAAAATGTATTTTAAAATTATGAATGAAACAAGCCAAACAAAGGTGACTACAATGATTTATTTTCCTTTGTTTTACGGCAAGCATTATTGTTACGAACATCATACAAGATACCGTTCTTTTATTCTAAGACCTATATGTAATAGGTATCTAATATATAAAGTATAAAGGATGATAATATTGTTTGCTCTTTTTGTGTAACGTTTCCTTTGCCACGTCATTTTGTATTTTTTTATGGATGATATTACGGAGAGATCTGATCAAAAAAGCACAACATATATCATAATAACTTTGCACAGGACTTTTCAGATGGTTGTTTATTTTTTTTTATGCCAGAATATATATACTGGGGATCCATTTACCTAATATACGCTAAGTTTTGTTAGTGAATTGTTGTAATTTTGAACTATTTCAATAATATAACGGAATGGAGCGAGTATAAAACTAGCCATTTATAATGGAAAATTTTCATAACCAAAATAATATAGTTTTCCCGCGGTATTAAAATATTCTTGAGAATATTAAAAGTCAACTACTGTATTGAATTAATTTTCAAATAGGGGGGTTTTTTTTTTGTCTGAAACGAATCAAGAATTATTTGCATTTTTGATGCGGTAAATTATAAATAACCGATAAAAGTTTAATAACTGTCAATAGAATCCATCCATAAAGCTTTTAACCAAGCTATTCAAATTTAAATTACTACGAAATAATCGATAAAACTGTTGTAAAAAAAATCAAGACGCAAATTATTAAATAAATAATTAAATGTATTAGTACATTTAACATAATGACGTCTTGTGTTGTAAATGTATTATTTTAATAAACAATTCAGTAAAGTATTAAATACAATTGCAGCTTTTTAGGCTATTGCCTATTGTACCATTTTTTTTTTATATATTTAACAATCAGTGAAATCGATAAGTAATAGATAATATTATGAACATTTGCCTACGGAGTTATTATATTCCTTTTATACAAAACCAAAGTTTTGACGAAATCAATCCCCATGAATGCGATATCCACATTTTTTACTTGAGAAAATCCAAGGATAAAGTTCATCCATAGAAGTATTTTTTTTATGCAAATAATCATAAGTACATTTTGAATACTAAAAAATGAATGGCTATTATTAAACTGAAATCGGGTAAGTCAATAGTAGGTGTCAATTGTACCTCGTAGTTTGTTAACTCACTGTACTGGATATGTTATATTTGTATTTATTCATTACACTATGGTTAAATAACTTAAAATTAACATGAATATTTTGAAAATTGTATTGTAAATAATATTATCATACATACGTAGTGAAAAAAAGTATCATATCTATAGAAATAAAATATGTTTGATTATTAATATTTTTTAGAAAGTAGTACATTTGCAAATTTTTGTTATTTCGTCAAATATTGTCAATAATTTAAATTAAAACGCATATAAAAATTGCGCTTTTGTATTTTCAATAATTTTTATTTTTATAAAACCCAATTATTTTTGTTGAACTAAAATATTTTTAATAATAATTTTAAAAAAAAAACTATAGAAGTTTCACTAAAAAGTAATAGTGAATTGTTACAAGTTTTCATAATTAATAATTTTTGATAGAAACAAAATAATAAGAATCCTTTTTACCTTTTTTTTTTCAAGCATATTTGAAAGTAGGTACTTTAATATTGTTTACTTTTGACCCACCTACAAAAAAACGGTACCAAATAGATACAATTTGCTGACTGAAATCATCCTTAAAGTCAAACATCTAAGGATTTTCGGTACCTCTATACAAATTAAAGGAGATGTCATACACTACATTTAGAAATACCTATATGTATCCTAAATCTGACTGACCAGAATCATTTTTCATATGTAATGATAAATCATTGAATTCCAATTAAATATTAATATTACAGCGATCTACTCATATTTGAGCATACAAACTCGATACTTACTATATAGCAGAGTGACTTTAAAATATTATATAACACACGGAAAAATATTTTGCTTTGAGTTTAAATACCTATGCGTAATTTTTTGATTGAAAAATCCACCTTATGTGCCATGGTTAATAATTAATAATCAAAAACAACAACATTGTAATTTTAAAGTCATAAATAAATATTATATATTATAATGTATTTATAGTTCTTCTAATTGTTTATCGCAATAAAATATTATTTCATAAATCTAGGTATAAATTAATTTTCTGTATCACGATTTCTAAATTTTTTTCTTCGGTAATATCAATTAAAACTTTTAAGTATTGGTTAAAATATAGGTGTATATGTATAGGTAGATACGGTGTTTAAATATTTATAATATATAAATCTGCTACCAGTATTCTGTCCTTTCGTTTTGGTCGCTCATCAAACATCGAAATATTTTCTGTACTTATAGAAAACTATTTAATTTTAACGGGATAAGAACATGTTAAATAATGTAAACTTATTTTAATAATATTATAAGGTATTTTTATCTTGGATAATCTAGGATTTAGATTTAAATTAAAAATGAAATTTGTTAAAATATTGAATAAAAAATGTATACGTTACTGGATTAATCTAAAGTATAATATTGTTTTGCATATAACTAAATTTTAATTATTTTCATTATGAATATTATTTGATAGTTTTTAATGTTGCCAGAAATTAAATGCTTTTGATTAAAAGTTGATAATCTTACTAAAATAATAACAATTAATTAATATATTCAAATATTTATTTACTCAAATGCAATATTCATTAAATATAATTATATTTAATTCATTATTTTTCAACACGACGCCCTCTCAAGTGATGCAATTAAAATAAAGTATAAACCGGACCTATGCTTTAACAAGGGTACTATTTACATAATAATACGTACACACATAAACATTAAATTTAATTAATTTTAATTCAGAACCACGTGTGTCTCACTGTTATTAATTAATACACGTGTCAAATATGAAATAATATGCACCGATCATAAGATGTTCAAGATGTTCTGTCGAAAAATAAATTTCCACATATACTAGCACCTTAGATATCATTGCAGTTGAAAATATAATATTCAATGAATAAAATAACTAGGCAATTACAAACAGCGTATACCGCACAATTGACTATACCGGTACTTATTGGTATGGTTCAATTAATGTTTAATATCATACTCAAAGTATAATAAAAAAATTCGGTATGATGTAATATAAACTTTCATAAAAATAATTATAAACCAATTAATACGATATTATTTATAAATTACAATTTCTAAGAGTTGTAATTAATTAAATTTCTTACTCAGTTAATATACGAACCTACATTGCAAGTACAAATAAACGGTTAGGTAATATTATAAGTATATTGAATTTCAGATTTTCAAAGAAACAGATTTGTTTATTTTAAATATTTATTTTCAAAAACGTAACGAAGTCAGTCGGTTTTTAATTAAACTGTTAATTTATTTAAAAAAAAAATGAATAATTGATCAAATATACGTAATAAATTAAAAAAAAATGAATTCATACAATACGATCTCGGTTAACAATATTTTATGTATTTTTACAGTGTTTTCAATAGGTAAATACATTTTTAACTGGTCGTTCATATTTAATTTAATTTAAATTGAAGCTATATCACTAAATATCACTAAAATTATAAATATATTGTTAACGTGATATAAAAAAATGTATTTCATTTAAATGTAGACACGCATCGTGATAATATTTATAACACTAAATAGTCATTCAAATTGAAGTTTAGTGTAACAACTAGCAACATAGATTAATTAATCAGTGTCGTATTTTAAGATGCATAAACTATTTTTTCATAAAGATACAGATAAAATATAGCCAAAGTTCAACAATGATTAAAATATAATACGATGCATCTATCTTGTATTTGTAAAATTGTATTATACATTACTTGTGGCAAAAGAACTGAATTATAAATAAGTATTTCTACCTACGTCCTACATACTATAAACATTTAATTTTTAAATATTTTATGCATTTTAATACATTAAATATTATTTAAAAAAAAAAAAATTATTCAAAGAGAAAATTTAATAAGTACAAAATTATAAAACTTAAAAGTGGAGTTATTATTATTATTTTTTTTTTTATTTCAAATCTACGAAGTGGTTAAGAACGTTAACGTAATTTATGTGCCTAGGAAAAATCGAACATTTATTTATATTTATTTATAATACAAAGTGCAATACTGTAAAATAGCTATACAAAGATTAGTTATCATAAAAATAGTAATTTTTTTATCAATAAAATCTAGTTAAAACAATTTAAAATTTTAAGACATTGACATAATATATCATGGACCTATGAATAATTTAAAATATAGTTTAACATTGGTATACACTGGTAATTTTGAAATATCATTGAAAATAAATTAAATTAAATTATATATTTATTTATTCATATGACAAGGTTCAAGTCCAATATATACTACAGTCTGCAACACAATATTGACAGAAAAGTGAACAAAACAAACTAATCATTTCAACAGTAAACTACAGAAATAAGCTAAGCTAGGTAAGTGTGAATATAAGTTAAAAAACAAAAAAAAAATGAAGCTTATAAAATAAATGAGGCTAATCACTGCCAAATGCATTGCTTTGTCTATAGGACTGTTTTAACCTTAAATGGTTGTATGTAATTGGGTACAATAAAAGGAATTAGGGATTATGTAAAACGAGAGGTAACCTTAAAATTTAATTGGGAGAATAATCAAAAGAAGCATAAATAGCCTCCTGGGGAATATTAAGTTAGCCTCTTCTTAGTAACAGATCCTTAGTGTGGGAGGGGGGAGAGGTAAACATTGGGTTAAACAGTGATTTATGCTCTAGTCTCGTATATTTAAGGCCTAAGGGTGACTCATGACAGACATTTGAAAATGTAAATATTTTATTTTACATAAATAATAAACAAAACTATCAGCTGATATTTGAATACAGTACAATTGAACGTAATATAAGTAATCTATATAAGTGTGTATATATTGATCAGGAATGGAAGTTTTCAATTATTATATTTATTATTTAGTAGTGCAAGACATATATATATACATCCACCTACGACTCACTCGTCCAATAGAGTTTGCGATAAAGATTTTATGATCAAATCGTATGCCAAATGTATTTCAAATAAAATTATCATTAGTTATTTTATTCAAATTTAATAATTATATTATAATATGGCCTCCAATAAATGTTAAAAAAAATCAACCAATCTTTAAATATATTGTTAGTGCATTGTCACAATAGTTTTATACATAAAACGCTTCTAAAATGTGTTGGTATATGATAAAATATAAATCTAGACATCCTGCCAGGCGTTTCCCGTTTTCCCGTGCTAAAGATATTTGTAAAACGATGTATATGCCATATTTCTACTAATAATAATAATATAATAACATATTATTAATATATAACCAATGGCAACACTATAAATAAACAAAAATAAATAGTCTATTTTCGTGAGTTGAAAAAAAGCATGTATGAGATACCCTGTAATTGCATATAGGGGTTGAAAAAAGAAGGTCTTCAAGTTTCAAAGAATCTATTGATATAACTCTTATTGAAAATCGTCCAGTAGTTTTTGAGTCTATTAATTACAGACAGACAGAAAACAACCATTTATACGTCATAGATACATTAAGTAACACATTGTATTCTTAGCGCCTATTGGTTTTTAGTTAAGATATTGACCAGCCTGATAGCTTTATTCTGAACTTAAAGTTTACCGAACTAGGTAGAATCATTACTCAGTACAATTTCTAAAAGCACTTCAGTCGATGTTTTCAAAGAATTTTCTGTGTTAGTAATAATGAATAAAAACAACTTAGTAGTGCTGAAAATCGGAGGCAAAAAGAAGAGGAACAAAAGAAAATACAAAAAAATTGAATTACTTTTCAAAAAAAGAGACGGAAGGTATAGACTTTTATTTTTTTATGTTGAAAACTTTATCTCTATCAGTTAGTTACCTACTTATGTTCTGTGCAGTATCGTTATTATATTTTACAACTATATATATAACTATAGATGTCTGGATACTATTAAAAGGATATAGTAATGTTCAACTATGTGGTCAGTCAAACATCGTGCTATTATGTCATTAAATACACAGTTCGATTTAGAAGTTTTGCTATTAAAAAAAAAAAAATATCTAAAGAAACCAAGTTTGAAACCTAGATCTTAATAAATGCATTACGAATTGGTTTATTAGTTAGTAATTTAAACAATAGGGACAAGACTCTTAATATTATTGATTGAATTTATATAATATTATAAATACCTAAAACTTACAATATTGACATAGCTGCTAAACACTTTCAATGTAAGTACCTATTATTTTATATACTGAACAATTTTGAGTAGGGAAGAATTGATGATGCACTATCCGAAGTAGAAAATAAAACTAAAATATTATACTTGGAACAAGCTGAGTTCGCAAAAGTTAAATATGAGGAATAAGAAACTTTTTTCTAAAAGGATTGCAAAAGATGATATTTTTAAATTTTAACTTCAATCAAGGCTGAAAATGTATTATCATAATTAGAAAATGTAGTTTGTAACTTTTCAACTGGATTTCATCAACAATTTAAATCAATGAATACATTATTGCTCAATATGTTTAATAACTAAATCCAACAAAAATGTGTTCTTGGCCTACTGTAGACTTTAAAAAATGAGATTGATTTGTGCAATAAATAACAAAAAAAGGTCTGGAAAAACTTGAATTAATTTCCGAACAGATGAGGTTTAAAGAACATGATACATTTTAGATAAATGTATATAAAATACTAGCTTTTTAGTGGGTTAAATTTAATTTATGAAAATAGTCTACAAGTCACGTACAAGACCTTTACATATCAGACGCTTGGCAAATATTTCTTACATTATCAGTAACTTCAGTATCACATGGAATAAAGCTTTTGTAAATTAAAATTATTAAAACAAATATTCAAGGTCAACAACTTAATAAAATCAATTCAATAATTTCCAAAGACAATACAATCGCAAGATAACTTAACTATCAATATGTGATCTCTGATTCTAAAGCAAAAAAATACGGACGAATTCAATTTTAATTAAAACATTTTTCATTACCTACAAAATTGTTAAATAATTTATAGTAATATTTATAATAACTTATAATTTGTATGTGCCTATCTTTAGAGGTATGCATATATAGTGTTTGATTTTTTGTTAAATCATGTAGATGAAATGTTTGTTTGTATGTCAAAAAGCTTGTAAACTTATTACAAGGTCCCTCATTAAGTTTTTTTTTTAAATTAAAAAATATTAAGCACGCAGTCAAAATTCTGTTGGGTTTAAGAAATTAAAACTAAATATTTATGAAAAAAAAAATTAAATGTTGTTTACTTTTTATATTTAGATACCTACTACAAATAATTTTCAATTTGATTTTCTTCTTAACTTAAACGTGTCTGAATAAAATATTATGTACCCTAAGCATAGATGAAAAACTCTGCCTGAATATAACACCTTTGAGAGTTTTTTTGTATGTTTATAACTTGATGGAAAAGCACAATAAAGTTATTTTTTAGTTAAGAAATCATAACATTTCAATATCCATGCCTTAAGTTTAAAAATGTAATAATTATAAGGTTCTATATTAATTTTTCAGAGTTTCTTATAACAATTTAAAAATAATAAAAATGGTATAGATAATAATAATTTTATATTTAAACAAAGTATAATGAATGTAGTTATTTTATGTAGGTAATTCAAAAATATTTGTTGAGACTTCACTTTTTTACGTATTTTATTATAATATATTGTTATTTACAAAAATTATATTTTCAAAATATTTGTATTAATTTTAAGGTATTGCCTATTTTTACTATGAACTTCTTCACACCGTTTTACGGTAAGTCAGTATTGACTTAATAGTAAATAGCAATAATATATCATAAATTTTTATATAATAATAATAAATTAAATGAATTGTTCTTAGAAAAAAATGATTCAACCTATCGTATAACTAATAATGGTGAAATAAATACTATAATAATTTTATTAATTTAATATAAATTAAAATATGCTTAGTCGTTTGTAATAATACAGGCTGATTGGTTCATTTAGAATCGTTTTTCATATGTATGTATGTTTTAATTCAAACACATCCATTAGGGACTTACATTGCAGTGACTTATTCAATTAAGAGTAAATTTGACACTTATAACTGTACAGCATATCGTTACCTACTTGCCTACTTTTTTTATGAGCATTCGAAGTCACAAACCTTGACGAAATTGGATATTCAAACGTATCGAATAATTATTATTGTACCTATATGTGTAGAGCCTAGATGATATTTTTTTTTTTAACATAATTTATATACAAAGGCTTTACCTATATGATTTCTAAATGTTTTTATTTACATTTTTGATATTATAAATATATATTTTTTGTCCATTAATTTGACTATAGAAATACTATTGATTTGTTTTGAAATGATGTACGTGACAATATGAATTATTATTTATTGTTTTTTTTTTTTTTTAATTTATCGTTTGAGATAAAAACATAATCTTAGATTAAGTTCTCTCACTTTCTCAAACTATAGATAATAATATGTATATAATACAACATACTATATGTATATATTTCAGTCGGTAATGTACGTGTTTTGGTTCTCAATTTAGGTTACATTAGCTGATTTATTTTTCGACTTAGATGACTCTAGGTTTATTTACATATTGTAAATGACACATATTGCCAAGGGTTCCTGGAAAGGAAAATGCAACTTAATTCATTGTTGACGTGTGCGCCACATAATGCACATGCTTATCGGAGGGCATAATATTATATTGATATAGAAACGATATCAAAGTTTAACCGTTATAAAGAGCTGCCCGTATACTTCCTCTTTCACTCGTCTACAAGGGTCTACCTATATAACGGTACAAGTTTTTATGGTATTTGTTTAAAGCCCAAAACGTGCCCGTATAGGATAATGCCCATACGATTAAATACAGTTTACTCTAAAAACATAATATAATCAATATTGTTCCTTGCGGCCAGCAAGTTAAATAGTTTTGGTAGATTTTAGCTAAACATTACTCGCAAGATTCTGGATTTTAGGATAATAGGTTTAAATATTGAGGTATTGAAATAAATATGAGTTTCTAATTTAGGAAACAAATAAAACTTCGCGGTGATATTTTGGTTTAGATTATTGGAAAATTAAAATTTAATATAATGTATACAAATATATATGTATTTTTTTTTTTGAAAGCATTAAAGCAATAAATACATTACATTTTTTTTTTTAATTGAATTTAAAGTTCCAGATTTTCAATTTCTTTGAATTTTGCACTTATGAATTAGAATTTTTCAAATATAATGTTATGTTTAGTAACTATATCCTTTAAATTAAATATCAGACTAAAATATATTTTATCTATTAATTTATGAATATTTATAAAATATAAATAAAAATTAAATTATTAATTTTGAAGCATTAAAATTTAAAATTTAAATTAATAATTATTGGAACATCACGAGTGTGTTGACATAGGATATTTAAATGAATGAATAAACTGTATTGGATTAATACAGTATGCGTTAACCCATTGATGCAACTAGGTAGGGGGGAGGGGGTGCTTCAAAACTAAGTATATTTTGACCTAAAAAACTTTGTATCACGGAGTGTGGTCAAGATATATTTTATCATGTAAAATATAAATTATAGGTACAATACTTGCAATTTTATATTTGACTTAATCCTTTTGCAATCAGGTAAAGTTTTAAATATTATTTAAACAACATTGATATATTTTCTAAATAGAAACTATTTTATCATACAATAAAGTTATTTATTGGGTATGGTTTGTAAATTGATGAATTTAAGTACTGTATTGTATTTTTTTAAACTATCCCTTATAGATTCGTTTTTGCTTTACATGCTAAATGTATTATTTTTATACACCTTTTATTATAGTCCGATGGATTTATGTAGAAACATTTTTTTGCTGAATCTAGTCGTAAAAAAATAATGTCTCTCATTTTATTTGGTGTATAACGAGTAGTAAAATATATCTTATTAAGGAAGGGTAGTTCGAGGTGAAAAAATAGTATTATATGGGTTATGTTCTGCAGTAACACTATAATTATGTGATTAGCTTATGAATAAATTATATGGGAATGTTTTTTTCTTATGTCAACACCAAAATAAAATGTTTAGTGATTAATTATGAGATGAAACGATATTATAATGCAGACAATCCGTATTTAATGAGTGATTCATCAAGTATACTAACTCCGTTTTTTTTTTTTCTTTTAGTAACGAATTTATTCAAATTTCTGTAATTTTTAAGTAGGTAATCCTTGAGGATCATATTTTTAAATAATTATATTTTTATACAATTTAACGAGTCTCCTGTGGTGATACAATCACCTTCTTTTTTTTTAAATTTAAAACAAACTGTTTTTTTTCTGTAAGTTTTTTAGCAAATACATTTTTGAAAATATTGTTTTATCTAAATAAAAGTTCAAACTAGTAGGTAGTTTTTAAATTACTTAAATCTGTGAACTAAGGGTAATTAAAGATGAAGATTATATAAGAGCTATGAAGGTTCAAATATTTTAGTAATTCAAATTCTATTCAAATTGTATACATAATGTCCAAGTATAATAATTTCTCGCTACTTATAGGTGATACTAATCTATTTCTAATTTTTGTGAATCTATTTTTAAGAACTATAAAATCATTCTTAGTAAATACATTTTAATTACACGGAAACCACTCGTTTATATTTTGATTTAGATACATCTAAATTTTCACAACAATTTCATTTGTTTAACAATTTATAGGAGGGGGGGAGGGGGGATCCAAGTAGTTGTTTGAAAAAAATCGCCACTGGATATTCTTTCAAAAAAAAGTGCAAAAAAAAATTGGTTTGACCACACTCGGTGATCACTTTGTGTGCCGACCTACTTAATATGATCGTTATAAGTGAAATTTATATTGATTTCATACATTTAAATAAAGTTTATAGTTTACTTGTTATTTTATATCTTTGCAGAGTTAATAATAGACATTTAATTATAAAAAATGATTTTGATAATCGTTTAAAATCATATGAGGTGCCTAATTGATTGATCAGTATTTAATATTTAATTCATTTATTCGTTGTTGTTACATTTTAGGTTATTTTTCTATAGATTTGGGCAAATATTGGTTATTTATTTTTAAAAAGGTATTTCATAAAAAATTCAGTTCTTCTATAGGTACATTTCTGTTTACATAGATTTAATGTTTGCTCGAGTACAATTTTTTGTTAAATTCAAATGTAAAATATGTTTTTGATTGTGATAGTCTGTGACTTTATTGATTTTTCTCGTAAAATATATTTATTTTTTTTGTTATGTAACATTATGTATAAATGGAGTTTCTGTAAATTAATAAATATTATATAAGAACTACAGTACCGTCTATCTTTTCTCACTGATTAATAAACTTCTTTTTTTCAAAAGGTGACCAAATTCTGTTTTGATCTACAATAACGTTAAGTTGGTTTTACACGGTTGACATGTTCAAGTATTCATAGAGTTAATATTCAGACATTAAGTTAAACATATTATTATGTATTTGTATACATATTCTTTATTTACATTAATGTGTTTCAATAAGCATACGTTTATACAATTCATAGTAGTTGATTAGTTAAGGTAGGTACCAATTTACTAATCAAACTGATTTATTTTACTAATATTGGTGTTTGTGAGTAATGTAGTATGAAAGTTTTAATAAAATACGTTAGAATTGATTAGCACAGATTTGAATAAAAAGGTTATTGATTATTTCATTTTTATTATTCCATTTGAGCGTTCCCTATAATTTCTCATTTTGCTGTGGATTCATAATGTTTATAAATATACATTTTACACTCAATTTCAGACCATTACATGCCGTAGACAGAATAATAGAAATGATGAATTTCGTTTCATTTTGTAAATGTTCAAGAAAATGAAGCCCGTTTATGGTCACTTATAGCGTGGCTGTTTCAAATGCAAATTTGTGACATTCTTAATAAATTGTTAGACTTGTTATTTACAAAAATACAAATATTTCACGCAGTGTAACAACCGTTCTGTTGGAGCTTTATTTTGTTAAAATACAACTGACAAATATCTTATAGTTTTAACTTATATGCCTAACAATATTAATATACCCATATATTAGGTATAGTATTTATAAGCTAAATACAATCAACACCGATTCTCAATTACACATATATAACATGTAAACAACGCCCTAAAGAACTGTGGTTTATTTGTACTCGAGTCGACTTAAATTTATAGCTGAGGCTATGGTATACTTTGGTACGTATGAACGAATGTTCCCCAACACCGTTATGTACCACTTTTGCCTATACGTTACGCCGTGTCATGTATGAATAAACAAAATAATAATATTACGCAGCAGTAATGCACCACCATTTTTTAGAACAATTTGATTAAAATTGTTTTTTTTTTCATGAAATATAAAATATTAAAGGAAATTCACTAGGTATTCGTCGTACTCACAATGTAGTGCTACCAATATTTCATTGAATATATAAAATTATATACGACATCATTGATTCACGGTGGATTGGGTAGCCCCTTTAATACCCAATGTTCTCATTGTTTTATTTTTATTGATAAAAAATAAAGTGATTGATTAATGTAAAGTTTCACATCCGGACTATTATTACCTTTGGAATTGAAATATATTAGGTAATAATTGTACCAAAAACAATGTCACATGTAATTTCAGCATTAATTATCTACTCTATTATTTTTTATAGCCTCAGTTTTAGCATTTAAAATTGTGCTCCATTATGTGCAATGTTCTTATATAATTATTGATTACCTCATATTTTATATTTAAACTATTTATTAACGAAATACGCAATTATTTAAAAATGTAATATTATGTTCGAAAGCAATTTTCTTCTGAAATTGAATTGAAGCGTTGTAATTATGATACCTAATTAATATTTTTACGTAAGTTATTGCACTTATTATTTTACAAGGCTAAGAAAATTTGTATATTGTAATTTATTTACATCTATTTTATTCGTTTAATCTATTCCACTAATATTCGTAGTCGTCCAGTTCAGATATAGTGTAGTTATGCTTTAGCCAAGATTTTCGGCGATAGTTGTTTATATAGAGATTTTGTATATTTTTTAAAAGTGGTGTGGTCTTTTAGGAATGCAATATTATAATATAATAAAACGCGTTTATCTATGACAGCCCAATTGGGGGTAAACTTTCGACGGGACTTTTCACAGTTTTTTGTATGCACCCGTTTTGCAAAACTATGCATTAGATTATTGTCGATTATTCCTTTTCTAATGACAGCCAAAACAATCGATTTGGTCAAAAAATGGGCTGCCCAAGTATTTTCTCGCTGTTTTGATGGGTATTCGCAATTCTTAAGAAATGTAGAAGATTTCCTGCTTCTAACCTCCCAAAGTAACTACCGAAATATAGTAAGAACAAAATACGAATTCGTTTGGACAAAAAATCCAACCATATCGAATTTCCCTCCCCCTTCCTCGATATGACACCTATCACTCTATATCGTTGCTCTGTTCTCAGTCGATGTGTTATTGACATCGCGTGATAGAGCTGGTATGGTGCCTACCTACTACAACAGTACTTATGCGTAGCACACTTATGGACTGTTTATATAAATATATTTTTATCGCCTCGAACGTGTTTTGACCACGAATACTGGAGACGACGACAACGAATTTTTCTAATACTTCTGCTGCTGCGTGACATTGGAAACGATGCTGGCGACAGTAGAATCGTAAATATATGTTATTATTTATTGCACTCGGTTAACGAAGACGATCTCGTGGTTTTATCTGCGATTCTTATTTTCGCTGTCTCCGGCGAAGCACCGTGAAAACATAATGCATAGGTACGTGCGCACTCAATGGACTGGTGAAAATCGTCATCATTCTTAACTCTGGTGCAAAGTATTCGAACACACCTAACTACCACCGTTTTATTTGAAAACAAGTCATCTACTAGAACATATTAGTATTTCATTTTCATGTGTACATTTTATTCTGATAAAATGTTATCTACCTAAATTTAAATTTATAATGGTACCCAAAATGTCTGCATTGTTTTTATTGTAAATTTTAATATTGTTTTATAAAATCTATTCCTTACTAATATCTCAAATATCATTGAATTTATCATATTTTTTTATTCAGAATTTAGTATTTATTTGTATAAACGTTCCATTATAGGCGGTTGATAATTTATACACAGTAAGTATACACACAAATAAAAACACAGTGATAAACTAGCATAATTGTATAATAGAGTACTTTTATGATGTGGAGTCAATTTTTTTGAAAAAGGTAGATGAAGTTTATACCTTCATACATCGTTTGATGCCCTGAAAAATTGAAATCTATTTCATAGTTGTGTTATCATTTATGTTAGGTATAATAATTTTAACTATAGTGAAACCATTGTTAAATGTCAATTTAATATATATAACACTCATATTATATTACTCTAGACTAAATAAATCGACATCATAAATTATTTTATAAGAGCTAAGGGGTAGAAGTGGAGTTAGTAATCCCCCTTGGTCTCCACC
The DNA here is from genome assembly GCA_008086715.1 of Sitobion miscanthi. Taxonomy (NCBI): domain Eukaryota; kingdom Metazoa; phylum Arthropoda; class Insecta; order Hemiptera; family Aphididae; genus Sitobion; species Sitobion miscanthi. Next base: position 8,626,925 of record CM017803.1, read on the forward strand.
ACCGCTTACGACCACTGACAAAGTCATTGGACCAAAAATCTCCCATACGTGGTTTCGCAGACCTATTAAAACGGGATATGTCTATTATACTTGGTCGTTCTGTCAGCTTTTCACGTCATGTCAAAATTGTTAAACGTCACGTCAATTAATACGTTACATATATTTTGTACGTGATGGTCGATTGTGTCGCATGGTATTACGGGATAATCTGTGACGATTAAATTTTTGGCATATAATATGCGCTACGATACTCACAGGAATAACATTTTTATTTTTACCCAGCTAAGTCGTCTTGACAACCATTACTCGTTATTAGCTAGTAACACACTCGTTTATTATTTTATTTAGCTAATATTTCCGTCAAAACATAATCATTTGATTCCACTGCTGTTTCTATTACCAAATATAGTACAGAAACTACAATTATAAAATATTTCATTGTTTTGTAACAAATATTACAGTATTTTGTAATATTTTCGTGCAACTATATTACAACAGTATGCAAACTCCTTTGTCATATTATAAGATGTTTAATTTAATTTTATATTTTACATTTAATTTAGTTAAATTTGAGCCAAGTTCTGAGCGTTTTAAAATTCATAAAAACCAAAAAGTATTACAATTATTATAAATTATAGATATATTTTTTTTACTATTACATTTTATAATAAATATAATATAGGTGAATTCACTACAATATTAAAAATTACTGAGTAAAGTGGATTCTTCTGAACGTAAAATGTGCTATGGTATGCGTTTGTAAAACGAAGATAACACATGTGGGTACGACGTCCCTTCAATAATAAATAGTACCTAGGTATAAACTAGGTAAAAAAAAAATTATTTATATTTTATTAATCGTTTATAATTTTAAGAAATAAAGATATAAAAACTAAAAAAACCTATGTGTCTATAGTATACAAAGTAATCAGGATAAAAGCATATGGATATAATATATATGTTGACTAATATTTCAAAATAAAATAAAAAAACTATTAACAAACGATAAGGACTCTGCTGTCTAAAATAAAATTTATTTTACGAATCAAGAAGATATGATAAAAGCATGTAACCTAAAAAAATAGATATCCATTTGCAAATTAAAAGTTTATATTATACTAAATATTTTCTTAAAGATAAATAAATACTTTACACTAGTGAGTTTTTGACATTTGATACTTTTAAATGTCTTAAGAAAGATTTATTTAATCTTCGAGTATTGGAAACTATCTATATGGAGAAAAAAAATATTTTTATTAATACTTTTGAAAAAATTATAAAAATAAATAATATTTGATATGATCGTTTATAAAATGAATACATTTCTATATTTATATTGTATACCTTAGTGACGTAATATTTAATAAATTAATATTCATAAATTCCTTTCGTGCATACGTATACATAAGAAAAATCGAAATTACATAAATTTAAAAAACATTTGAAGGTACATTACCTCCGTCAATGTTTCTAATAGTAATATATCACTTATTTAATGTTACACCATTATAGAAACATTTGAATACAATCGTTGACCTAAAATAAAGACAATATTTAGCAAAGCTTTGTTTCAAATTCTAATAAAAATGAAATGATTACCTATTGTTTATTTATAATTAAATTGTTATACATATTTTGTTTTTTGTTATTGTACTGAAGAGATTAATTTCATTGGTATCAAACTAGTTTGATCAAAAATCAATTAGATACTTTAAAATCTAAAAACTAGAGAACTGTTTTTGATGTAGAGTAACTTTCAAGTATACCTCGTCATTGAGCAGGTCACTGTAATATATGTGTTACATCTAAAGTTTGAACTCAAAGATTTATCATTTCACCCAAAAACTTCTGAGTATAGATGATAATAATATGATGTGCTAGCCTCTATTTCTAAAGATATTTTATTGTAATCTATCTACATTACATTATTGCTATTAGAAATTCATTTTTTCATTACCTATAGCAATATGTTAGGTTGACTATGCTTATTCCAAATATATTTCATACCTATACTTACCTAAGTAATTATATTATTGGTTATATTTATGATAATATTAAATAACATAAATTATTGTAATTTGGTAACATTTAATCCAATACTTACCGTAGAATGGTGAATAGTAAGTATAAGATAAATAGATAACGATTTTTTCTACTACCAAAAAATATTGTTTGTATACCATTTAAAAAAAAAAAAATAATTCTTGATATCATTACTAGAGAAATTAATGTGGTTATTAAGTGTAAATAGTGATGATGGGCAACGCCTATACCTTTCGAGAATTCTTGTATTTAAAAAGTTTTTTCTTATCTTCAATTAGCAATGGTAAAGCATATTTTTAATTAACGAATAATAATTATTAATTCAATATTTATATTTATTTATTTATATTAATTATTAATTTTAATAAGTTATAACTAATAACTAATAAGTATTAAGTAGGTTCCGTAAAATGAGGTAACTTTGGATTTACGGGGTAAATTCAGACACCAAGGTTTTTAATTTATAATGGATGTTTATGATAAAGGAATTGATAAATTGAGAACATTTTTACAAAATATTATAAATAGTTATTTCGAACGGAAAAACTACATTTTGTCGACACTTGACATAACCTACCTTCAATTTACATTGATGTTATCAAAGTTGACGATTTATATTCAAAATACCCTATATTTTAATTTAAAACATATAATAGTCACAAAACATTGTGTGTTCATGTTATTGAAGCATGGGTTTTTCGATGAATTTACAATTTTTTACACTATAAATGGCTATCAATATAAGCTAATTTAAAAAAAATCTAGTAAGTAGCATTGGTAAGTTTTAAAAAGTGGTGTTTTCCGTGTAATTTCGAACATTATTGATTTAGTGCATAATAATAAATACAAATTTTATTTAGTTCTTTTGTGATATAGGTTACTAATATTTATTATCTAGTATTTCTTAAAGTCTTTAATTGTTTAATTCAAAATGTTTTTTTTTCATTAAAAAAAAACATGGAATCAATGGATATTGGGATCAATAAATCTATTTTTATTTAATTTTAAATTTATATTAATTAGAATTTGTAAATTTATCTTATCAAAGTTTGTTTATCAAGGTTTATAAAAAAAAATTACTGTTCAACATCAATAAATAGTTTTTACAAAAAGTGAAATATAGTCCAGAGATAACCAGTATTAAAATAACATCGTTTTTCTATAAATTTATGTGGGTGTCCGGCGTAACCCCGTTTTGCGCTTAACTTTGGACAATCATGTACGTTATTTAAAAGTTCAAATATTACGAATATAATTTTTAGGAGCTTATAATTATTTTTTCACATGTATTGGATGTATTGAACATTTTTTACAGATTTTTAGGTTCATTATTTTCAGAAATATTAGAAAATTCTGTACGGATTTACCCCATTTTACGGTAATGTATTTACAATAATTTAAAAATATTTTCGATACGATATTTACATTGTACAACTTACCATAGCTTACGATATCGCGATACATACATATCGGAGCGATATCAATAACAAAATGTTATCGTTGCCCGTCAATAGTAAATAGTATACCTAATATCATATTAGTAATACATATATATACATTAACTTATTTATTTTATTATAACTTTTAATTATAATTTATTAACCATCATATTTTTGTAAACTAATATTAAAACTAACCCACCTTTGCCTAAATAAGTTATTTAGAGCCATATAACTAAAAGTATTTTCATAAAAAAATTTTGAGTTTTGACATTTAAAGTATTTATCATGACAAGACTTTGGGCATTTTTGTCCCATTTTATTGAAATTCGAAGTGTAACAAACTTATAATTGTAAAAAAGAAGAAGCCATATGCATTTTCTGATGATCAAAATTACTACTGTTACCGTTAATTGGTTAATTAAACAGGAAAAAAAAACAAATACATATCTATATACCTACTTTTGTTTCTTTTTAATCTAAATATATTTTTATTTTTGTCTTTTTTCTAACACTGCGTAGGAATAACTAGAAATTTCGCTTAAAAATGTATAAAATGTACCTAAAGTGTAAGTTCATTATAACTATTACAGTAACATCCATCAAGTTTCAATGAAATCCGCAAATTCTGCACAAAATTGAAAATAATATCAAAACATCCCACATCATCATTGCTTAAGCAATATCATCTATCCCCTGTTAAATTGAAATATTTAAATATTCTACGGTTTAAGTAGTATCAGCCAAAGTACGTTTCGGAGAACAAAAATTCTGTAACTCTCAAAGATTAATTCATTGTAAAAAGTACGTTTTGGTAAAGTACTGCTGTTTTTATTATAATGATGATTTATACCAAAAAAATAATAATTTTTTCATTTGTTTTATAATGTCGATCGATTCACCTGTATGTTTACGGTATGATTTTATGTACCTATAACTCAATTTCGCTAGAAACGCCAACACTCAATAATACGTTTGGATTTTTACCCCTCAATTGTATTATTGTTGTCCTCACGAGTTCGATTGTTGCAAAGGAAATGTCACGTAATATTATTTTGTATTATATTGATTGTATTTATTTTTTATTTTTTTTATTATTGTTCCGTTATGACTATTTCGGTACAGATTAAACAATAATCCATATTTTCATCTCACAAAATAATCTCTTTAGAGGTATTTCAGAAAGAATTGTACCTTTACCTGGTGTGATTCGTTATAATCATCCGATAAACAAAACAAATTATTAATATTACCTATGAAAATCAATAACAAAAGATTTTTTTATATTCTATTAGAAGTTGTTCTTGTAATATTTTCACAGTATTTTGTACTATGCACATGAGTACATGACGATTTTACGTGTCAACTAGAAAAACCAATGTAACAAAATTCAAGTGTTTATTTAGCTAGCCAATACTACCATAGTGATCTATATTTACTCATAATATTTAACCAAACTAGGTAATACTCCGTATTCGTATAGTTGCACTTGTTTATAATATTAATGTGATATTTTCCTCGAAAATACCCATGACATCTGCTCATCTTATTCAGAAAATGTGGTAATTTTAAAGTAGATATCAACTGCATTATAAATTATAAACGTATATAGGTACAGGGTGATTCACCAAGCCCATTATCACCCTTATTTTTTACTTTAATAATGTATTTATTCCAGTTTTTATTTTAGGCATTTTTAAATTTACATTACCATGTTTTCATATAGTACCTACCTACTATGAAGTGTACATATTATTATTTAGTAAGTGTCGTTCGACGATACAAACTACTTTTTTAAATGAGCCATGGGAATTTTTGGGTTCAGTCCCCGTCATGATAAAAAAAAATCAGTATTAAAATAGGTAGAATTAATTAATATAAGCACGCCATGCACATTGTAATAATTATGTAATGCTGTAATCAAGAAAACGTTAGTTTATCGTCTGAAATACAAAAATAACGTTAATTGTTGATATAAAAACTATTTTTGTGAAAACATTACTCTTTACAAATAAATTGTTTCAAGGGTAGGGTTTTTCTACATCGCTAAAAAGGTGTTGTGGCTGTGTGGTTAATTTTGTAGCTGTATGTTTAATTTGCATTTTATGTGTGTACAAAACATTATTTGTATTTATAATATTTTACTCGTTATTTATTTTCAAGGTTTTAGGTATGGCAAATGATAAATTTTATTCTGCTGAGTAAAGCTAATCAATAACTATGATCCAATAGACATAGGTATGTGGTATTTGAATTTCCCATAAAGAAATTTAATGTAGGTACGCCACTGCAAATGAGTACCAGTTTTTTTTCCTGCACATTCTAGTGCGTGCTTTTTTTTGAAAATGTTAATGAATTTAAAACTTAATTCGAACAAGTGGTTTTCGAGTTTATAAAAATTATATTTACTAATAATAATAATATTCCTTGATAATGTTCTTACATAAAGTATAAATTAGATTTAACATTTAGTTAAGCATAAATATTTAATATATTATAATATTTTTTAGACACTATAATAATTTTCAAACCATCGTACAACTTAATATATCTTTTAAACATAATCATGGACTATTGTTCTCAATTCACACATTTTAATCACTGAGAAAATACTCGATAATTTATTATTATATAATATTTATTATTTATTATTTATTATTGTATCTTTAATATTATAGGAGAACCAAATAGAAAATAAGTTAACTTACAACGTAAGCTTAACTTAATATGCAAAATAATAATATAAAAATAGTATATTTATAGTATTTTTAGTTTTCAATTCCTACATTTTAATCAATCAGGAAATAGTCAGTAAAAATATAAATCTATAATATTAATTGTTTTATATAAATAGGTACATCGAAATGTTCATAAAAATTATCTACTCAACAATTTACAATTAAAAAATATAATCACAAAGTAAGCTCTTTATAATCAGTTATTTAAGAAAATTTAATGGGTAGGTACTTAGATTTTTTATATCATGTAAGGACTTACCTACGTATTTGAAAATATAGTATTTAGAACTTGAGCATATTTAATAATTCCAAAAATAGTTCACCCACAATATTATAAATATATATATATATATATATATATATATAGAAATAAAATTGAGTTAGGTTACAATATTATAAACTAAACCTAATATGCTAAATAATAATATGATATTAGTTTTTTTTTTCATAATATAATGAAGTAAAAAGAATAGATAATGTTCGCTTTTATTTTAGGTATTATTATTATTATATTATTTGTCATTATCATTTTGTAAACATGTCTGTTTTCTAAAAAATAATGTATTTTTTTATGATAAAACAATAACTAGGTATACAAAAAAATGAATAGGTAGTAACTAAGGGACGAAGGAAATGTTTGATGTATATTGTGAACGGTATACATTGATTATTATATCAATATGTATACAATGTTAATGTTGAACATTAAAATGTTTAATTATTCAACTATTCTTTAACCTTCGTGAATTATAACGATTATTTTCTAAATACACGCATTACATGCTTTGTGGAATGGTTGACATTTTCATGTTTTTTTTTTTTTTTAAATTATTTACAAAGCATTAATAATAAATAAATCTGAGGTTAGTAACGGTGTAAATTAAAACAATAATGTTGTAACAATTTTAATCGAGTACCTACTTACATTAAATTAAATACGAATTAATTTCTGTTGTTTTCTTAAGGGTATTTTAATTATATTATCTGTATAGTTACGATATTTCACATAGTTTTAAAAACAATAATTAGATGACAAACTTTTTAAAATCGATTTTATGCTATTTTTATTCCATCAGTATATTATTATTATTATTATTGTTAATAAAAATACCTAGTTAATTATTTGTGAGTGTATGTTAAATTCATTTGTATGAATATTTCCATTTGATATAATAATATTGTGGTAACCAATAACATTATTTTGTTGGAATCATTTTATTAATGTTATTCAAATTTATTAATTATTTTGAATAAAAAGGCTTTTGTAGACTTTGAGAGTCACGAGGTGAATGTGAAACATATGGTGCGTTGATATAGGCCTTTAGAAATGAATGGTAAAATACTTTACGTTTATAATATATAATTATATATGTGTACATAAGTCCTAAATATGAAGAATATATAATTCTATTCGATTCCCAATTAATCATCCAAGTGGTAAGTATTATTTTTAAGTCTCTCTGTCTAGGATTACGCGTTATGAGTTTTTCCAAGTCTGTTGACGTAGCAGACGCTAAAACCAAGAAATTGTGTTCTCAACAGCACATGACGTTAATAAAAGTGATTTTACTGTCACAGAGACGTAAAACTATATTTATTAATTATTATAAATTTTATATTACAAAACTCGTCATATAAAAAGTGGCTATATGCATTTAAGTGATCAAGTTAAAAAAACATTATTAAATGTATTATTTTTTACTTGCTCACTAACTAAAAGCATATTTAAAAAAAGAAAATTTGAGAAAAAAATGGTCAAGTTACTTGCACTTTGATCGCACGCATATCAAAAAATTTGATATTCATAGTTGATCATTATATTAATTATAATGTACACCTATAAAAATGAAAAATAAATAGGTACTAATGGTATGAATTGGGTGGTTTCTTTTTTCAAAATGGAGCATTACCAAAAATCTTTAGACTTGATCCTTTAAGAGACCAACTTTTTATAAACTATAGGGGAATTCTAACAATTTCTTTTAGATCTGGAAACATAATAATTGACAAATATTTTGGTTAAGTTAAATTTAATGGAAATCGTTTATTATCCCTTTTTAATATATTCAATATTTTTTTTTTAAATTTTTTTTTTATTTAAAAAGAACCCTCGGACAATAGGCCATTGGGCTTACATAATATGTTTGACTTAAATGTTAATTGTTAACAATATGGAAGTGTATACAAGAGAATTAATTTTAGATTTTAGATTGAAGGTTTGCAGCTATGATGCATTGAATGATGCCTGTTATGGCCTTAGGGTGATTTTGAAGTATTTCGGAAAGTTGTATGGGCAGGTTGAGGCTTGATCGGATGTTATGTGTGGCATTCGGTGAGAATGTGCTTAATGGTAGTTTGGACGCCACATGTTGCGCATGTCGGAGGATCTTCCTTGGCCATTAAAAAACTGTGTGTTATTTGCGAGTGGCCAATTCTCAGTCGAGTTATGATGACTTCGAATTTTCTGGGTGTTTCGATGGGAAATGTCCAATTGTCTGTATTGTGTTTTATTTGATTTAACTTAGTGGAGTAGGATAACCATTTCTGATGCCATCTTTGATGACATTTGTTAGTTATCAGTGCTTGTATGTCCCTGTAAGCGATGCTATTAGCAGAAGATGATAGTGTAGAGGTGATTGCAATTTTGGCAGCTAGGTCGGCGCGCTCGTTTTCAATGATGTTGGAGTGTCCAGGGATCCAGAAAAGTTTGATTTTGAAGTTATTGATTTTCTGTAGAGTGTATATTTTGTTTTGGATATGAAAGCTGATGTCTAATGGTAGTAAAGATGATGGTGTCTTGGAGATGGCGATCGGTTATTAACTTGAGGGCTTTGATTATAGCGTATGATTCAGCTGTGAAAACTGAGCAGGAGCTAAGGAGTTTGTACATGAAGTCCATGTTATTCCAAACAACTGCAGCCCCGACCCCGATTTGGCTTTTGGATGCATCAGTGTATATTTTTTCGCTTTTAAGTTTTGTATTAAGTGGAAATATTCATGTTTGTAGATTGAAGAAGGAGTGTCTTTTTTTTTTAATATGGAGAGTTCAGTGTTTGCTACGTTTAGATTTGTCCATTGGGGTGTTAAGGGAGGAGGGATTGTTAATAAATCAGAGATGACTAGATTGTTCTACTGGAATAATGTTGTTAAAGTTTTGAGTTTTGGATTGAAGTCGAGCAACGAAAGAGTGTTAGCTAGTTTTAATTCGTGATTTAATGTTATTTTGAGTCTTCTTATATCGAGAGGCGGTGTACATGCTAGTTTATAGATACTCGGTATTGGACTAGAGCGATAGGCACCAATAGACATACGAAGTCCGGAGTTGTGAATTGTATCAAGTTTTTTTTGTAATCAATTTATTAGCTGTTGTCCAAATGAATGATCCGTAGTCGAGTTTAGATAGTATGAGGGATTTGTAAATTGTTAACAATACGTGAGGTTTAGAACCCCATGAAGTATGGGATAACATTTTTATAATATTGAGACGTGGAGAAATGGCTGATTTCAAAGAAATGATGTGAAGGGTCCATAAGTATCTTTTGTCGAAAGTTATACCGAGTATTTTGATTGAATTATTATTTATTAATTGATGGTCGCCCAATTTATCTTAATTGGATTTTGAGAGCGTTTGCATGTAAAGACGATGCATTATGATTTTTCGGGAGAGAAGGTAAAGCCAGATGATTGTGTCCATTTTTGTAGGTTGTTGATGGCTTTTTGAAGATGGCATTAGACAGTGGCTAGGGTTTTGCTTCGGCAATAAATATTAAAGTCGTCCGCGTAGAACGTGGATTTGACAGGGAAGGATATGTTTTGAGTGATATCGTTGATGGCTATCAGGAAAAGAGTAACCGAAATTGTTAAACCTTGAGGAATTCCGTTGGCTTGTTCAAAAACTTTGGAAAGTGAATGGTTAATTCTTACTTGGAATGTTCTTGTTTTTAGGAAATTTCTGATGAAATTGAACATTTGATTTTGGCTGAGTACTTTAGAGAGACTAGTCAGAATGTGTGGTTTCCATGTTGTATCGTAAACTTTCCTCAAATCTAAGCTAATCATACCTAAATATTGATTTTCAGAGTATGTGTTTTGTATTTCTGTATGTATTTTTGATAGACAGTTGTTTGTACCTTTATTTTTCCGAAATCCACATTGTTCAGGAGTGAAATAGTAAGACTGTTCTAGGAACCATATCAAACGTTGATTTACGATTTTCTCTAAGAGTTTACATAGTGTACTTAAGAGAAACATAGGACGGTATCCTTCAGGTGAGAATTTATTTTTCCCTGGTTTACTTATGGGGATCACAATGCTGTTTCTCCAACTTTGTGGGAAAACGTTGTGGTTCCAGATGTAGTTGTAGATTTTTAGTAGTATTTGTAGTATATTAATGTTAAAGTTTTGAACAAAAATGTATGGGATATTGTACTCTTGCTAGTGCATCTTTTAAGAGTTTTCAGTATTTCTTCCATTGTTATTGGGCTGTTTAAGTAAGACTGATGTGTGTTTTGAGATGATATTGACGAGAGTTGGGGTGGAGGTTTATTTACATTCTCTCGTAAGAAGTCGCGGCTGTACATTTCATTACTGGAGTTTTTTTCGAAGTTTAGACCTAAGTGGTGGGCGATTGAAAATGAATCAGTGATTAGAGATGAGTTGGTGGCGAGGTAAATATTTTTGTGATTTTTTCGTCCCTGTAATGAACGAATTTTGTTCCACATTATGTGGGGGTCGACATGGGCTCCGATGTTGGCAGTGAAGCTTCGCCATGATATAGTTTTATTGCTTTTGACTAAGAATCTTGTTTTAGCTCTGAGTTCTTTTAACTTAATATGGTCATCCGATGATCTGGTTTTGATGAAAGTTTTGAGTGCTTTATTTTTCAGGGCTATATATTTTTTAATTTCATTCTTCCACCAGGGGACTTGTGGATTTTTGGAGAGATGATTTATGTAGCCGATTGATTGTTCTGCTGCCTCTATGATGTTCTCTGTGAATTTGGAGAGTGTTTTGTCGATATTTATATCTTCATCAGAAATTTTTTTAGAATTGATTTTCATTTCAAGGAGGTTTGAGAAAAGGATCCAGTCTGGGTTTTTGAGGTTCCATTTTGTTGGAGGATGATTCGTTTGTAGCGAGTTAGAAATGAATTGAATTAAGATAGGAAGGTGGTCACTATTGTATATTTCATTAAGTACTTGCCAGTGGAGTCTTTGAGCTATGGTGGGAGTGGAGAACGTTAGGTCGATAGCGGAGAGCATTCTATTAGAGGGGTTTATTCTGGTTTGCTCGTTGTTATTGAGTATTACGATGTTTTCTTGTTCTAATAATTTTTCTATGATTTTTCCTCTTGTATCAGTTTTGTATAATCCCCATATATGGCTGTGGCTGTTGAAGTCCCCTACAATGATGAAAGGTTTTGATAGCTGTTTTATAATATTTTCTAAATCTGAGAGAGTGAAGTTGAATTGATTTGGGATGTAGATATTACAGAGGATATTCAATATTTATTTTGTACAAAACTCACTATTTTCGGAATGACTTCTTTTGAAAAAAACAAAATGGAAATAGTTTGTTTCACACAAAACAATCTTATTATTTTTTTCCATCGTACTTATTTTAGATAATATGCTTTTTTTGAATAAAAATACTTATTGGAGTTCATCTTATTCCACATAAATATTATTTTCATTTTATTCTATAGGAGCGAGTATTAGTGATTTTAGTAATTTTAAATAAAAATGGTTCAAAAACTCCACTACAAATGCTCATATCTGGCACATACCAAGTAGATAAAGTAAATAATTCGCATACGTACCAAAAACTAGTATAAAGCATTTCCTATGTTCCTTAGAAAAACAATACGTTTTATTTCCATCAATAAAAGTCCATATTTATAAAACTTATTAATACCAATTTATGAACCAATCAAATTGCATGGTTATTAAAATATTATTAAATATTGTTGATAAAACGGAAATATGTAACTTTTGATACTTTTGCAAATAGCCCAGTAAAAATAAAATAATATAAAACAGAATAACAATGATTGGCCGTGTAGGAAACTTTACTCTCTACCTACATGTAATTTAACATTATATGATTCTGTTACGCTAAATAATTCGGTTCACTATGGTTAGGTTAGGAGGTTCTCGCTATCATTTCGTTATGCAGCATAGTCAATTGTCGGAAATAAAATTCTGAGATTGTTACTGCGTTCTTATAAAGTAGTTCACAAAGTTCTTAAAATTATCAAGAAGATTTTATTATATTCATGTACATGCAGTAGTCAAAATAGAAACCAATATCTACATAACTGCATTATTTTTATATGCTGTAATTCATAAAAAAGGTAAGTATATACTTATCATTACAGTTGTATGGAGAGTGGCCACTCATAATAATATTATTACATCGAAGTAGATTGATAGCACGCACAATACTATTGAATCAGGAAAAAAAATGTTTCAGTCTACATAATACATGGTTAGTGGAATATTAAATGTATGACAAAACTTGGTCATAAAGAAACAATAAAAAATTGACTGGGTAATCATTTCATAGATAACATACGAAACAAAATTTTGATGATAAAAAAAGGATTTCGGGTACCTATTTAAATAAAGAATCGAAGTACTGACAACTACTGTGCTCAAGTGTGCTCGTGAAAAATTAAGGGCATGAAGTTTGAAAAAAAAAATAAATGAATTATACGGTTTTAATACAATTACTCGGATAAAGAATATAGGATTATACAAGCGAGTGAAAAAGGTAGACCTTATAAATTTCTGAAAAAAAATTAACTCACATAATAAATTATGTAATTCTGAATCAATACCAAAATAATACTATGACTGGTATTAAATTATTTCTTTCAGATCGAAGAAAAATAATATAGGTAATACAAGTAGAATATAGAATATAAATATATAATATAAATATTCTATTTTGTTATAATAATATTATTTTTATTTAAATATTTTGTTTTTATCACCAAATGTTTTTAGGTATCAACCTGCGCCATGTTTATTATTTGAATACAGATAAGCAACTTAAGTAATAATAACATTTTGTATACCTATCAAAAATAAGTACTTTGTAATGATATTCACATTATAACGCTACAAAACTGCATAACTAAATATTATCATGGTAATAACATCATTTAATAAGTCAGTTTTGAACCCAATGATATAACTGTATCGTAATGCTTTACCACACTATAACAACCAAAGTTATGAATAAAACTTGATACCTATTGTCACATATATAATATATTGTATAGGTAATTAATATATCTTTTGGATTTTAAATTAAGATTCAGACATTAGAAATATGAAAAAATTATCTTATTTATGATACACATTGCGATTAAAACTTTCAAAGTGGATATTTAAATGCATTTTGCATGGCAAAGGATAAAATATCCTATTAAATAAAAATAGGTACTAATATTCAACGAAGGCAACATTTATACGTAGTTTAAAAATATTAAACGAAATTTGTTTATCTAATGAGATTTTTATTTTTATGTACCAGCGCAAAAATGTTATTTAATTGTCACCATGACAATATGTCATCGTTTCGGACATCGCTGACATAGATCTTATAACATTTGTCAATTTATATGGACACTTGACAGCCATTAAAAGTTTTTGATTTTATTAAAATCTGATAATTTCATCCGAACATCTGCTTACCTTTTAAAATGTTATATTCTCTATTCTGTGATGTATCTCTATTAGTGTTTAGTTGAATCTACATAAATATATTATACAAAAATTAGATAGCCGTATTTATACTACAGTTGTGACCGATGTTGAACTTGGCCGTCATTTATAAAGCAAGCAATGTTTACATTTATTTTATATTTATTCGTATATATAATATATACTATGATAATATTGTTTTGTAAACATTGCTTGCTTTGTAGATGGCGGCTGATTTCAATGATAAGAAGGAGAAGGTTGTTGGATATATCTATATTTGAATCCTAATATTAATTCTAAAATTTAAAAATTAATCACGATAATGTATATTTTACAATATTATAGTATAATAAAAAAATCATTTTTAATATAGAATTTAAATATTTGGGTAATATTTTTTTTAAACAAATAATATAATGAATGCAATTAGAATCGAAAATATAAATTTTAGTGAGACTTTTGTACCTACATATCAGACTCTAAATATTATATATTTAAATAGCTGCATAATATGCTTTAAAATTTATCAAAACCTTGTTATCAACAACTGTATTCACCAAAAGTATGTTCAATATTAAGCAAAATTATATTATAACAAAATATAACTCAATGTAAAATAATCGTAGTTCAGTTCATTAATTAATTAATTTAAAAAAAACTAATATATCAGACGGATAAAAAATGTGCCCGTGGAATGTGTTTCAAATAATTTTGTCTTACGTTGACGGTCGCATTATGCATATTTAGTACAAGTATTTATCTTAAGTAGTTACCTACTGTATTTGATAAAAATACAATTATGGGAAGGTTTAGGTCAATAATAGTTGTATGACGGTAATTGTAATAGAACGTACTTCAGCTGAACAATGATACGTGTCTTTAAGTGACACAATCATAATTACGTTAAATTACTGTATTTCAATTAATATGTATTCAATACTGTTTATATTACAAAACGGAATACACATTACAAGGTTGAAGGTATAATATTATGATGCACATTATCGAGTAATAAATACACGTTTTTATGGTATTGACATTACAGTACAAATAACAGGTAGGTATACAGTTAATTGTTATTAAAATAATAATAATACAAACTACAAATCAATTAATTAGATTCGAGACGTGTTAACATTCCAAATAACAGGTGCTCCTTATACACCATGTATACCCTTTAATATGTTAAGTACTATTTACTTATTATACTATTAAAAATAGGTAGGGTCTGACCAATGATGTGCTTACCTAGCGGGAGCAAAAAATGGAACTTTGGGATGTGGGGGAGTCCCAAAGCGCTGAGAAATTGACACCGTGCAGCCCCCACACGTCGGTTGTGCATCGACCACGGACGTTGCGCGGTCGATGAGGTTTGCATCAGCAGATCCATATATACATAAATTCTTAATGCATTAAGCTGAAGGTAATATTGTAATAATATGTATGGTGGTAATGAAAATCCCAAGGGTGAGGGGGAGCGGATGTCCGCCGATGGCACACTGTGTGAACCGGCCGCCCGGACCATGGTATCTTTTTAGCACATACACAGCCTATCGGTGGGGCTATAATGCTATATGCGCCGAAGGATGTGTCCGTGACCAAAAATTGGAAGCAATGAGGAGAACTTGCGGTCCGACCAGGTGGACGAAATGGAGATAGCCCTAGACAACATATGGCGAGTACCTAGCTGTAAGGCTTTTCGTCCTGTGCTCGTGGTCTGCGTTGACGACTTGATGGTGCCATCGCCCTACGATCACATTGGCCATGCAAGTCATGATCCATCTTGTGTTAGGAGGTGTCTCGTCGAGCAACGTCCGTGAACCTCTACGTCTCTCAACTACCTCTCCCAGAGCCAGCTAATATGAGGTACGTAGTTGAAGCATCAAGGCAACAAACCAGGAAGTACTCGAAGTATGTTGAGTATATTGTTTATTGAATGAAACATGAATACATACACCGGTTTACCATGACGTGTTGTAATTTATCCGATAAGACCGCAAAACTCTTTAGATAAATATTTTATTTTTAATTACATAACGGACCACACCCTAATAAATATTTTGATAACATATAATAATATGAATAGAGACATAACAAGTCATTCGAATAGTATAAGACGGAAAACAAATATAATATAATATGGACAGTAAAGAAGCAAATGATTAAATAGGAAAGTTATGCAAGTAACGTGGGGTGGGGTACTTATTGGCAAAGTACATTAGGCAGGTGATAGGGTGATAAAGTTGTTGCACATTACGAGTATGCAGGGACACGCAAATCAACAACTTCCACAAGTATGAGAGAATTTATTAAGTTATGGATGTGATCGTGATATAGATATTAAATACACATAATTGTTTTAATTGTATTAATCAATTTTGTTGCTTATATTTTTTGCATCAAGTCGCCAAATACTTTGACGGTATGAAATACGTTCATATAAGCCATTCGCTCGATGACGTTGACAAATTATCAGTCATTCGCACTTTTGTTATGTGCACGTTATATGATATTATAAAATATACACTACAACAAGTAGTTTGACGCGTCATTGCATTATAATATGAAACATGTGTTATATAAACTGTATAAAACTGTACGGACAAATGGACAAGTATTGTTATTTAACTAGATGGGTACTATAAAAGCGCATCGCAACAGTATAATATTATATACTGTCTTTTCGGACAGAAAAAATGTCAAATAGGTCAACATTTGTAAAGGTGAAGGTTAAAGAAGCTTAAAAAATGTATTTCTGTATTCTGGCGTAGATAAATACTATAGATTGGTTAGAACAAGTGTTCAGTTCAAGTTAAAAGCTGAACCTAGTTTTACAAAAACCTAATCGAATAAAAAATATGAAATTCTATAATTAATCCACAATTTAGAAATAGATTGAACTAGAAAGAAATGTAAGAAATTAAAAAATAATTCGAACAAGTCAAACGTTTGAAACAAAAAATGTTTCTGGTGTTTATTTTTTTCAATCTGTTATTTCAAATAGAACAATAAAAACAACTAATGGATTTAGAAGAAAAAATAATAAATGACAGAAAAAAGAGTGTAGAGACCTCCCAGTGGAGGTACTACGGCGATGTAATTTTAAAATTATTATCTTGTGTATTGTCGAATTAATTGACGAAAAATACATTAGACTTGTTTATCATTTTTAATAAACCGATTAGTAGTAATCATATTTATGTAAGAACAAATAAGACTATAGTTAAATTCAAACTTGAGTAGTATTAAAATGGTTATTTTTTTAAAAGTTTGATTAGAAGAGATATTATTGTTGAGTTTGATCGATCTCTTGACTCTAATAAATACTAATAAATAATATAATATTATATGTTTTGTAGCCTAATTTACTACAAGAAATGCAAACGGCGGCGACCAGTTTTCGTCGGCGGCAAACATGTAACACCCGTTTGTCATCCCCCACCAAGTCATCAATCTATTTACCTGCTGTGAAGTATTGCCACGCACATGCGCACAAGTCAGCCACCGTTTGCGTTTCTTATTGTGAACAGTGTATAGACATCTAAATATGAAAAGTCTGATTACAATAAATGTTCATAAAAAGTTCAACATTTTACTCAATATAAATGTAAGTTTTTTTTATTTAAACATCGACATTGCGATGTTTAATATTATTATTATTATGATATAACTTATATGAAGCGTAGAATGTCAGTCAACAAGCGAAGCAGGAAACGAATATTGAAAAATCCGCCAAAACGTCGGCGGGTGGATACAAGTGCGAGTCCGGTCACCGGTCACTGGTAGTCGGTGACGGCTTTGGCGATCTCAACGCGGGGTTGCTTGTGGGTGAACTGCTTGAACTTGAACCGGCCGACAAAATGAGTCGTCCGCTGAGGTGGTGGTCGCGGCCCCGTCGTCGGCGGTGGCCGCGGTGTCGGTGGCGGTGTCGGTGGCGGTGGCGGCTTTGTCGTCAGTGGCGGCCTTGGCGGCCTTGGCGGTGGTGGTTGCCGTGGTGTCGGCGGTGGCCGCGGTAACGACAGCGACGAAGTCGAAGACCTGTGGCCGTAGATATTACGACAGTTGACCGCCGTTGCGTCCGACATCCTCAATTGTTCGAACCGGTCCAACAAATCGTCGAAACACTTCTGCAGTGCACACATGTCTTCATGCTTGTTCTGCTTGACTGCGGCCGCCGTTGTCTCGGTCCCGTCCACGGGCACATTCTTTCCTAACGCTATTTCCACGCATTTGTCCATCAGCCAGTTTACGTGCTTCGCCGCCTGCTCACTGACCTTGACGCCGTGCGTCTCGTCGTACCGCTTGATCGCGTCGATCACCTTTTTTTGCTTGCTGCGCAGTTTCCATTCGACCGCTTCGTCGTCGCTACCACTGTCTGCACTGTTTCGTCGGTCGTGTCAATGCTGCCGATCATTCGGCGCAGGCTGTCCGATACAAATTTCGCTTTGGCAGACGCGACGTCGTCCAGCCTAGGGGCAGACGAATCACCGCCGACACCGCTGCCGCCGTCACTCTCGGACGCTATGATCTCGGCGTACAGATCTTGTATGGCTTCCTTGAGGCCACCTGCCCCGAAAACGTGGCCATCACTATCACCGTCAGCCCCGCCGCTGCTATCACCGTCAGCACACAGGACTCCGACCGTCGGCAGAACGATCACCATCGCCACTAGCGCCATACCTTTAGGGTACATCTCGTCGCTGTTGTATCGATGGTTCTTTCCGTCGCCAACGGTTTCACTTTATTTTTCGTCTATTGATTTATTTGTATATCGTTGTCGCCGTCGTCGACCAAATAAAATACAGTTGCCCGGTGACGTGTCTAACCACTACCATAATATAATACATCTATCTGTTACCTAAAAAATCACTCGCTCTAACAGGTAGGAAAAAAATTTACCGGGTATCCGAGAATTTGGCAACTATCAAAATTATTTTCAAAAAAGAGTTTAGTAACCGTGCCATTACTTCACTATTTTTATGAAATTTCTTATACTATTGTTGGGGGAAATAAGAGGGTATCATGTTGTATATTATCACAATGCCATGCTAATAAAATAATGATATGTTTTTAAAATACCCGTCGTGTAAGTGATAGGCCTTAGATCAGTTTTAGTATTCTAAAAATAAATTATCTATTTCTTGCTCATTGTGAGTATTTACTCAAACTAATTTGGAACATCACAAACTTTTGATATCTGTTGGATGCTGATACAAAAACTTTTATAAGTTTAATTTTATCCCTAGTACCTAGTAAAATTATATTATGACAATCGTACCTCCAGAGAATCTTTCAAGTGGGGAGTTTTATTATCCTAGAATAAATTCTAGGAAAATATTACCCACTAGGAGTACATACGTCCTAGGAAAATTTTACCGGGTGTACAATAATTATCCCAGAATTATCGTATCTCCGGTAATATTTTCTTAGGATAATAGTATCCCTCTATGGGAGTAATATTTCTCCAGGAAAATGTTATCGGGGGTACGATTATTCTAGGAATATGTTACTTAATGTCTATTAGTATCTATACTGGAACATTTTTATTTTTATTGATGGTGCTTTACACGTATACAACGATCACTAAGGTCGTGACCCACTGAAGTTATTGAAAACCACTGTTCTAAAGGAAGTTGATTTACTATCAATGATTTCATATTTAATTTTACCGACTATAACCACTTTCAATGTCAAAACCTCGACATTCATCGTTACGAAAATCGTGGTAACAGTCGTGGTCTTGATTGATTTTATTTCATTTTACCGATTACTGGATAGCTGCAGTTGTAAAGAGTGATTTACGTACATAATAACTATATTACTGAAACTGTTTGTATGAAGGCAGACACTCATTGATATCCAAAATAATTTATCTCATTATGGAAAATCCACAGACTTAATATTATATTTGGCTTATAGACTAAGAAACTAAAATACGAATTTCCCGTTTTTCCCATAATATTATAAAATTTCCATACGAATAAATGGCGAATAAGTACAATAGACGCTGTGAACGTGAACTATGCTGTGTGAAATGCAATATTTTAGAACGTTTGCATTTTACAATTGAAACGTTTTTTTTTATCAAATTTCAATCAATGGATGATAGGTAACTAGGCAAGTAGGTACTATTTAAACATTTAAATAATTGTACCTGTTGACAAAATCGTTAATCGTATTCGTGATCGTAGGTTACGTAGATTACGTTCAATAAAAACATCAAAACCTTGACGTACGCGGTTCTACAAATCATGATAACAGTCATGGCCTTTATAGTTTTTATTTCATTTTACCGATTTTTTTTTAGACAGCTAGCTGCAGTTGTAAATAGTGATTTACGTGTACTGCTGAAACAGTTTTTATAAAGGCAGACACTCGTTGCTATTCAAATTTATCTTACCATGGCGATTTGACAGACTTGATATTACATTTCACTAAAACATTTCATTCGTAATTAAAATTGTAATGGAAGAAAAAAAATGAGTTTGCTGCTTTTTAATGCTATTGAAAAATTGTCTAAGTTTTAGAACAGAAAAAAAATCTAAAATGACAATCGTTCGCATGTACGTTTCTTTTATCTATATAATATTATTTTATGTAATGTATTTTTCAAAAAACAGTCGGTGATATTGAGGTCGTCTCTCCCTCTCTCTCGCTCACTCTGCTTGTGGTGTGAAAAGGTCCTAAGACTTGAATACATAATTATATATAACCTAATTAGCGTATATTATTGTATACAGTAATGTACTGTCTACCCATCGATTGTTTACAATTATAGTTAATTATATTATTTTTTATTTAAATGCACAATAATATTGTCGTTCAATTATTAATATTATTCTACATACTTTAGTTGAAATCCTGCACAGGTCCATTTGTATTTCCTCAATTTGTGTCATTAAGTTATAACAATACCAAATCATCGTATTTATATAGGCTAAAAAGGGGTCAATAAAACCATACAAGGAATATTATGATTCTTCCTTTTATTGTCACCATTCATTTTATTACAGTTACCATAATTTATATCACTGCAGTCTGAATTATACGACAATATCAATAAACTGCACATTACTTTCTAGGTAATCTATATTCCACACACAGTCCAACTGTATCGTTTATTAGCCAATAAAACTTAAAATAATAATAATATTACTTATATACTGACATTGAAAATATGTTGCTATTACCTAACTATTATTATATAACTGTTCACCTATAGTATGTCAGACTGAAACAAAAAGTTATTAACTCTTTTATAATAAAAAAAAAAAATGTGTTGGTATGTATACCATTGAGTGATTCCTTTACATGGAGATTTTACTCAAAAAGATTTAGTAGTAAAATGTACTGTATATTATAATATTATATATAAATATATTTATTTATATGCATTTGGACACGTATACTGTGTAGGTAGGTACTGCATTTCTTCTACTACATTATAGGAAATATTTGAATATTATGTTAATTTCAAAAAATGTAATGTAGGAATTTGCTGCACTTTATGCGACGATCGAATATTTTTATGATATTAGTGGAGTATTAATTTCCTGTACGGGTATTTTTAATGGCTGTCGTGTTACGTGCTCATCAACCGAAATGGTGTATTGTGTTAATAATCTCATCCGTGTGTGGTCACTTTTTTCGTGCGTTATATAATTACTTCGGACAATGGGGATTAACGCGTTATAGTCGATTATTTTATTATATTGAACATTTTTGTATACGCCCGCGACTCCGTTGATTAATTATGCGTGTGTTTTATTTTCTTGAAATTCATTCTATTGATTTTCACGTTTAAAATATGATTATAAAACAACCAACGCATGTTGAAGTGGAAGAAAAATAGTGAGAATGTTGAATTTAATGAGGGACGCCAGAACGAGCTACATTTGTACGTTTCATCACGAAATCATATCAATTATGACGTATCATTATTAAAAAATACAAGGGGGGGCCTACACTGAACTATTCGGAAAAAAGATATGCAGGTCAAAGGAAAATTTATATAAATAATAATAAGTTATATTATATTGTGATAGCTGAAATAGAGTTTCTATATATTATAATGCCCTATAATTACCACTATAATATAGATAATTACCGAATACTGGCCTAAACCCTATACATCAAATCGCAAAGATGAAGTAGTTATCAATAGATTACGTATAGGCCACTCAAAGATGTCCCATGGACATCTTATGCGTAAAGAAGAACCAACAATGTGCCTAACCTGCGGAGAACCTCTCACAGTCAAGCACCTCCTTATCAACTACCGTATCCGTACAGATACCAGAAAAAGTCTAAAATTTCCCGACAACCTCTTTGAAGCCCTCAGCCCTATCCATGACAACACCAACAAAATAATCATATTTTTAAAACAAATTGATATGTATAATTTAATTTAAGAATTTATTGTATAACTATACTCTATTATGTACTAATTACCAATTTTTGTTGCAAGCTAATAACCTCAGCAGTTAATGCTGTACCATGAATAAAAAAAAAAAAATTTAGATAACATTTTTAACATTTTTTTTCTGTTTAGTACTGCAACAGTTGAGTTTCTATTTTTTTTTTTTTTTTTGTAAACAAAAATACCTTATTTAGTCAGTTAATATATATTTTTACGTTTAAAAAAATTATTTAAAAAAAAATCCTAATTACTGTGATTTTATATTTTAATTTTAAAATTGGTCTTCTCCATTTCCAATCACATGGATATAATTGTCCTTTAACTTGGCTTATTATATTACATTCTCTATCAACAAGTTTCCGTCAGAATTTTTTATCGTTAGGTTTTTTCAAGAAATAGGTTCAATTGTCTGATTTATGTGGTTTAAAGAGTCTCTTTCTCTATACATTTTCCAGCTTAAGCATTTCTCGTTCATTTGTTTCATCGTAGGGTATACGTATCTTTTTTGTCTATTGTCGTTTCTTTTGTCCTTTTTTTTATAAGGTCTTTTGGATTTTCAATATAATGTCAAGGACTTTATATAGGTATATATAATTATATTAACTTGAGTTATTTTATTCATGATTGTCGAGCTAAAATACTTAAAAATGATAGTTAATAATTACAGAAAGAATAACACTCAAGTAAAACTCATAACGTAGTTTAGTAAGTCAAAAATCCTACAACCCGTACCAGTATTATAAAATTGTTGGTTCATTAAGTCTAAATAGTAACAGATAACAATACCTCAAAATTTGAATAGCTATTCAATTTTAAGATGGATAAGTTTTATTAATGACAATACATTACTATAAATATACATAATAATGTATATTAAATATTATATTCACTTAGCGTTACGGTTTCATATAATTATGAAAAAAAATAAAATTATACGTAATATTAAATCTGCAGAAGATTAACTTTTATATTTCATTTTTATTGAAGGTTAATTTAATAAGCCTTAAAATCATGAGTAGGTTAACATTATCAATTTATAACTACCACTTTTATACCCTACATTCCACATTTACTATGGAATACGATCTGTAATAACATATTAACTTTTTTTTTTTAAATAAAAATATATAATATTTTAAATTGTAATATAATTAAATAGTTGTTTAATAGATAAATAATTATATTTCTTTGGTCTTGATAAAAAATAAAAACATGTATTGATTTCAGATTTTAAACATAAAACATTCTGTATAAATATTCAAACGATTCTCATGAATAATAAGTTGGATATAATAACATAGCATTGTATCCAATTGTTATCCAATTATGTTTATCGTTTAAAAACAAATTAATAGTTGTTCGCAAAAAAAAATATATTTTAATTATCGGAATGGCGTATACATATGTTTTTTATACATTTACATAACTAGCAAGCTAAAAATTAATAATAAACCGATGATGGATCGTGAAGGGTTTGGCTTAAAATAACGACATCCACATGGGAAACACATAAATCCAAGGTAAGATGTGTACACTAAAGATAATTATTGTTTTAACTAATGACAATACTGTAATATGATTATTATACCGTATAATACAAACACAAATATTGTTTAACTATTAAGAAAATAATATTATTTAATGTTAAATTGTGTACGAAATATGTTTGAGACGTGTTCCGTGTAATATATATACATAACACTTTTAACAAGTGTATTATTAAAATAATTAACCACAAAGTAGTTGTAGGTACCTATGTAATATGTTGCGTGTAAAATTGAAATAAGTATACCAACAATTTGTAGATTTAAAAAGTCGTTCTGAAATTTCCACTGCAGGTGGATGTGATACATTACCGGTAATATTAATAGATATCTAATTAACCGATGGGCTTGTGGCCAGTGGCCAGAGGGTATATGGTGTAGTTTAAATTGCAATCCGTTGGTAGTGATTGCAATCGCTTGCGACTTTCAACTGCTTTTGGACTTTGAAGTTCGCAATATATTAGTATTTTTGTAATATAATACAATACATTTTGTATACGTTTCACGGCTAATGTAAGCGATAACACCGCGAGTGTGCTTAAAATGAATGTGAATGAATTTCAGGTGCCTAACGTCGATCATTATCGATATGTCCGCACTCTTTAGACATCAGCTGTGAGATAGAATTCGTGGGAAATACTTGCTTGCAAAATATTAAGCGCAGAAAACGCTTAGGTAGGTAAACGTATGAAGTATAATACCATCACTCGTCTGGTGTACTCGAAAAATGAAGCCAGAAACTATTTGTCATCGTGAAAGACAAGATGACGTATTTCAGATTGCTTTATAGACCCGCGTTTGTGTGTTTTATTAGTTGTTTATTTTGCATGAGGGATACGAGAGTTTGTAAAAAGTTAACAGTAAGTTCATTGTGACACGTTGATGAATAGTTTGTATTCCAAAATTCTATAAGTATACATAAATAACCTTGACAGTTTGCTAAAATAAAGTTATTTTCGGTACGGTAACCGCTTAGGTAGGTACATTAAAGTAAGGCGTAATAAGGTTTTGGAATTTAGACTAAACCAGTCTAGTTAGTAGTTTTAAATATATTTTATTAGAAAATAAACAAAAACTATTATAGTTTTTAGCATCACTTTATATTTATTTTATCTTTATATCAAAATAAAACTGTTTTTTTTCGCATTACGTAGTGAAGTGACAAAACGCATTGAGTTTATTATAAGACATAACAATAAAGCTGTGGCGAAGATGAAAAAGGGTCAAACCCGTTAAAAACTGTAAGACGTATGATCATTGGTTACGCTATATCATATGCAATGGCATTCACTTCTGCCGCAATATTATTGTGAACGTCGAACATTATAATAATAGTATATAATAATAATACTATCTATTTTAAAAATGTCTACAATGGTCTAGGAGACTACATGTTAGATAATACTATATATTATTTTATTTAACGATAACGACACCTGTCGGCCTCGCAACGGCCTCGCACTTGCAGGCCCGCACAAAAGTGTATGGTACGCGTCGTGTCCAGTATATGGACTTTACGTCCGATGATTGGTAAACTTTACTGTATATCTATTATATTGTTCGATCCCGGGTGTATATAAGCACACACGCGCATATATATATATATATATATAAACGATCGTCAGTGTGGTCCGATTGACGCGAGAGCGAGGGGAAACCGTTTCCGATTTCAACAGACCGATCAGTATAATATATATTATTATATACGAGGGTAAAAATAAATGGAATTCAGATCTCATTTTGTCGGTTTGCCACACTAGATAATGCCACTGCGCCACATCGATACACTGTGTATATCTATCAGCAAAAGTATAAAATATAGTAATGCGTATACAGCCGACTCTCGGAATAACTAGAAACTCGAGGGCAATGGAAAGAATTACAAATATACATTGATAGGTTAAGTTAAGCAAGGCGTGTTTAATAACAGTTTGAAGGTGGTATATTATTTTGTTTTGCTCGAAAAACATTAAAACGTGTTTCAAAATACTGAGAACATTTTCTATATCTATTATACTGTTTTAAATCGTACACACAAAACAGCACACGTTATAGTGTACATAAATGGTATTATTATTTTTCCTAAGCACTATTTTCGTATACTATTGTCATAAGATAAAAATGAAAAATGTGAGATTGATGAGAGAAGGTGAGATTTGTTATGGTGTTGAGAGTGGAGATTAACAATTAACAATTATTATACTATCAGTCTTTTTAATTTCTACCTTGACAACCAAGTGCATTCCTCGTTGGTGGTAGTACCACTAGTACCTGGCTTAGTCCAGGATGGTCTATAATAATTTGATGACACTCAACACTACTAATGCATTTTTAAATCGTATAAGCTGACTTTGTACAAATTCTCCATTCTAAAAGGACACTTGTGTTCATCTTAAAGTTTTGTACGGAAAATATTTTCCAACCGCTTACGTGCTATTGTTTAGTTTGAACTTTGAATCGTACGTTTGTTGCATTTTTAATAAAATAATAAAATAAATGTTTCATGAGACAGAGTTCGTTATCTTTGTTACAACTTACAATAATGTGAAATAGTTCATTAGTATAAACGCATACTTAAATATAAAAAGAGAACAAATATTCTTATTATTAGGTGCCACATCCCTAACAGCAAGAGGCAACTACGTTTCAAAGTATACACCTTCTAATAAAGGTAAATATAATGTAGGTACATTTAAATTTATTGTACATTATTTTTTTTCTTCTGTTATTAAATTATTGTTCAAATTGTTAATCCAACCCGAAAAGTTATTGAACAGTGTAACCTGTAAACTTTATTCAAATCATTAAACAAATTATGTCTTGTCAATTCAGTTTTTTTTCATTTTCATAACAATAGAACTTTAACAAGGTAAGAAAATAAAACATTTTTAAAATTCAAATAATATATTGCCAACATTTATTTTAAAATGCCGGATATAGATATTGCGTATTGTTCATATTTTTTTATGGAAATAACGATCAACTTATCAATTTTCCATTCATTTTTAAATAAGCATCAATCAGTCAAATGTATTTATGAACAATTGTGTACGGTAGAGTTGTCATTGTCATACAATTTCGATGCATTTAAGTATGTCCATTTAATAATAATAATAAAAATAAAAAAAGAATTCCAAACGTTCGTTAGTTCAAGGTTCGATTAGGTATTTATCTACCGTCCTAATGTATTCTTTGTAAAATATTATCAGGGTATTTTTTGACGTTCTGCTATAAATGGGACCGTATTTGTTTTGCATGAAAAAATACCGAATAAAATTAAATATAAGTAAAATACAATGCAATGCATTTGAGGATTATTTTTCATTCACAGATACGATATAAAAATGTATAAAACACACCTCTATTACGCCAAAGTGTGTTAAAATTAAAATGTACCGTTGAATTTGGATTTGATGGTTAAGTATAGTGACAACAGCTATGTGTATTATGACAACCGATTGATCTGCGAACTGTGGTTAAAAGTGCTATACAATGTTTGCAGAGATGTTAACGAAAACAAATAAACTCGTTGCTGGCTAATAAACCGGACAGATGGATTGACTTTACCGAAATTATTAGGGCCGAGTATAGTAGTAGCTGAGTACTATATTATGCCCCGTTTGGCAGTTATTAACAGAAAAACGGTTACCTAGGTATACCACGGTACATTGTATGACTTGTGTTTTTTTTCTCACGAACGCCGATTGGAGGGCCATTTCAGTCGCTGTCTGTTGCCATCGTGAACTTTGAAACTGTTCCCACAAGTCCCATTCATTATTTTGAAATTTTGTTGGTTTTTTTTTCCGCCTATTCGCTTCTATTCTACGCACACTGTGGTTGGGACCGTTCTTTCAACCCACGTGTTCGGCTAACAAATGGCGGTACATAACTTTTGTTTAACATTACTTTAGGGTATTGCCCATTTTGTATAATATAATAGCCTAAAATGAATAGATAGGTAGTAACATTATTTTATTCATCTTGATTACCACCCATTTAATTTTCACGTAGGTACTTAGAAAATTATCAATATTTACGAACGAGTAAATATAAATTTACACTCTTTTTTTACAATATTAACCTTAAATGTTTGCACAACATAATAATTAAACTGCGGAACCTTTAAACAAAATGACGTAAAACCAAATTTACTCTTTGAACGCATTTTATATTTTCCTATTGAATGCACGAGTACAGTTTTAATTCAAATGCTAGTTGGATTAATTTTAAACCGTTTAAGTGAATTTGAGGTGTTCAACTTATTTCTGATTTATCGAAATACAATGTAAATATATTATATTATTAAAACGGCACGTAATTCATGCCTAGTATTATATAGTGTACCTATAAATTGTATACAAATATTTTGATACATTGAACAGCACAAATCTGATCTCCATTTTAATTTTTAAACTATTTTCAATAAGGAAATACATTACAATAATTAAGTTAAATATACATTGATTTTGGAAAATATCTATAAGGATTATCAAAGGATTATTTATTTTTTTAGTTGTAGTAAAGTTACGGCATTATGTTACGTCGGAAGGGAAAATCCAATTGATGAATATAATATAATATAATATGTAAATTAACTGTAGTGTATGTAAAAAAAAAACACCAATCCGGATATTGACTGTAAATTCACGATGACACGTACTGGTACAAAGAGAAAAACAAACCCCTTATTTTTTGTTCTTTTTTATCTTATTGTAATATTAAACTTTCTCAGGGGAATTCGATTATACATGTTTCCTATCCGCATTGACACATTTTTGTAAGGTTAGCCCGGATATGTCCAGGAAAAACTCATCCGGATATTGTGAAACTATAACCGGAGGAAATTTCGACACTGATCTATAACGCAATAATTAAGTAGAAAATCACTTAGCTGAACATTTCGTTCAAACACTAAGTTTTCTTTCCTTTTTTATGCAATATAGTGTTACACACTATTTACTATGATATATTTTTTTTTATCCTGATGAATCTAAAATGATATCATGTATTTGTATGAAATCGGTGTTTATAGAATATTTTAACATCACAATATGATTCTCATTCGACAATTTCACGATTTAAAAATCAAACGCTTAAAAAATGTTTATTGTAATTTATATTACTATAAAGTATTGTGTGTTTAATACACCACCGTATGCCTAGAGGTATAGATAATGTGAAAGTGTTAGTACGAAAGAAATAGAAAACCAATTAATTATAATTTAAACTGTTTAAAACTTTTAACCAACCATCCACAAATCTGTTAAGAATAGTTTTACGCCATCGCTATTGTCAACAGAAAATATTATAATATTGAGACTTGACGGGAACCTAAAACTTGATTAGAAAGTCAATTCGGAGTTCACCTGCATTTTTAGCCTGTAAAATTATATTTGTACCTATACTTAGAATATTAAACTTAATTAAATGTATATTATAATTGGGGGCCTTCTATTAAGCAAATTAATAAATATTGACGCATTGATTTTACGTCCAAAGACAAATTACTGATATAATTATACGAATCAATAACGCACACTGATTACCGTTATTAATTAAACCTCTAGCCAAACAATAAAGCCGCTCATTACACTTGTTTTCCTGTGTAGTTACCTCCAAGTAGTAATAACGTGAACTCCAAAAAATAGTACAACCGACTGTATACTTCAAACTTATTTATTTTCGTAGATGGAGTTCGATAATATATTATTATTTTTACCCGTAGTATGTTCATTTTATATCTTGAATGAGACAACTATACGCTCATGAACCGTTAAATATAATACCAATAGTAATAACAACAATAATAATAATAACAATATACCTTTTCAGAACAAATCATTTATGATAGATATTCGTGTACATAGGGTATAATTTAGAAACCAAAATAATCAAGTAGATATACCTATATATAAATAATAATAGTATAAAAAACGGAAGTCCTTATTTGCGAACCTTCGATTTGCAGTCTTTCAAATTTAATTAAAAACTGTATACGACAATAACAATGATATTGTAGAACATTATAATTATTAATTATTTATAGTTAATATTATCAACATTTTGCGTTCATCCACAATTTTCTAAAAAATTAATTAACAATGTATTAATTTTTAAAAATTCATTATTTTCCGGTTATAATTTAAATATATTCGATAAATGGTTGAATAACACACCATCGTGTAGTATGTTTTTTATACATTTTTTAAAATTTAATTTTATAAAAAAAAATAAATGGTGATTAGTAGTTTCTATTGGATCAATCGTTTAATGAACACAGTCAGATTTGTATATTAAACCAGTTAAAAAACCTCTTATTTTTGAAAAACAATTTTTCACGTTTTTATAACCATCTTCTATCAGGGATGGCAAATATGATTTGTTTAAAACACCAATTTATGACACAACTCAAAAAAAATTTTCAGCCGTGCCACTAATTATTTTTATTAATACAGAGAATTTTTAAATGAAAAATTAATGATAATAATATAGAAAAAAATTCAACTTTTATTGGTTTTTGATTTATACTGCTTAAAAGATGTTTTATGTCTGGTTGATATGCTGTTGCTTGCAAGGTAATCTTTGTGAACACTGTACTTTAATAACACCAAGAATATTTGAAAACTATCGGTACAATTCACACAATGACAAAGTGTCCCAGTTCAAAATATATATAATAGACAATAAAAAATAATAATATTAATAAAGATAACAATATGTTGTAAAATATAATCATATAGATTAAGGTAGGTGCCTATATTATGTGCAGTGTATAATTCAACTTTTTTGATATATAAAATGATATATTATAATATGTTACTTAAAAATCTATAAATATATAATGTGGGCACATGAATAATCATTCGGGTGCTATCGAAAATTTCTCCTTTGCCATTTATTTACCATTCCTGCTATATATTATTCAAGAAACTAAAATTATTTTATTGTTACTCGATAATTATGTTCGATTTGACGTTTTCTTCAATTAAATGGGTTGAACAGTTTTAGTATATATAATTACTGTGTATCATTGAATAGCTGTTCAAACCTGTTTCATATTAATCCCACCCAGCATAAAAATATTTACTATTTATTTCTTAACTATGGTAAAAATATTTTCAAGAAAATAATTTAAATGTCAAAATATTTTAAAAAGTTGCGTAAATAATTAGGAAATATATTGTTTATATTTCTTGGCCAAGAAGTTCATATTTTGAAAATATTTTATAAAAATCATTTACAAAACATTTTAATTATATATTTGCAAAAAACATTTTTACGAACTTTATAAAAATATTATTAAGTCAACATTTTTATGCAATCATATAGTTCAATATTTTGTTATAATGAGAAGAAAATATTCATGAAATATTATCATTTCCTAAATGCTCTGTCATCCACAAAAAAAAAATAAATGCATTTATCTGTCTTTATATATGTAGGGACCTACACCAACAACGATATTATAAATTATGCCTAATTCCGTATTCGTTATGTATTTTTCTTGATACTTCATTGTTATAACTCTGATATTTTTAGAGGCAACTTTGAAAAATTATTAAACTTAATTTGGAAAAACAACTATAGAAAATCATTTATTTATTCTTATAATAAATTGATATATTTAATCTTTATTTTTTAATTTTTTGTATTTAATTCCTCCATCAATTTAATGCCTTATTCCGTGCAATTATTAAAAACTTTTGAAAATTATATTGAAAACAGGCTTAAAAATCAGATACTCAACTCCAACTCCGTAATTGTCACTTCCGTACCTATAAGTAAATTGATTAGTCAATATATCTTTAAAATTAGAAAAAAATGTGTTTCATCGCAGTTTTCTCTTCGCGTTGATTAGCACGATGGTCTTATTTTCAAATTAAAAATAGAATTAGGTACTTCCTCCATCTAGGTATCTATTCCTTTTCATATTACATTTAAAATTGGCATTTTGCTACGGAAGTAGGTACTAAAATATCTGCACTGCCTCTGCATTTTGTCGAAGTTTCTCTAGAAGCAATACTATACCAATTATATTTAATATTTTCCTTGTTGACCAACTAACTACTCCAAACCTATCTGTTTCAAATTAAAATCACCACTAATAATCTTTAAAATTTCAAAATCCCCTTTACCTAAAATGTTATAACTATTTAGTCCAATACTTCTAAAGTATATCACTCGTAGTTCTTAATCTCCGTAAAGTAATTTCTCCTCCGGTAGTCCTTTATAATTCCTAAAGCATTCAATGCTCGCTATTAAGGTATATTTTTTTATAAATGAATCATTTGGGCTCATAATTGAAGTTAATTAAATACCTCTAGTTTCTATTGAGTGTGATTTCAAAGGTCAATATTAAGCAATAAAACAAATGTATCTTAAATAAAACGTTTATATTACCTTTACGGTCTTATGAATTTAAAAAAGGAGAGCTGACATACCTTAAATTCCACAAAAAATGTCAATATTTCCAATCAACAATACTCCGTTTAACAGGTGCCTCTTCTAACTTAACATTCCGGTATGCGTGTAAATACCATCATTATCCAACGGCATTAAACGTTTTCGATTCTACTTAACTGATCATATAGACCGTACAACCCTCATTAGAGAACTCAACACTAATAATACCTATTTCCGGAAATCTACTCTGAGTGAAACGACCCAAAATTTGGTCTGTTTAGGCTAGTGTTAATTCAAAAAAAAAAAAAAAAATTCTATTTATAACTAGTATGAATAAGTTAATAGGTAAATTAATTTATATACGGTATAGAAATTTATAGAAATTGTTAATTGAAAAAACTAAAATAATAGAGTACAATCATAATACTATACAACATAAATAAAAAATAATTGATAATAAACGCTTAATTTAAGAATATATTGATAAAGTAATATAATTGCTATAGTATAATAATGTACCTATACTGTAAAAAATTAACAATAATCAGAGTCCGCATTGCTCTCGTAGGTCAAAAATAATTCACTCTCTGAAATTACTAATTTTGATTCGTGTCCTTTGAAAATAAACTTCCTATTCGTAGTAATAATAATTCTCATTTCAATTTTAGTATGGAAGTACCGCCTACTACCTACTAATTGTATAAACTTTACAGTACAGTTATAACTATACAGTCATAGTATCTGGGTTCACTTATCAGCTTGATTTAAACGATTTTCATGTAGGACCCTTTTGTTATTGAACTTTCAACTGTACATGGACAATATTATAAGTTTGTAAGTTGACAGTGAGCTTTTAGTTTTTACCCATATTTATATCTACTTAAACCGATTTGTAGTGTATAAAATACATACGTCATATAATAATAGTCATTATCTCGGTGATCGGGTCGACCTGCGGGTCTGAAAAACCTAAGCTCGCCGCCCGGTTCTCGTCCCGTCTTAAATAATATTATCTTTATATCATCAACCACGGTAGTGGTGTCTACGGTGGACCCGCGGTGTAAGTACCTATACAACAATCACGTTACTGTGGACAGGTGTGATGAATATCATCGCGGGTACGATTTACGGACGCGGTGAGTCCATTGTACAAAATCGGATCGCGGTCGCTGGACCCTCCTTGCCGTCAAACCTCGCACTGCGGTCGAATCTGGTACACCTCGCCACCGCAAAGTCTGGTAGCGGTGTCGAGGCCTCGGACGGTCGACCGGGTAAGTCCATTAATTATTTGCCCGGTCTGTTAATCATCCGGGAGGAGGTGCTCGTGTCAGACGCTGACATCTAATGACGCGGTTAATATTTTGATGATAATGCGTGTGGTTTTGTCGAAAAAATTGTTCCGCAAAAAAAAAAAACCGACAACAAAACAACAAAACACTTTATGATAATAATATAATAATAACGTTGTTGATCGATGGATGGGAAAAAAAAAGATCCGCGCACCGGTGGTTGCGGCAGCCGGTGACGGCAGCAGACCGTCGGCAATGACGTGCCCACAGGTCGGCCTCTGCAGTCGCACCAGGAAAAAAAACAATGAGATAGTGTAATCAAATAAATACAATTACCTTTTGGATGGACGAGAAGGTATTATATTTATACAATACAAAAAGTAAAAGTGGACAAAAATGTATAAAGAAACCCACGGCAGTGAATAATAATAATTAATAGTGCTTTTGTTATGTTAATCTCAAAGGCCACCACTATAAAAGCTAAATACATTTCCAGCCAAATAAATGATTTTTACAACAATAAAAAGTTTGTAGACCGGCCCACCGCAGTGAACTAAGAAAAATTATTTTTACATAGATCACAATATCTTCTTTTTTTCATATACACACTTTTATTTTATTCCAAGTAGGTACGCACTTTGAATATTTTTTATTATAATATCTTCTATTTCCCATGCTATTATTGAACGCATCGGTTTAATAGAAAAACAAGTTCGTACCCATGTCTGAAAACCATAACAATATTATGTTTTATGATCCTAATACAAAACATAATATAGGTAGGTGCATTCGATGGTGAGATGTCTGGCCCACAGAATATAGTATTTCCTGCTCAAAAAAACACTACCTACGTTCGATGTCGTTTTGTTGGGTCTGCGAATTTGATTGCCACAACCTGAGTTAGTGAAGGAAAGATGTGGTAAGTTTCAATGTCTGTTTCGTAAACAGCCAATACGTATACACGTAGAGTAACCCACCAACTAAGAGTGATAAATTTAATAAAAAAAGGCCTTGACCACGTGAATGTACATTGACGTAAATCCAACATTTTAATCAACTCGACATTAACCAGACATAATATAGGAACAGATAATAATTTTAATCTAATGTATTATTATTGTCAAAAAAGGAACACTCTTCAACAAACTCATATCGACGTCAATTACTTTTAGAATATTCTAATAGAACAAGGACAATGTACTTTACTAAATTTTAAGTTATTGCAATAATGTCAAAAACACACAAGACAATAACATTTATAAAAATTGAATTCTGCGTATCAAAATTGAAAATCTTAAGTTAGTAAATAAGTGTTAATAAAATATAAATTCTTTATCATTTAATGTTATACATTAAGTTAAAAATGAATTAAAAACCAAATACATAGACCATAAATTTAAATTTAAGACTTAGATTGGAATCAATTATTGTTAATTATTATTATATTATGGGCTCACAATATACTATTGTTTGGCTATATTATATTACAGTTAATTTATGCCTTTTATTGATTTTAATTACCATCAGCTGTATATGTATATACAGTTACTAGAAATGAGACAAATTGAAAATAATATTCACTTCTTTCACATTAGACCAAAATAAAAACAAATTAAATGATGTTCGTAATAAAGCACGAAGCGTATAGTAATAATTAACGAGTTTCTCTTGTTTAACCTAATTAAACGATGAACTCATAAACAAATGACGACGTTATAAAATATTCATGTTTTTTTTTTAGACGTTTTTTTGATTTTAATTATATCCATTAGGAAATTGAATTAAATTGTAAAACGTTTCACTGATATTATAGCCAAACATAAAGACAATTATGTTGGAGCATAAAACAGTTGCGGTTTATGGTTGGTTAAAATTTTAGTACTATTTTATGCGGCTTAAAATGAATATAAACTTGTATAGTTTTTCATTGTTTTACTATTCCTCATAATTTTACTATAATTAAATTTGTATACTATCTTTTAACTCTGAATTTTAATTATTATTAATTTGATCATAATATACAGATAAAATTCAGAATCGTTTATTATCTACCTGAATAATATTATATTGTTTTTGGCCATTAATCCACGTTTAGTTTTAAACTTAAATTTAATTATATTAAGTTTTTCCTGATATAACGTTATGTTCTTAAAAGTCAACTCCATATAAGGATTTTTAAATGCGTATTCTATCATTGCAACAAGTTAAGTCAATTTATCTTATCTGAACACTAGTATTACAGTTGATAAATTATAAACAACAAATGTTAAGTTAACAGGAAGTATTTATCATATCATATTTTGTTCCCTTGACATACTTTCTAACGATAATTCATGATGTGTTCCATTAATTATCACGTATTATGATTAAAAGCTTAGTCGTTGGAGTAATAACAATAAATAATATTTAAGTAGAGATAACATTGGAGAAAAGTATTAAATCTATATGATATCAGCTACGTGTATTTTGTGTGGATACATTTTATTCGGTTATTTAATTTATCTATTTTAATTTATTAGCTAAAAACTATAAGTTAATATAGGTTGACCACTTATTGTTTTAATTAGTACTTTTATTCTTTCCTAAATTAATTTGCATAACAGTATAACACCATCTGATTGTCCTGATCCCTGATTTATTTCGTCCACTCCTTTTCTTGACCACAATTATTATTGTCGATGGAATAAAAATCCGAATCAATTCTGATGTCAAATAATAAGCCAACGTGAATACTGCCTTTCCAAGTTTTTAAATAAAAACAATCAAAATATGTTTATAATGGTATACATTTTTTGGTTACGATATTTACTATCTATCGAGATTGCATATTATTAAAAGTGCATATACGTTGCCCTATCATAAGCCTACAGTATTGCGTATGTACACGAACAAATACATTTAGGGATAAATGGCAAAAAAAAGTACACAATAAACTACGTCTGTATATTATTTATTTCGAATTTCATGAATATGCAAGCTCAATATCAATACAAATAGAGAATATTAAAAGAGCTTATGAGTATTCAGTTGTGTTCTAAGAAACCATGATAAAAGTTCATACGGTGCAGTATAAATATTAAACAATGATTATTAGGTTATTCATAAATCTGAAATCGAATGACATGTGCGTAACAACGTTGTGTATAATATTATTTTGTATTACATGAGATTATTGAAAATAATTCTGTTTGATTTCGAGTTTGAATAATGCGGGTAATATAGTTTACTGTATAAAAACAAAACAATAAGAAGTAATCTTCTTAGGTGGTGTATTATACTGTTGATATAGGTACTAATAATATCATATTTGTATACAATATTTATTATGTAGAACAACATAATAAATTAGAATAAACAGTATTTGAAGAAGAATATTAAAAATCTCATAAGCTATAATAGTAGGTAAGTAAAGATTTGTGTAACCAAATGTTAATTTTACTGTCCTACTTATGATTACTATTCGAGTACAGTTTGCGCAGCAAACAATGGTAATTTCCTTTATTACCCGAATCATGTATATTTAAATTAAAATATAACAGCAAATATAGTTAGTTTAGGTGTTATAAATACACAGTGTTTATTTTTATCTACTATGATAGTAATCTGTTTTATAATTACAAATCGTTGTTCAGTACCTAATATCTGAAAAAAATATTGAGAAAAATTAACTTGAGAATAATTTTTTTTAAAAATAAAACAATAATAATTAGAAGTTATTACCGTTTATTAAACAATATTTTTCTATTATATAGTTTAATTTTTATAACGTTTCTTTAAATTTAGTATTAAAAATGACTATACTATAATATAGCTCGATATTATGATATTTAATATGTATATTATAAATTCGA
Source organism: Sitobion miscanthi (assembly GCA_008086715.1). Taxonomy (NCBI): domain Eukaryota; kingdom Metazoa; phylum Arthropoda; class Insecta; order Hemiptera; family Aphididae; genus Sitobion; species Sitobion miscanthi. The sequence goes on from CM017803.1 coordinate 8,664,360, forward strand.
TGGAGAGTAATAAAATATTTAGTTGATTAATATCCAGGTATACATAAATAACTTTGAACAGTAAACTACATTAATAACAAAAATAAAAATTGATATTTCCATTCAACACTATAAAAAAAACCTAATATATTTACATAAATGTTATTACTGTAGTTATTACCTAACACCTCTCTGGTTATGTTTGATTCCAAATAATAAAATAAAAACAGTTATTAAATTTATTATTTTTCCATTTTTATTTGTATTAGTTCATACGTTATTTAATTCCAACAAGATTTTATCGTGTACCAACTGTTTTTTTCACAACAACAATATAACGTGGTTTTAAGATTAAGTATTTTACTTAAAAATCTACATAGTATAATAACATTGTTATTATGTCTTTGTCTTAACAAATAACAATATTATAACTTAATTTAGTTCATTTTCTTTTAAGTTTAATTTTTTACTATGAAAGATTATTGCAAACAATGCAGTTATTATTGTTATTAACAATATTTTTTTTAATTTTCACAAAAAATAAAAATAAAATAATATATATATATATATATACATACGACATATCTACTTGTTATCAAACAAATAAAAAACTCTAAACTAAATAAATAACACAATACGTTTTGAAATGAGTTTTTGATATAAATCACCATGCTTAATCATTATTTGTATATTTCTGAATTTTAAGATTTTGCACGGTCAAAATATAATTGGATGTTAATGAGTATGATAAATAGCATAATAAATTTACCACAACAAAAGAATACCATAAATTTTAGAGAATATATTTGGGCCATTTTTTTTATATTTATTGCTAATAATATATTATCAAAGTTTTCCATAAATTTAGGGTTTATTTTATGTGTGGTTCTAATTGCTTTAAATTTAATTGATTATTAGTAAAGTGTATGCAGTTAAAAATAATATATCATCCGAATATCTACGTGAATTACCTGTATTATATAAACGAAATATTACAAAAATTATCGAATTCGCATAATATGTGTAGTTAGTATATTCAGCTATAAATTTTATTATATTATATTATAGGCATGGCTCATCAAATAAAAAATACATGACGCATTACACGGATAATTTAGTGTATATAGTCTATAATAATACTATCATAACAGGAAAACGACAATCGGATTATGTGAAACTTAGTTGGAGCGTAATAAACACAGTAGGTACCTATCGTATACAATATATTTTCATCATTTATAAACATTTTATTATCTCATAAACAAAAATTAAGTTAACACACATTAATGGCTAAAAAAAAATAAAAAATATATTACGTAGGTACGTCCAAATGTTCGTTTTGTCAGTATTTATCGCATTTTATACTGAGGGCTACATCGTAGATATCAATCTACGAGGTTACGTCTCATCACTCGTGATCTTTCGTCCAAAGCTCCTTAACGCGGTGTTATCATTTTTCTTTGTGCTGGTCTTATAGGTTAGGCGTGAATGGTGCACTAATCTTTTATTAACACTCTCATCTCTATCAACGATATCTCTTTGCCCAAAGTTTAATACGTTACAGCTAAATCCGGGAATTCCCTGTATTATATTAGCTTTACACTACTCCAAAGAGTTTGTCCCTCTATAAAATACACCATATCATATCATAATATCATGTAAAAGTGCATTAGGTGAAACATTTTCAAAGATACCGTTTTTTTTTTTTTATTTGTATGCAAATTACTATAGGTAATTCTCCACCACCAAATAAAATAAGTAATAACGTTCCTGCACAGTAATAATATTGTACTAATCCAACAGAATTAAGTTATCCATTCCGTTGATTGTTGGTTTTCAAAGTTGCTTAACGTTAAACCAGACCCTACTTGGAGGGATATGGCTGTCAAGATTATATAAGATATCCAACAGTAACTTGCAAATAAACTGTGTTTGTAATGCTTTCGTAAGATATATTATGTTATTCAAGGTGCTAAAACCAATAATAGCTGTTAGTCAAAATATCACGATGATTTTATCCGAACATTATAAACGTATTTTTAAGGGATGCTATAATATAATATCAAGTATTTATTGTTAATGTTGGTTGATGACCAATTATTGATCTAAGTTTATTTTACTTTTTTATATATAAATATGACGTGGTTCATTAAATTAATTTTTAAGGAGGAAATTAATATTTTATTGCATAGGCTATATATTATATACTAATACCTTATTTCGAAAAAAATTTTGTTTTATACACTTTTAAACATTTCTTATGAAAATTATTCAAAACTTGGTCTAACACTCTGTATTTTAAAATTGGTCATACGAATATTACCTTATACAAACAGGTTATAAACCTATATCAGCCAAGTTTTGCCAAAACCATCTAAAAGTTGTATTCTATTATTTATAATAAGTGCAAGATTAATAGTTACAGCAAGTTTAACTTTTTACACGGTATTTATAGTTTTTTAAACGTGATATTAATTATGTATATTTGACTAAAGTTAATTGCATTACATTAAATTGCTCAATAATTTGAATTAATTGATATACTCAGTACCCTATGGAATTACTTACCAGAGCATTTGTACTGAAATGGTGCAAAAAATAATTAAACACTATTATTTTTCACATGTAAAAATCAATTCCTATTGTATTATTATCACAATATATTTCATGGTGGTTACAATATACATAATAGTGTTTAGGGAAGTGTACAATAAATCCACATAGATTATTGGAACTAACGTTTGAAATGTTTCAAGATAATAAATCCAATATAATGGATAGAGGCTGAGCGAATTTAGTGATAAATCATCATTAATATACTCTAGTGATGTGAACACACGAATTAAAGGTTCTATTACGCAATAGAATTGAAGGTGGAAAACTATGGTTTTTACTAATTTATCAAAACGCTTACTCTAAAAATAATAATAATAATAAAAATAGTATAAATAATAGTCGTATACAATTGTAAAAAAGTAAAAAATGTAATTACTGTCTTTTGTGTTGAACGAAAACTCTCGTATGCTAAAATATATTAATCAGTCCTACAACGTTGTTATCTTGAGCCTAATACCGGATATGTAGGTGGGTAGTACATAATATATACAACACAAATGCATAATAGATCCATTTATAATGAATCATCATTATTAATGATTTTTTTTATTTCAACTTTATAGACGCCTGTCGATGACACGTAAAATTATTATTCAATTGAATAATTTATAGAAAATTTCCGAAAACCAATTGTCGTTATTTCCGTTACCAAGTGGATCAAGATTTTAAATATCAAAGCGTACCCAACAATCTTATACGCCTGACAGGCACAGTCAACTTATAAGTAATATATTATGTTCCCGAACTCGACTGCACAGAAAACATTTAACGATATATAATCATGGTTTCACTGCATTATTTTACTCTCGCCTACGTTGTAAAACTTTGAACCATACGTTTAATCGGAAACAGGTGGGTAGGTTTGGACGCATTATTTAATATAACTACTATACTTCAAAAGCAATTATTAATTGTCAGATTAAACTTATATTAATAACTTTCAAATAGGCAAATGAGTCCGAAAAAAACTCACTTGCCAAAATTAAATCTATTAAAAAATAACTATTTGGTTATTCACCCAAAAAAAAAATTATATAGGTAAATCTGTATATAATTTACAATAGGTATCATAAAGGTATTTTGATTTGGCATGAACATAAGACTTGAAAAATCTGAAGGTATATGGACATATTATTTTCACTTCCAAAAACAATTATAAATAAAATCAATGTCTATTAAAAAAACAAACAATAGATAGAATATAATATTGTAAATGTAAAATATAATAATATGGGGAATCACTATAGTAATTATAAATACATTTTCATTAAATGAACATGAAACATAAAATTTGTATTCTAATGATTCGATTATTTCATTACTACGCAAAAAAACAATATTTTATAAGTTTATAACAGATGGATAATATTACAATAATATTATTGTCGACCAATCATAAATATTACATAATATCACGAGGGGAAGTACATTTACAATATAATAGTTATCATTTAAAATTTTAATATAAACCTAACGATGAGTTCGTTATAATTTATTTGAAGTGATTCGTATATAGCTGGAAAACAAATATTATGATTAAAACTGTTCATGTTGTTGCACAGTTATTAATATATTATAAATAATCGATTTAAAAACACAATAGTCCTCAAATGAAAAAAAAAGGTCACTTCATCACATTTAACTTTCCTAGATTTCCCAAATATTTTATGTACAAACATATTTTAATTAATTGGCAAACTATTTAAGATATTTTTAATTTATCCTCTAAAGAATATAAAAACAATATTTTTTTAAAGCCAAAATTTGCTTTAGACTGGCTTAGGTATATATTTTTAACAAACTTAGTTTGCATACAACTATACGTAGACAACGCGAATGAAATTTACATTAAACGTTCAAAGTAAGCATTAGTGTGGTTCTGTATCATATTGTTCTTGTTGAATAATTTTATTTTTTAAACTAAGAGAAGGAAATTGAAAAAAATGTCTCGTCAAGGGATTGATTTATGTGGTTCTCGGTGATATATGAGTTGTGTACTCGGGGATAAGAAGTCAAATATAACAAGCACTCATATTATATTAGTGTAAAAGGGAAATAAGAGTATTAACTCCGAGGAAGTCAAAGGGTAATAGCGCTCGAGGCGATCGCTCTTCTCAAATGGTAATTATCACACTTTGGTGCAATCAAATAAACTAAGTGAACGATACTCAGTCAAGCAATAAACGAAAGTTAACAAAACTTATAAAACCAATTATTTTCTACTTAATCAAATATTGATTTATTTCTAGGTGGAATGTTTAGGCAGTTTTTATCGATTGATAATCACCAGTAAAACCTTATAACCGAGAATGTTTTGAAAATCTACCATGGTGGTATATACATAATTAGCTGTTATTCCACTAACAATCTATCCACTCGATATATCAAATAAACTGTAATGTATACTGCTATGATATTTGAGAATTTCATAAATATTAAATACTAGCTAATAATTTTGAGTAAATTTAATGCTTTTGTAAATACAGATTTTTTAAATTTTTACTATAATATACAACTTTACAAAAAATAGAAGTTCCCATTCAAAATGTTTCAATACTAGTTAACTCTATAACTCATAATACCTAATAATATTAAACAATATTATGTTCTGAACACGAAAAGTAGACGAATGAGAAAAAGAAGAAGAAGGAGAAGAAAAATTATGTTATTTGTATAAGCATAAATTTGGTGAATCAGGTTATGTCAAACGATATTATTAGGTATTTGAATATTTCGTAATTATTGAACGAACATTATTTCAATAATATTACTACTAATATAATATAAGAGTATATAATCTTAGCATAAGGGCTTGAAACCAATTGAAAAAATTTCGATTTCAATCTTGTTTACCAGTTTTATAAAATTTTGGTTTTTGTTTCAATTTTGTACACCGGTTTCCAATTTTGTTCGGTTTCAGTTTTAGATTTAATACCGGTTTTCAATTTTTTTCAGTGTCGGTTTTAAATTATAATACTGGTTTTTAATTTTTTCCTGTTTCATTTTTGATTTTGTTTTCGGTTTCAGTTATGAAACGGTTTATACACCAGTTTCTAAAATCAGTTTCAAGACCTGGACTAACCTGGAAATTCATTCTTAGTTTATTAATTTCTTTGAATTGTGGGATCACGCTGTCAAATCACCTTTTGTGTAAAGAAAACTTTCTAAAATGTTCAAGTTACCAAAGATTTTCAAAAAATAATACAATTTTTTGTATTATACTTTCGGTTTTGGTTTTAAATTATGATACCGGTCTCCGATTTTCCCGGTTTCAGTTTTGAATTTAATTACTGGTTTCCAATTTTTTCCGATTTCAGTTTTGAGTTATCTATAATACCTACCGGTTTCCAATATTTTTCGGGTTTGGTTTTAGATTATAATACCGGATCCAACTTTTTTTTCTGTTACTGTTTTAATTTGGTTTTCGGTTTCGGTTTTTTAAATGTTTATACCAGTTTTTAAAATCAGTTTTGAAACCGGTTTCAAGCCCTGTTAGCATATTGTCCGTCTTAGTGACATAATTAAAAATACATCTAAATAAAGATAAAAGATAATTGTTTCATATTTTGTTTAGTTTTAATTTTTAATTTATAAATTAATCGATTCATACATAAAAAAATATAATACGCATTAGTGATGTCTTATTTAGTATTTTAATTATAATGTGGCAGATTGAATGGCTTGAAAGAAGAACCAACCAGTGATGCCATATTATTTTTCACAGGAAAACTATTCACCTAAGATGTTACTCCACATAACTATGTTGTAGTCATTTATAAATGAATAAACGATAATATTAAATTTGTGTCTAACTATCAAAGTAACGCCCAACATTATTTTTTATATGTTGTAGATGATTTATATTTTGTAAGGCATAACTCTAAAATTCGAAATGACGCCTGATCAAGCTAAACAAGGCTAGCGGCCACATCCACATCACTTTGTATCTTGTCTGCATTTTTTAAAAATATATTAGTATGCAGATTAAAGTATCATGTTACTTTTAATTTTTCCTAAATGAGTTTTTAATTACCAAATAACGTCTAGATTAAATGTTCTGATAGTTGTTGCGTCGTGTATTGGGTATGTAATTAAAACTATGAAAACGATTAATACAACGCGTGTGTATGGTAAACAATAAGCATATGTATATTATATATGTATTTATAAATAAATAATATATACTATAAATATTAAGCACTATATTATAATATAAACAACAGCATTCATTAGGGATTTTATTAGTTTAATAATTGTAACTACTGTGATCAGTGAATGTTAAATTATTGTGTATAATGGTATTATTATTAAACAAAATAACGTGCGATATATTTTTCACCCATTATTGTACGAGCAGTTAATTAATTTTTTTGGTTTCGTTACATGATGCATAAGATAAATTATTTACAGGATGGCTAAACTGTTTTTACACTTTTTAATTTTAGTGACGAAGAAAAACACTATGGCTTGCTTCATGAACCTACAAGACAATTAACCAATCAAGCTTTTTTCCGTTTAATAATGAATTTATTTAAATTCTAATTTTTATGAATATTTTAAGTAATAAATAAGGACCATATTTTCAATAATTTAGATTTTTTTATACAATTTAGGTAGTGCTGTGTGTGAATAAAAAGTTGTTTTTATCAAACCAAAGACAATTTTTCATACTTACTGAAATTGCTAAGTAGATGATTTTTCGAAAAATGTTGATACTTATATGTACATAGAAATTTTAATATTAATATTTAGAAAAAATTTCAAGTGTCCAAGGTTGTTTCACGTTATACTAAAAGCTGGTTTTGCGTGAACATTTACATTTTTCCTCCATTTTTTTTTTTTGTTTTTCTCAACACTTTCAAAAACTACTGGGAATTTTTGATATTGGCCTTGTAAAAGTTTAAATGCATTAACTAGATTCACTTTTCTATCAGAAAACAGTTTGATGTCGAAAATACGAGTATTTTAATTTTTAACTAGGTACCTCAAATGTTTCATGATAGAGTGAAAACAAAAAAAAAATACTGTAAAAAAAATCACTACGCTCAGAATCTAGAACATATTATGCAATGTCGGAACATTTGGAGCAAATATTTAAAACACTCGATTAACTTTTACAAATCATAACGTTTCGATATTAATATTAATTGTTATAATTTTCAAATCATCACCTTCCAAACTTAATATTATCGTGGACCAATAATAATTAAGTTTATGTGTAACAGACATTTCCATTTAGTTAATTTTCCGAAATTCGTTTGATGACTTTCAGTTAGGAGGGGAGCTTGAAATACATTTATATCTCCGCTTATCGCTAATTACGCCGATGACCATTAATGACACAACGCGACGCAATATGAAAAAAAATCTTCGCCGGACTGGGACGACATTATAATATTATAATGTTTACATTGTTTTCAACGCGGCGCGCGTCGTCGTGAATAAATAAACCAGAAGAGCAATAAAATATAAAAAAAAAAAGTTATATATTATTATAAGGACGGTGGCGAACGAAATATTATTATACTGTATACGTTTATATGGTAAAACCTCGGCGGCGGCGGTGAACAATGGACGGCGTTTACAGCAGACAGTAGTAAAATCCCGGTAAATCGCCGGTACGAGGGTGCGGTCCTTAAACTGCTTACGTCGGGTCCGTCATAAATATATATGCCGTCGTTTCGAGTTCGGGTTGGAGTTACGACGGTCGACTCCACCGCATGAAGTATAAGATCCGCCGCGGTAGGAGACGCTATATATATATATAATATTGTAAGTCGTGATGTACGTTATAAAGTCCCCGTCGAGGGGCACGTATGATATCATGTATATAGGAACAGTCGAATTCTTCACACGTGGCAGACATGCTCTCCCCTCTCGCGCCGCCATAGGTAGGTATATATACTTGTTGTCTTGAGGCAAATCGTAAACATTTTCAAAACTCTATAGGTAGGCACTTTAAAATATAAAAATAAATATCTTTTTCTATTATAACAATAACGTTATTGCTGCAAATGGAAAACTTTTTTTTTTTTGTAATTTAATGATCCGTGAGAAAAACGCAAAAATAAAATTAACAAAAATCTACAGACCAAACTGGAGCGAGAAAATTTCCGGGAACGTAACTTTGCGGGCATTACTCAGGAATATCCCGTGAAAAATTTAACGAGGAACAATTATTAATATTTATTTTTCATTATGATAGTTAATGGTAAATCGTTAATGTATTTTAATTAGGTAGGTTTCCAAATTGTTTTTATCGAATACTTCGATGTAGGTGCATACTTAGATTATAAGTGAACAATTGAAAAATTGAATAAAATTATAATTTTCTTTTAATCGAACAACAATTAATAATTTAAATAAAACAAATATGAATATAAATTTATATCTTTTATGTATATTGTGCGTCTGCGAGCATTTTAATTAGAATTTTCATAACTAATTACCTATTATGTACAGTATATTAAATATTATTTTATGCAAGATAAAAACATAAATGATTAAATTCAAATTGAATAATAATATCTCAATTATTATGATGTGCATATTATGCTGAATATAAAAATGTAGGTAAAATTCTCACAATATCTAATTTTCACATAATACATAATATTATTAATAGGTACTTATGTAATTATTTAAAATATATTATACTTGAATTTATTTTGTAGTCAAAATATTAACGACAGTTATAGGCTGAACTTTAATAATCAAAATTCTTGTTGAGCGTGATATTTCACAAAAATGTCCTTTTGATAAATTTTTTGTAATTTAAGTAGATAGTGTTTTTGTGGAAATACAATTGTTTGAATTACCTATATAATTATATGCACACTTAAATTACATTTTTTTGGGCACTTATATTTACATCAACGTACTATGCATAATCATTACGGAAGAATAAAATAGGTAACACGGATGTAAGATAGATAACAGGATGAGATCATAAAATACTAATTTAAAAAGTGAAAATTTCGGAGTTAATTGAAAATTGGTAAATATGTTAACATCTGTGTAGTACTTATCACAGTAGACATCATTTGTAACAAAGAAGAAAAGTTTTTCTGTGGTTGTAAAGTAATACAGCGTTGTATTATACGCTGTACGACTATTATTTATTTGGGTATAGATGCCAATGCTGTCTTATAAAAAAAAATGTTTTAATATTATTAAGTGATTACAATAAGAAAACAAAATAACATAAAAATAAACGTTTTATTTTTTTGTATTCCCGAGAAGATTCCGTTACCGTCGGTAATCCTCTGGGAATTTCCAGGACTGCTAAACCTAGATCTAACTCATGACAAAAAAGGTCTGCTTAGTGTTTTTTGGTCACTTCGGAGTTTTAAAGTATGTTACTATGAACAACTGGTAGTTCAATCTAAATAGTGCAATATACTGTAATATTATTTGGTTTAGATAGAACATGTTTGCTAATGAATACACTCTAGTTCTGAAATTATTTATTAATTTCTCATTTATTATGAGATTTTATAATATTAGTATTGATCGGTATTTTTTTGTGAAAAAGTCTTCTGAGCTTTTCAAATTAGCACAAACAAAATTAAATTGATAAAAATCTTAAGTTACCAATATCATTTTAACCTGTGTTATACGAAACAAGCTGTACATAATAATATTCCGTACCTACTCAGTTTGGAATTCATATAATATGTATTTTTGATAATAATATATTGTTTTGGCTTGAATACTCACATTTTTAAATTATAAAGCATTAAATCAGAGATGAATATCGTTCTCTATAACATTGTTTCTACATTTAAGAAATGTTTGATATTACAACTAGGAAATAATTTAAAAATCGATATTTTCCATGTATGTACATTGTACGGCTAGAAAATAAAAAGTAAAATATGTGATTATCGTTGTACAATGATATTATAGTTGGTCGATTTAGGAGGTATAGGTGTCTCTACAGGCCACCTGTGAAATTTTACAAGACATGAGAATATATTTTTAAATCAATAACATTGAGGTATTTATAAATTGTATTGTTTATTGTTTTAAATATTTATCTATTTTATAATTTATTACGAACAATAAGGTGATGATAATTTATTTTTGAAAAATTTGGGGTCAACACCTTATTACCTGCACCGGGATCAACATTCATATTATATATTAGGAAGTTTGCAGTGCCCGACCTGCAAATAAGGACTCGCTTTATAGTATTAGTTATTACAATTTATTATAAAGAACATTTTTATGATAATTTAACAATTCAATAATAATTGTTGCCAACAACTTGTTAGATACTGACAAATAAAATAAATAATATTCCATGGTGTCGTCCGCATTTAAATCGTCATTAATCATTTTATAAATATATCAATGCCGATTTTATTTCGTTTTATTAGTGGTAAATGTTCAACAAACCGCATCATCCATCAACAATAGTCGATTGCCACATTGATTGATTTATTCACTTTCCTGAATATTTATTTGTTTGTTAGTCTAGGTTTACATCGCAGAGACGAATTGAATTATAAAAATAAGATATATAGCAAATAAAATAACAGATAAAAGTACAGACCAAAAATGGATTTTCGATCTTAAATTTGAATTTATTATCGTATCAATCCTTTTATTATGATAAATGAATAAATATAAAATTTGAGAGGTGGGTACTTAAGTCTCGTTAAATTCGTTCAGTTACATTGTTTTAAATATTCGTTTATATTTCAATTTCTTCTTAAAACAGCGTTATAATAAATTGAAATGTATAGCCACAGTTATAATATATTGTATAATAACTAATAAGTAAATAATTTGTGCTTTTGTACTGTTAAGGAATACTATAAGATTATAACTTCTATTAAATGTATCACGTAATCTGAAACTTGGTGGTTTGGGATAAGCTAACAATGCAAGCCATAAAACCTATATAATAAATTAAATGATTATTTTTAAAAATATGCAGTTTATATTGTGTAATATACTATTTATAGATAATACAATGAAATTATAATATATGAGACAATATCAAACTTAGCACCCGCATTTTCCATAATTTAAATTGGTAAATTAGTATTACTTTTATTTAAAATAATATTTATATACTTAATTGAGTGTTTTACATGAAATTCTTTTGATTTCTATCAGTGCCGTTTCATGTTTACTACGTATTTTTTTTCATTATTAACTATATTTCTAAATATTACGGTAAAGTGTCATCAACATAATTTCAATATAATTATAGTTAATATTTAGTAATTATTATTAATTTATTCTACTAAACAATAGTAATAAAATCCATACGTATATTTTAATCCATAATTGATGGCGTTTCGTAAATGTTGGACATAATAAATCTAAAATATAGTTTTTCTTCTTTTTTTATAACAGAAAAGGCATCTATTTTTTTTCTCGTATCACCTAATAATACCAGACAAATTGGTAAAAAATTATAAATTCTGTTCGCGTAGAATTTCGATTTAATTTATTTTCAATGTGTACTAAAACTATTTTATTTTATCAAAACAAAATTCAACGTAGGTATATAGTTTTAAACTCTAATTCACTCTTTTCATAACTAATAATACTTTAAAAAAAAAACTGTCATTCATTATTAATCGATTATTTATCATTTATGATGATTGTCATTTGTCTGTCTAAATTAACAATGATACATCTGTATGAGTATTGTATAAAACACTCAAAATTAATAATGATCATATTATCTGACAAACAAGTACAAATCGTGTACACAATGTGTCAAGTCAAATTACCTTACAAAACTTCTCACTCAGATAAATTATTTTTTAAACCCAAATAAAACTACAGGAATATTTGTTTATATATTATATTAAGTATAGGTACATAATGCCATATTGGTCATAGTATTATGCATTTCAAATTACTTAAAGTAAAAACGGAATAAAGATCGTTTAAAATTCTAGGTAGCACTAATTAATTTATCGAATTGTTATACTCTTATATAACGCCTTTAAAACTATTAAACATAAATTAATAAAACAAAATCACAAAAATATGTATTATTTGAATTATGGAAAGTTAATCCTAAGTTAGCATAAAATATAATATGTTCATGATGTATTGATGTAACAAATAACTTTACTATTTAAACTAAGTACCTGATCAATTCAGCAAAATACTATAACTCGACATTGAAAACACAAACAAAGTGTTCAACATAATTTTACATGTGAACTTATAATAAGACCTAATGTAAATACACATAAACAAATGTAAACAACTAAATTAGTATGTACATATAAAGTGCGAACGACTAACGTTTCTAGAACTTAAAATGAAGGCTGATATGAAACTCAAAGATACATTAATATTATAGTAGTAGTATTGTATGTAAAATAATTAATATTTAAGTCAAAGCAAAAGATCCAAATTAGTGTTCATTTGAACTGATTTTCTAGTTTTAATTAAAATAATTATGATTGAATTTCAGAATATAGTAATCCTAAATTATTTTATTTCGAAAAAAAGAATGACTTCTAATTTAATATGTCGACTCTATTAGACATTGTAAATAAAAATTGAAACAGATATTTTTTAATATTTGTGTTAATTTTTAACCGCTTTGAAATATACAAAGAAAGTATTCTACGTTTGATTATAATATTATGTACCTACCTGCAATGTATCTTTTTTTCATGAAATAAGCATATTTTTATACCGCTTATTATTTATTATTTAGGTATAAAAGAACACTAATTAAAAAACGTTTTTATTTTAATTGTCAGTGTATAATATGTGTCTAATGAGTAATGATTAATGATAGATTGAAAAACCTTTTTTTTTCGTTTTACATTTATTATAAAGGAAAACAATATTATGGTTCCAACGTAGCAGAAAAACAAATTATGATTAAAAAATCAGCTTTCTTTAACATGATAGGTAATATACAATAGAAATAGCGTGATCAAAGCATATTATAGACGTGAACATGATCGGAAAATTTAAGCTCAGATCAGAAACCTGATTAAATTAGACTGATCAGAAATTACTATTCAAACACAATTCGCAATACCTCGAACATTGTTCATCTAATAGTCTGATTACGAGGGATTTTTTTTTAATGAAATTCATCAATAATTTACTGCGATAATAATTGATTATTGAACATAAGACTGAAAACAATATAATTACCAAAGATTTAATAAAAACGATATAATAGGTTAACTTTACAACAATACTGTACACATGAGACAATATACCAGACATTCACGACAGCACCCAAACACCACTAACATCCTGCTTTGGCGTATCCGTTTTTTATTATTAAAAACTGTGTTTCAAATTAAATAACATTTTAACCCAGTAGTGACTAAAGCAGTAGTTTACACAATAAAACCAAACACCACCATCGACCTCCTTCGGTCCATTTTATTTACAGATTATAAATTGGATATCTCAAATCGAAATTAATGTTTTCCAATAAAGTGAATTTGATGCAGCCTGCATATAGAGAGCATATTTTAATGCAGTAATCAAAGGGTTAATTATTATTCATGATATTTAATAATGATTGGCATTCAATTATCAGGTATATGATTATTTTAGTAATACGAACATGATTTTTATTTTCTATAATTTTTCATAAGATAAGATGTTTGAGTATAACAACTACAAATATATATTTTAACTTATGTACGTTTATTGCAATAAATCGAAATTATGACATTATATTATTCATGTTTATTGATGGATATTGTATATATATATATATATATATATAATACAGTTGTGAAATATTGATGATTTTTTTTCCTTAAGTTTTTATATTAAATATTTCAATTTTTATCAGAGTTATTAAAGTTGTATTCCAATTATAACTGCTTTAAAAGTAGTTTTGTAAACTTAAATTATTATTACTTTAATCTTTGTTTTCTTTTTAAAAGTTAGATCTATTTTGTAAACTTAAAAAGATTATTTATGAATATATAATGAGTTTCGTTTAGAATAATTGTCGTCTGCTGAAAATTATGATGTACGCACCTACGCTTTTTATAACGTTAAAGTGACACCCTAAATCCGAAGCTGTGGGCTTTCAAAAATATTTAACGTTATTTTAACTTTTTTAATAATTTAAATAGGTGTTTAACAACATAAAAGTAGTGTCTCCAAAATGTAATAAATAAAAATGGTGTGAAAAATACTTTGATCAAACATCGACAATAAGAAATCGTAAATGTCAACAAACCATAATTTTAAAAAAGTATGCATATTTTGCGAGTAAACCAAATTATTTTATTGCGTGCTTTTCAATAGTATTTGATACTTTATTTTAAATATCAAATGTTTTATCACACAGTCTGTTGCATATTATGTATCAAACAATATTATAAGTGAATGTGATAGGTACTAGGGGTACCTGTTAAAAAAAAGATGTTTCTCAGAATGAAAAATTCTTCCATTGAGTATTTGATACCTACTTAATACGAAATCTTTGCGCATTAATGAAATATTGGAAATATATTTTGTTTATGTTTTTGACTTTTTTTAGATTATTATGTTTGTATAGTATATTGCAGATTGCACGTTGAATATCTACCCCTCCGACGGAAATAACATGTCAACGACATTAAAACCAAGAGGATGATATATTGGTATTGAATGAAAATCGTTCAAAACTTTCATGAGTGCATAAAGTTGCTTTTGAATATTTTGAGTATCTAAATTCCATTGAAAAACTTACAACTTGTTGGTGTAATTTACGCCTTGCACACAAAGTCTATACGGCCAAGGTTCTTCGTCAACTTTGCACATCTTTCACGCGTTAAACTATGTTTGCCCACGTTGTAATTTAATTAACGGATCGTAACAACAATATAATTTCCTACCACAATATATAAAACAGTGAACAGCTAATGGAATCGAACTTTTACAAAAACCTTCATTGAATCGTATGTATAATTATTTGTTATATTGCAAGTATAGTTTCCTGTAAAACCATCTAATCAAATCACTATACGCATGTTGTTGAAAACAAGTGATTTTAGTCAGTAGATAAATCGCCAATGTTAAGTGGAGATATCAGCTTTTATTTTGTTTATATTACTTAACGAGTGAATGCTTCAAAGTATTTATAAAACAAAGACAGGTTGAGGTTAATCTTTATTATTTTGTTATTTTTCTTTTTCCGTGACGTATTAGTGATTTCGAAAAAAAAAAACACTCAAAAAGAGACTCAACTAACTTTACCAAAGGTTTTTTCGTGTTGAAAACCTATTCCATTGTAAAATAAAAGAAGTGAAAAAGTGAGAAAAAAAATCAAAAAAAAAAAAACCTTTGTTGCCGACCGTTTTATAGTACAATTAAAAAAAATAAAGTATAATAATGCAAATTGTCAACAGGGATGTATTCTCTTGCTATCTGGTGTCTTTAAAATTATTTATGGTTGTAATAATTTTGTTGACGTTGAATATATTCTTTTAGAAGCGACTATGTAATTTTGAATTCTGGATGAAATGAAAATTTATTTCCCATATATTTTGTATGTAAAATACTTATCAAACTCGTAAGGATCAAAAGAATCATATTATTATGAATGCAAATAGAAAAACAACGTTTATGGTGTTTTAATAATGCTAAAAATAATTATGACATTAATATTTGTATTACCACGATTACACAATTTGTAATTCATATAGAAATTGTTGAAAACAATAGAAACAAAAGACAAAAATAATTGTGATCAATATTTTTTTAGTGTGTATTCTGTTGTGAATTTAACATAAATTATTATTACTTATTAAATCTACTGTTAAATAAATATTATTAACAGTATAATAATATGGAACATCTACATTTTATATTTTTAATAAAAACTTTTCAAGTAAAACAATAATAGTTCACTATACATTTTATGAATCCTAAATACACACATTTAAAAGTAAGAGTAGGTACCTATGATTATTTAAATAATAGACATACCAAAAAATAAATAACTACTTATATGAAAAGTTTTGTATTAATATTATACATTGTATTTTAAATATCATAATTTAGAATGACGTTAAAAATAATACTTAGGCCTAGTTGTATTATATATTAATTACTTTGATATTTTTATTGAAAATTAATATTAATTAATTCAATATATAATGTACAAATATTGTATATTGAATTGTTTTTACTAAATAACAAAATTTTAAGGAAGCATACTTTTTAAACAAAATTTCAAATACTAAACGTGTTTTATACAATAATCTATAATTCCATGTTATTCAATTTTAAAATAATTTGCCAACATAGTATCCTAGTCTACATATACTTATGTGTAGAAATCTAAGTATAAATACGTATCCGACGTATTTTGGTATTACTTTTTTCTCTCTGTCTATCATATTTTTTTTTATTTTTTTTGGCACATTTTATTAGTAACATCATAATAACAACTATTAAAATCTATCGACAAATAAATTATTTTATAACGATTCTGATAAAGTAAATTAAAAAAAACTCAAACTACGCAGTATTAAAAAATATTAAAATATGAGTATCTATTAAATATAATTTCATAATAGGCAAAGTTAAAAAGTACGTGTTACAGAGAACAGTTGTTGGTCTTTCATATTTCTGCTTAAAATGTCCAAATTATTATTGCCTTGTAGGTATGTAAACTATAAGCTTAGACATTTTAAAAGAATGAAATAATCTAATAAAATACATTAAAGTCAAAACTCCAATAAAACAAACATAAAAGTTGTAATTTTCAACATTTTAAATTAAAATTAAATTTTTTTTAATTTTGAATAGATATTAAAAATTATTTTATTCCCATTTTATCCCATGCAACTCTAAAAAGTAAAATGAAAATACAATTTTTTCATAAAAATCAAAATTACATTGCTTTTATTATATTTTAGGTTCTATGAAAAAAACTTATTTTTAACATTCTGAGAAATTTTAATTTATTTTTATATTTTAATACCCTAAATGTTTCTACTCTTCAACGAATATAGATTTTAAATAGAAGTAGAATATTGGAGAGAATTAGTTAGTATGACATGAATGCTAACGTTGTCAGTACGGAAAAGTCTAATAAAAAAAGTATATATATTTATTAATAATAATATATAATAGAAGTCTAATAATATAAGTTGAAATATATTATTGAAAAATAAGTCAGTTAAACAGTAAAGGAAATAAAATAATTTCATCGGATTTCAAATGTATTTGTAACAATAGGTAACAAATTCTCCTTTGACAATACTATATATATATGTGATATATTATATAATATTTATTTTATTTTCCAGGTTATCACGCCCACCTTAAAGGGTTTTCTCATGATGACCTATCTCAGTAAAACATATCTTAAAATTAGATCTTTGAACGAATGGTTATTGCAACTTCTATTAGAAAAAAATATAAAAATAATTTATTAAATGTATAAAATATATTGTATTATTCTATACCAAAAATAATGTTTATAATAGCAACGCAATGCTTCTCGGAACCAACGGGTGGATAACAATATTTTTCAATAATAAAAATAAAACATTTTATATGAAACAATAGTGTCAGGCATAATAATGTCATTTATTTTTTTCTCGGAAATTGTTTATACAAGTATTTTTTACCAACATCCTAATAATATGATTAATTTCACCAGTATGAAGTGTTCAAACTTGTTTAAATTATTCTAATATTTAGTGTAAAATGTTGTTTAGAACAAAACGTATACTGCAATAATTATCATGAAAATCGTGATTATTACGTCGTATCAAAAACGTATGAGCTGCAAAACTCATTTACCGGTGGAGAAAAAAAAATGAATGTATATTAAACAATAATACTTTACGATTACGAATAAATAAAATAGAACGTTAACGGAAAGAAAAAGAAAAATGTCATTCAGGTGCAATTCTAAACATCTCTCATACGGGTTGTAGTGGTATCACATGTACCTATTTGTGGAATTTAGTACCTTTATTCATTCGTTGAATTCATCTTGTCCGTGTACCTTAACTTTACCCAATAAAGTAAATGGAATATATTATTGTATTATAAACGACGCATAGATGTTGGATATATTTCACAATGGTTAAAGCAAAAAAATAACGTGCATTGTGTAATAAGGTGTCCTTCCAGTAAAACATAACTAAACATGAATGTCTGTTTGTGTTTGATAGTGCAATGCTCGTAAAATGTATTATGCTCGGCATAGCATTTGATGTTATAGTATAGGTGTGCAATGGATGGGTTCAGGAATTCTGCATTACATTTCAAACTATAACATTTGAAAATTAGGGTCATTATTTTTAACTAAAACAATTTGTACGTTTTCGTGATTTTGACTGTAAGAACAACTCATGATGAACATTGTATTCAAAAAAGTGC
The DNA here is from genome assembly GCA_008086715.1 of Sitobion miscanthi. Taxonomy (NCBI): domain Eukaryota; kingdom Metazoa; phylum Arthropoda; class Insecta; order Hemiptera; family Aphididae; genus Sitobion; species Sitobion miscanthi. The sequence continues at coordinate 8,683,305 of CM017803.1, forward strand.
ATTTTAAATTAATTCGATGTTCATTTGTAAATCTTACCATTCTATTAAGTCAAAAATTGTCCGTAAAAAGCTGTAAGCAATCCGTAATAGTTTAAAAATTAAAAATGTATCGTGTCTAGAATATTAAATTATAAAAATTTGCTGGACATTTTCGTCTCTGTTTGAATAACAAAACACACACACACACACACACACACACACCGTTTTAAAACAAAATAACAAATTTATCGCTCTTCTCAAAATCTATAACAAGTTTAAACCCTGAACGAAGGGTTTTTTATACTTGAACTTGAGATGGTGATTTAATATTTTGATAGTATTAAAATGAAAGTTAAGTAATGTTAAAAAAAATAAAAGTTGGATGATCCGTCAAAATAAAATACACAAGGAGAACGCCCATATATAGTCATAAAAATATAATCTACCAGCTCCAGTATTGCACACGTGTTTCAAGCGATTATTCAGATCCACTCGTCGGTATTATTACTATCGGGTTCCCTCATATTTTTATAAAAAATATATTTTAGTCATGACTTCGCAGTCTATTGCAAACGCCGCCCATCGCCACGCACACGTGGAAACACGACACGCCATGCTCCGTGACCGTCTGCAGTAGAATTAATTTAACAATTATTATTACAATTCAATTTTCTGGAAATCCATTTTTTTTTCACCCCCAGTAATATTGTAATCAAATAAAAGTCCGTTTTTAATTTATATCAAACGTAAAATGTTAATTTGGATTATTCTGTTTGTCGGAACTCGTTATCCCGTGTATGGAATTCAAATTTAAAATATACCTCATTATTTTTAAAAACACAATTTTATTTTTTCAATTGTGTGAAAGTAAACTGAGTAAGTACGATACGCAACATAACGCATTAATTTTTCTGCTTTAGATAACTGTATATTTGTTTGTTAAATTATGAACAAATTGTTAAAAATGTAGAATTACCAAAGACCACATATTATATAGTTTTAATTTGTGTTTTACGTTTTTGTTAAGTCCCATTAATGTATTCGCATGGGACAATATTGTTACATTAATGCAATTTAAATTAAACCATTTATAATTACTTTTGATTTAATTATAAAGAATAATTTTGAACGAAAATTATAGTGACTTCTAACGATACAAACCAAATAATATCGCGTAACAAACTTTTTTTTAATTCTGACAAAATGTAAAGCCAAGTAATGAGAAATTAAGAAAAAATGTACTTTTTAACATAATATAAATTATGAAACAAAGTTCCATTTTAAAATAATTATTTAAGTAACAACTATCAAAGTACTTGCATTATTTATTCATTTAATATTCTTTGATATACGTAATTCATCAACTTTTTCTGGTCTTATAAATTATCATATTATATTTTAATCATATTTATCGATATCAAAGCTTATACACTAAAATAAAATAATAAATAATTGCATATGTTTATTTAAAGGTAATAATCTTGAAAAAAATAATAATTGCTATTATAACGAATAATGACTAATATATTTCATTAGTTGAACTATTCATTATTATAATATATTAGTAAACGAAAACGGTTTTGATACAGAGAATAAATGGATATACAGGCATACGGTTAGCTTCGTATCTCATATTTAAAATTCATAAATCATTGCATTTTGACATCTCGACATTCTTTTGGTAAACCATTTCTGAACGTACTTTAAAATACTATTTTTAAGGCTTAGGTGACTTATTTTAAATAATTAGATTTAATAAAAATAATAAACAAATAAAGGTTTTAAAGCATTTTAATAAATAAAGATATATTTATAAATTGACGTATAATTATATAACCAGTCTTAATACCCACATATCATAACAGCTATAATTTTACAGAAATAAAACAAAACATATTACAATGTTTAATTATAGTATTCTGAATTTGAAAGAAGTTGTAAGATTCTGATAATATGATGTTAAATATAAAACAATTTTGAGAGGAGCCTGGTTAACTGATTTGTCCATAGTTTTAGTAATTTTCTGAAAAATATTTAAAATTACAAAAGTTTCCTTTTAAAGTGTCATAATCTATCTCAACATTTCAATATTCCAAGAAGAAATATAAAATATATTATAAAACTTTTAGTGTCACTGAACTTCATTAAAAATGATAAAACAAAATAACGAAATTTTATTGACTGGCAACCGGAAATTCTAAAATAGCAAAATTGAACTGATGCAGCTTTATTTCTAACTACATGCTTAAATAAATATTACAGTTCACTTTTTTAGTACTCCAACTTCACCTAAAATAGGCTAAACGAATATGAATATGAAATAAAATAAAATGAAACCATTATTTAATTATCATTATATAGTATGCTATTATGTTGCATAGTGCAGAAGTCTTTAACCGACGATTTTAAAGCTATACTTAGTTTATATAATAGATATTCATCAACACTGAGAATCGTATAGCCCATGATATATTTTTCTCTAATCCTAATTCATTAATTGGAGAGCAATGTTTCTCATTAAACATCACATGGTCTTGGAATTTTTTAGAAAAATGCATTTTTTCTATAGAAAGAATTCAAGTGTTCAATTAAACCAACTAAATTAGAATCATTTTATCTCCATTTTTAAGTGAGTCTCCGTGAGGTATTTAAAAATAGATACTAAAACATAATATTTAGATAAATTTGCTATAACTCAACCCTTGACCCTTATATACGATATTATTTTAATTATTGAAAAGGATATAATTTAGGCAATATCATAAAAAAATATAAAATGGCATACTTCAATAAGCTTCACATACAACGACGAGGCAGAGATACTATTCATGGATGATTGTTTAAATAGATTTAATAAACAAGTAGAATATACATGAAACCCACATACACTTATTGATGCTTCAGCAAAAACCTAATCATTATGAGCAATTTATAAGATAGTGAAACGTGATCGGCAACGCTGTCCTTGGAATAACATCGTTGTACATATTGGTATATATTAAGTATACAATAAAATATATTATGAAATAAACAACTAAAATATAAATGTTCCAAAATGTAAGGCACTTGGAAATGAAATTCTTTTTAACTAAATTAAAGGAACGAAAATGATCAACAAAAAATTTAATTTTATATTAAAATATACACAATAGTAAAAGTAAAGATACAAAATATGAGTTTCCCCTTTTTTAATAACGAAAATCTTCGTTTAAACGTTCAAAAAATATGACGTCAATATAGTTACTTCTTTAAGTAAATATTTCACATTCTATTCTAACCTAAGAAAGTAAGAACCTATCAGTTTTACACTGGAAGTAATAAATAAAATATTGGTTTTTAAAAATATTTAGTTTAAGTTTATAATATTTTATCTCATACTAAGTAGCAAAATGTTCGTCATTTTTAGATAATAATTTAACAAATATTTAAATTTGTATTTCAGACGCTTGAACAATTTATACATCATTCATCAATTAATGACGTTTTAATATACTATTAATATAAAATAAATTTAATACAAATTCTGTATATAAGTACAATTTTGTTACACTTAGAATATTATATTTTTAATTTTTGGTTTTCTTTTAAATAGATATATCCACCACTTTTATACGTCAAAACAACCTAATAATAGATAATGTTATATTATTGTTGACTTGTTAATAATAGTCTCATACATAAATATAATATACCATTGCCTGTATTGTTGAGTTAAAATACAAAGTTATTTTTAAATGTTTTTATGAAGACATATCTAGTTGTCACTATAGATAGTTTGATATAAGTATAGAATATAATATGGTATGGTCTTAACCCAAATGGTGAAATAACGGTCAATATTAACAACTTATGACATATTATATCATTATGAAATTATTAAAAAAAAATGACATCAAAATTTATTTATTTGAATTGAATAATCCTATAGCTAATAGCAACAGGAAATTCAATTTAAAATTGTCTTATATGTATAATCAATAATCATTGTATTGTACCTATTTAATTATTATATGTTGTTATTACATTTTCTCCAACAATCGTATAAAACTGATAAGCTATTTTCGACTAATATTTTTCCGGCTTAATTACTAGTCGTTCTCACCTCGATAAACACACTGAATTATATTATATTCGTCACAAAACACACATATACACACACACACACACACACAGATATAAACGCATTTTTCGTATCGAATTTTTCGTGGTCAAACGTCGTTCTGTTTGGCGGCCGATCGGCGGGTGGTTGAGTCGTATAAGTTTCGTGTTGATCAAACAAAAGCCATTAAAGTACGTTTGCTCAAAAGTCTAGAGGTACCGATGGAATTCGCACGTTTCAATTTCACACATATACACACACACACACACACAACACCCACGGTACAGGTAATCCACCTCCATCCCATCATTCGTCGCTGTCACAAGGTCGTTTCCCGTCCACCATCGATAGGAGGATGGGGTCGACCTGTCAAATATATCATTTTGAACGGTTCACCTCGTCATCCTCCCACGCTGGTCAGTATTAGGTACCTGTACACTATACATAATAATATATATGTAATATGTATATTATATCATAGCCACTGATGCGTTGTTCTAGGCGACCGAAATTTTCCAGTCGTTGTCGCGCTAAACCGAAACGTAGGAGATCCTATACAGGTACGACAAAATAAAATAATATTATCGTATCGCTTTCGTTTGCCGCTTTCCCCTTTCGCATGTAATTTCTATTCCTCAAGCAGCTCGTTGATGGCATTTGAACTGTATTTGAGCTGCTTCACAAGTATACAGGATAATCGCATTAACCTGTCACACGGCGATCGTGATGACGTTGAGTGCAATGGGTCGCGGCCGAAATCGCAAACGCAAACTCTTCGACTCGTTTTAATGGGCGTTCGTTTGTCGATAAATTCCAATCGTGGCAAATGCCCTCTATCCTTTTGAAAGCAGAACTCCAGTGATTGACGGGTACTATACGGCCGAAACTATACCTAAAGTGGTATTTCCTGGGTTGATCGTAATACTCGACTCGCATGTATCGAATAATAACATAAAAATACGGTCCACAGAAAGCAGGGTAATATTATATAATGTTTTTAAATATTCATAAGACATCCTATAGACCCGTAGCCACTTATTCACTTCAATCCGGTATCGTTTGGTAACTACTTTTATTATAATATTATGCGTCATCTCATTGTTATCAACTTTTGATTAACTCTTAAAATTATGTTTGATACAGTTATTAAATCAGTAAACAGTAAGCGTATAAATATGAGTAACATCATATTATACAGTTTAAATATTTCAGCATACACGTTCACTCTGCAGTTTTTGCACATAAATATAATATACTATATAGGTAAGTTGGACAAAGATATAACATATATTACTTTTATGACCTCTTGGTGGTAGAAAAAAGATCGTTCGCAGACGTGGTGGGTGACTGTTATTATTTTTTGTATTAAAGAAATGAATTGTTGTCCATTTTGATTTAATTTCGGTTAAACGACATCGCAAACGACGTAAACCGGAAGCGAGTGCTACGACTTACCGTTAAAGATAAATGTAAAAAATACGATTTTATACGTTTTTGTGGAACATTACTGTTCGATATGCTCGATGTGTGTAAAAACAAAAATGTCTCGTCAACATGTTAAAAGGAAAAAAATTGAGATTCATTCTCGCGATAAACGATGACAAAGACACAATCACTGTACGTGCAGTGCGTTTATTAGGCGGACGGATAAAACGTCATTAAGGGGCTACAATCACAACAGCATATGATACTATAATGTAAGAGATCTAAGTTAAAATCAGCCATGAGTGACAAACATAATATAGGAGGTCAGGCTAGATACTAGACTACAACTGTCCAACTACGTTATTATTGTGCCACGAGTTTTATCAGATTTGAACCAGGCTGAACATAACCAAGCAGTTAGCGTCTGAATGTCTCGCAGCGATATTTTAATTTTTTTTCATTATTGTAATAATATGTGGTTTATACATTTTTTTGTACAATTCACTTTTTATATTCCCAGTTAATTATTAGCTTTGAAGAAAGGATTCACTCATTAGTGACACTTTTGTCAGTAAAATCTTACTACAAATATTTTTTAAGAATTAATTTAGCGAATTGTTCTTTTGAGACAACAGGGAGGATCATCTGGTATAGTTCTTACAACCAATGAATATCTACAAGTGGATTATTATGTTTTATGAGTAAGGATTATCGCTAGCCACGATAAAGACGGATAGCTGTGTTCCATACTATTCACATAATATAGAGATCGGAATGTGATTTTTTAATAGAATTTTGTATTTGAATTCCAAATATCCATATTGGCTCGAGAAGGAGCTTGTAAATATTTAGTTTGGTTTGCGTGGAGATTAAATTATTTGGATAATAGATTATGATGGATTAAGCTTTTCTGTTATTTAATGCAATTCTTTTTTCGTATATATTATAATATGTAGGGAACAGGTAAAACAATTTTTTATTCCGAGATATTCGATTCATAGAGGATTAAGTGCATACTTTAAAGGTTGCATTTGAACAATTTTCATTTCTTTTTAAAATTATGTACATAGATAATAGATATGGTTAACTGTTAAGCACCATTTCGTGTACCAATCAGCCAGGTTTTTCAATTGTGCTTGAAGGTTATCAGTGACGTTCATTGGGTATTTAGGGGGGATACAATTATTTCGTCTTCAGGATGGTCTATAATAACAGTGTTTATTACATTTTAGAATATTTTCTTTGTAGTTCTATCTTATATATAAATGTGAAAATGAAAACCTTTGAGGCCTATTTTCTCGGAAACTATTGAACCGATCGTTATGATTTTTTTAAAAATTGAAGAGCTAGTTGCGGAGAAGGTTTATGTCATTTTATTGATTCTCTAACTTAATAAACAAAGAAGTAATAAATTATTATGAATAATAATAAATCAGTATTATTCTCAACTCCTGTAACTCATAACAACCATTAATAAACAACAATTTCTATCGTAAATATCAAAATTCCTGTTTGAGAACTTACCAGGGGTGATCAATTCCCTTTTTAAATTAATTTATGACACTCACAAAGAATGTGACTTTCTATTAGTGAAAGAATTTTCGAAATCAGTTCAGTAGTTCCAGAGATTACCCTCAACAATGGTAACTAACAACTCCTCTTTATATAATAGTATAAACTAGCTGCACTTCGTTACCCGTTAAATGTATCAACTCTATATGACTCAAACTTTGTTCAATTTGTTATTTAATATTCGGTGTATAGTATTCAAAATTTATCTTAACTTTTCCGTTTCCCGGAATAAAAATGATGATACGCAGCAGTACATTATCAGGTATGTATGTATGTATGCTGTTTGTACGTATGATTTAATTCTAAAGTATCAAAGTATTCAAAGTTATACCAAGTTTGTCGTGTTTACTTAATATAATCAATTTATACAAAATCCTATCCTAACCTAACCATACTAAAATCCGATGAATGAAATAAAAAACAAATTCAACCCTTTGTAAATATTATACAATCTTCTTCCCAGAGGTCTAATCTACCAACTAACTATATAAATACACAGACTATAACTATACAGACTAAACTCTGGAACTACTTATGTATATTGACAAAATACAATAATACAAATCAACAAATATGCCCGATTAACTAATAGTAACCAATATATTATACACAGTTGGATTTTCCTAAAATGTTCTTTTATTTAAACTTTCTCCGTGAAATACTCTATCGTTTAAAAAAGAAAATCAAGACATTTATAATATATATAAGAAGATCTGATAAGTAGTTCCAGAGTTTAGTCTATATAGTTATAGTCTGTGTATTTATATGGTTAGATATACATATAAATTAATGTTAGTGGGTAGATTGGACCTCTGGGAAGAAGATAGGTTAATTTACTAAGGGTTAAATTTGTTTATTTTTATCCATCAGATTTTAGTACGGTTAGGTTAGAATAGGATTTTATATAAATTGATTATATTAATCCACTGTAGGTGGAATTAAGTAAAAACGACAAACTTAGTATAACTTTAATACTTTAGAGTTATAAACTATAATCATACACTTTCGCACAAGCAGCATGGGGTCTGTGATCTACCGCAGGTAGATTGCCTACCTGATAATGTACTGCTGTGGATCAGAATTTTTAATCCGGACAACGGAAAAGTTAAGATAAATTTTGAACACCATACACCGAATATTAAATAACGAATTGAACAAAGTTTGAGTCATATATAGTTGGTACATTTAATAGGAAACGAAATGGGCGGGATCAGCTAGCATAACATAATTATGTAGATCGTGAATATATTTTACCTAAAAACGAACAATATAAACTTCTATTGGTGCGAGTAATTTTAAAACAATTTAAGTTGCAGTATGAGTTTATTCTGTTTAATTTTTTTAATTTTATCCACTTATTTAAATTCATAAATTTTAAATGAAACCATAGTTAATTAAGAATGAAAAATAAAACTTAAAACTGGCTTTCAGGGAAATAGTACACAACATATTGTTTGTGTAAGTGTAGTAAATATTGTTTTTTTTTTTTTTTTAATAGCGTATCAAATTACTTAAATGAGAAATTAAATTCACTATACAATAAAAAAATTAACGCCTCGTCAAAAAATTAATAGCATAAAAAATCAAATTCTAGCGCTATAAATTAATTATTTTTCCATTTAAGTGTTTAATTATTTATTTATTTTCTTTCTTATACTTATAAATTGCCTTTTGCATTGTAAATATGTTGATAAAAAAACTTCAAGATTCCTCTATAGTATATTATATTTTGCTATACCTAATAAGAAAATCATTTAACATTATAATTTAACTCCAAGTACATGTTCCCGTTAATTAATCAATTTAATTTAAAAGACTAACAACAGCTTTAGTAATTAAATTAAGATCACTTATAAAAAAGAACTGTTTTATAAAATTGTATTAATAATTAATATGGATTTATATATTTTAAATATTTATTCAGTTGTTTGGATTTAAAGCTACTTGGTAAATATTTCGTTATCTAGTCATAGTACTTTTAGTGAAAGCAATTTATTGTTATTAAATGCTTACAAAAACTCACTATAATATTGAACTTAAATTTAAATTACTAGTAAACATTTTCTGAATATTTTATAAAAAATAACAAGATTAATAACTATTCTAGATAAATATAACCATGAAAAAAATACGATGATGAAATATTATTGAATCATATTTATTAACATAGTATGATATGTGCATAAGCTTATAAAAATGTTTAAAAATAATGGAAACTATTTGAAACATATATATTTTGTAGAGAAACATTAATAGAGAATTCATTAATGAATCAGACACTGTTGAGGTTTTGCGTTTTCGTTTACTTTTGAAACAACTAGTATTCAATTGCAAAGTTACTTCAAGTTTTTATCGAGATCAATCAATCAGCATAATGGATGAACTTTAAAAATAGCAATAAAAAAGTCTATACTATATCCTATTGGATCTCAGTCACAACTTTTTTACAAAACAAATCGCGGTTATCTGGTTGGAACTCATCTATTTAATTAAATTTTGATGGCCATCAAAACTAGATAGTTATCGATGTAAAATATCTTATAACTTTTTCATAAGTACAAGTTTAATAGGGAAATACAGTAATAAATTACCAACAGAAGATACCATTTTTAATTTGTCATGGCAAATCTGTATTGAATATATATATATACCAAATTTCAATTTACTTAGATGAATTTACACTAGATAATAATTTGAAATTGAATACAATAATCAACTAAGCAAATTGGTAAAAAATCGATCGAGTTAAAAAAATATATATATTTTTTTTATGGTATTCGAAAATATACCAAATAAATAAAAACATTATCTCAGATAATGTACAAAAATAAAACATAAAATATACGTAGAACATTTTAATTAAAATTGTAAGACTACCAATAATAAAGTAAGTAATGTATAGGTACCATTTTTCTAATAATTAAATACGTTAAAATAATAGGATTTCTTGTAAAATAATTGGTTTATAATAATTGCTGTTAGCGATTGATGTATAGCGATATAGGTTTGATGAGTAACCATATAAAATAACGATATAATTACGACTGAGAAAATATTTTTCTTATTATATCTGAGTCACTGTAAGCTTAAAATAAACATGTACCTATATTAATTTAAATTATTTACTAAATTAGAATCTTTTAGTTTATTTTATGACCAAGTATGACGTAATTTAATAATAATTAAGTTACATAACATTTGGTTCAATTAAAAATATAAATGTATATTTTATATAAAAATGATAGTAATATAACAAATTAATTTAATCGACTAGGCATTTAATTACACTAAATCACAATAAATCATGATGTTGAAAAAATAGTCATGCATTAGTTATCAATGAAAATTGTTAATAAACCATCATATTTAAGTTAAGGGATAATTAAAACTTGATATTTATTTTTTTTTTTTAGTGAGGTGATGAAAGTATTTCGTTTTAATAATATAAAAATTAAGTTAACTAAAATAGATTGAATGATAATAATATTTAATTAAAATTTATTAAGATATATTATTATTCTTTACGTGTATGTACCAAAATTGCCTATATATCGCGCCGTGCAACCATATAAATTAATTATTATTATATTCTAAACGTAATACTGTCGTTTAAATATATGTGAGGAACAATTATATTATTCAGTAACAATAAGTTACTATCGTACATGGATTTAAATATTTGCATGAAAACAGATCGCATATAACGGCTCCAAAAACAATGAAGGTTACCAAACAAATTTTCGAAAACTTATGTGATTACCTGTGCAAACTATAAAGGAAGAGAATACGTTTCCTTATTAATTATAAGACAATTTTAATTTAAACCCTACGATATTATGATATTGTTTCTGAACCAGATGTATTTTACATTCAAGCCAACTATTTTACACCCTCTTACTAAATGCAATTAATAATTGGTCTGTTCGTCCATTCATTCATTCATTTTCACTTGCCACAAATTTTTCATAACAAATAATTGTGTAGATTATACTTGCAGATCACGTGGGTCAAATTTGACCACCGCAATTGGAGAAACTGCAGTGAAACGTGTTCCGAACGTGAACTGATAAGTGCACATGGAAAATACGTTCAAAATGTGAATGGAAAAGGACACGTGCAAAATCTTCGATATAGAACGTTAACCTTCGGGCGTATTGTGCAGTAGCTTATAGTTTCACATTATTTGAGTTCTCAAATTAACGAAAAAAAAAACTTCTACTTTATATACAACGTGTTTACGAATTTATGCCCAAGAGCGGTTTACCACGGTAACGAACAAAACTCTTAGACGCAGTATCTTTTTCGTTTTATTTTTTTTACACCCTAACCTGAGGCAAATGACAATGTATAAGTCCCGTTATACTTTTACAGTTGTATATTCTTAAGGTTTCTTTACTAATCATTGGTTTACCATCCGAACAGAGGATAATTAGCTTATAATCTTACCAGTATAGTGGAGTTTTTGATTATTATAACTGTGTATTATTTACATATGTCTATACGACATTTATTATTTCGTTCCTAAATGCATGACTTTTAAAGTACAATAATATTTTATACGACGCGTATTAAAAATCATCTACTATGAACAATAACGGAAATTATATCTGACGGTCATAATATTATAAACCAAAAATTTGCATAAATAATAAAATATTAAAACTAATTAATCGAAATTACAAAATTGAATTAAATTATTTGTTGGTTTGGTCTACTCATTCTAAAATATTAAAATTACGCTCAAAAAACGTATAATTCCAAAGCAAATAAAATGTTCATAAACTAATTAACCATCATAATATATTGATGCACAAATATTATCTTTTACTTACGACCTACATAGCATTAAATTTTACTAAATGGAATTATACTAACTATATTATGAGTAAGATGTTTATTCGTTCAAATAATTCAGTTTACTTTAATTAATTTATTAACTATGTACTTGAGGCTATAATACTATGTATGTTTTTAGATTTTATAATCTTCTGAAATATTTACTACACTGCAAGATAAGAATATTTTATTGAATTATTCAGTATAAACTATTTGGTTTTTTTATTTGTTGTTAATTCGTCTAATTTTAACTTCTAAAACATTCAATATAAATCAAATCAGAAGAAAAAACTGTGCTCTACATATTATATATTATGTATTAGAAAGAAAACTTTCTATATATATAACAAAACTGTAATGAAAAAATGTGTAAAAAGTAGGCTGAATTGTGTTACTATTTTTTTAGTTTAGATAATTTGTGCATGTCGTGTGAATCTGACCTATTTGACAAATTTAAAACAAAAATAAAATTGTTTTAATCGGATGTACCTACTAAATTCGGTGTTTTTGACAATTCGCAAACATAAATGATTAAATAGCAGAGGATCAAGAACAAAGGAGAATGAAGAAAAAATTGTCTATAAAACGGGAATATAACAATCTGTCATTATTAATTAACATTTGTGCAAGTAGCTGCTGCCCGTAACAGTCCATTTAATGATAAATCGTTTCAAATCGGAGGCGATGAGATAACAGTTTTTACATTTTCCGTTCAAATACTGACCCAGGCGAGCTTATCGAACATAGTGTCTAATGAGACGTATCGTAACTTGGCGATTATCAACAGAAAATTTAACTTATTTTACCCAACAGACGGTAAAAACACCAAAAACCGCAGCAAAAATATAATGCGCAAAGATAATATAATTTGTTACATTCGAACCCGTGGGTACGGAAGATATATTTACTGAAACTGGGCGGTACACATTTTTACTTAATATATTTATTCAATGAGTAATATAAATCTACAATTATTGAATTCTGCAAGTGAACTTGGCATGGAACACATACCGAAATATTTTATTTTAGACTTAACATAGCTGAACCGAAAAACGGTGTTTTGTAATAATAATATATATTCTATGTAAATGACATGTTTTGATGCATTGTTAATATATTCACCAACTAAACGTTATAATACCCATAGCTTACAAACGAGTAGGTTTATTTGTATTGATGAAAATTTAGTAACTCTGTAGTAATACTGACGTTTATATTAAATATTAAATTACCAAAACAAAGCAATTTTGATATGTCTCAAAATTATATGATTTTATGCTCATCACGTACTCGCATTTATTCGTGAACTATTCTAGGGTCTTAAAAAAGTTCATATTTACTAAATATCTTATTAGCTTATAGGAAAAATACACAAACTTTATCAAATTCAAATATATTATTTGTAATCCATTACGATGTTTTTTAGAATTTTAAAATTTTAATGAAAAACTTATAACATATTATAAATTTTGAATAATTATTTTTTTTATGTGAATAAATTAATAAGAATTCTGAACTGAATCACAATATGTATAATTGTATAAA